>OX393550.1:44637582-45127582 GCA_947650365.1 Chamaelirium japonicum
GCGTGCGATGCACGCAGCGGTGCATCAGACGGTTGCGGTGCGACACCGCACGCCGCATTTTATCATCTCTCTCTCTCTCTCTCTCTCTCTCTCTCTATATATATATATATATATATATATATATATATATATATATATATATATATATATATATATATATATATATATATATATATATATATATATATATATATATATATGCTACGAAATGGGTTATTGCATTATAACCTTGATGTCTTTCTGTACAAGACCACACAAACCAAGCTGGAAATCTGAATCCCAATACCCTTCAAGACCATACAGTCGAGCTTCTCTGGCCAACCAGTCCGCCGCCCTGTTCCCAGACCTCTCCATCCATTTGACTTGAACTTCTAGCAGATGGCTCCAAGATTGCAAACAAGACATAATTAACGGGCTTAAATTAATCCTCAGTATATCCCTTACTCAGCACCAGTGCATCTCGTGCTTGAGATACATCCTTCAGAATCAAGACCTTACTACAATTACATTTAACTAACTCGTGGAAATACCAAAAAAAAAAAACTAACTCGTGGAAAGCACTCATCAATGCCCACAGTTCTGCATGTAAGACAAATGAGGCAAGACAACAAAAAACTGAAGCAGCAATAACCCTTTCCTGTCGAGTTGCTAACACCCATGCTCCACTTGCTACTTCCTCCTGCAAGCTAAACGATCCATCTGTCCATAGCACGAACTCCACTTGAGGTCCCCACATCAATTGATGTTTCGTCTCCGAGTATCTTACAAATTGTGTCCCGAGCCTTACACTTCGTTGCACAGCTCCATTGATTGATTCTACTCTTTTACTGAAGAGCTTGTCACACCTGAGTTTCCATATATGCCACAAAGTCATCCCTATCATCTCACTAGGGGTCGGTTCAGTACTGACTATAGCCTTCGATAACAATCGCTCTAAAACCGGAATATGATAACCATCCAACCCCGTTTTACATTGAAATACCTGCCAAAACTTTTTCGCAGTCAGGCAACTCCATAAAATATGTTCCTCATCTTCGTCAGCATCACTACACCAAGGGCAGCATGCATATCCCATCTTTACTCGTTGTCTTAGAATCAGAGCAGTCGGTAAAGCCTTATGTAACATTTTCCATAGGAACAGTTTTACCCTTGGCGGAACCCGCAGATCCCAAATATTGACCCCATACCATTTGGATTCTACACCCTCTTGCCGATTCAACCTGCTCATTTGGTCTCAACGATTGAAGAATACTACGATATTTAGGCCTGAATTCCCCCGCTTCCATACCCACTTGAATCACTCTACTAACAACCCTGTTAAGCCAGCTTGTTCGGTGAGTGTTAGCCCACTCTTGCCAGTTGGAGTCGAAAATCCGCTCCTCCGACTGTATCCACCGAGGCCCTGCTTGCTGGCTATGCAAGATATACTCTAGAGTAGCTACATCCATTTACCGCTGTTTAGTATAAAAAGTCTGAAAATTCAAACCCCCCTGAGCCCAGGTTTGAGTGATTTTCTCCCAGGCCACAAGGTGCAGCCTTTTTTTCTTTCATTGAATGACCCTAAAAGAATGCTCTACATAGCTTATCCATTGAATTTAAGATGGTAGCAGGAATAGCTCCAGCGGTCATCAGGTGGACCAAGATAGCTGCTAGAACCGATTTCATCAACGTCAGTCGCCCAGCTTGGGATAGATGTTTGGACTTCCACCCCACCAGTCTATTCTCCATGCGAGATAGGAGCATTCGAAATTTAGAGATCGCTACTCGAGCTCCATCGATAGGAACTCCTAGATGCATCCATGCCTGTTGAAATTCTTCCAACTTCAAAGCCCTAGTCACCCTCCTCATTGCATTGTACATTAAAAAGATCTCGAACATTTTGCAAATGCACTATAGATCTATATCCAAAAAAGGCTCACTATATCTCATCCTTCGTCCTAAAACGGTGATAAGAGGAAACAAATTTGAAAGAATTTAGACCATTTGATGATGTATGTGCGGACCTGACGGGTCCTTAATTAGAACCTACGCATGCTTGTGGTGGTTTGGGGGGGGGGGGGGGGTGTAAATCTAGAGCGAAAGGGGGAATGTCGGGATGATCAACCTCCACGACTTCAATCAAACAATGCAGGGCAAGTGGTGGCGGAGCCTTTAAAACTCCATTGATGACTTTTGGAGAGATGTGGCAGCTAAACAGATACTTCAGGAGATTCTTCCCCATTTACTTGTGATCATGCTCATCGGGGATAGTTTAACACTTATGGAAGGGGCTTTTGAAAATATCACATCTATATTGATGCGAGAACATGCTTATCTTAGGGAACGAAACTAAGATTCATGTTTGGGAAGATCAATATTTGGCTGGGTGCGCACCATTACACACCTTATTCTACCAACTCTATGATTGGGCTCCGAACAGGCTGGCAACTGCGCAATCCAAGCCTCTAGTTAGGGGCACATCTATAAGTCTACAACTTGGCGGCCAAGATTCGACGCCCCCTTCCCGACAGAGCTCCTTCCACAACTATGGGAGCTACTAAATCTTTTGCAATCAATCACTCTCACGGAGGATCCTAACTGCGCTGAATGGAGATGGTCAACATCATATATTTTTTTCAGTTAAAACCTTCTACAACTTCATAAGCTTCCGAGGTACTACTTTCCCCGGAGCAAAATGTCCCATGAAGACAAAAATATATATGGCACTAGTGTCCAAGGACAAGACCTTGACGAAAGTTGGATGTGGATCCTAGCTGCCCCTTCTGCGGCTTGACGGATGAGACCTTAAACAGAAGAATCTAATGCGACTTATCCAGAAGAATCTAGGCGAGCTTTAGAAGCAAGATCCAACTTAGATCCCATCCTAGCTCCTTGCATGCCCTATGAGGACCTTGGAGAAAACGAAAAATCAGATCAGAGATAACGAAAGGATGGGGCATCTTATCGGTCATGGCAATCTGTTGGCGCATATGGTTGGATAGAACAGTAGGGTATTCCGAAGTAAGTGCCTTCCAGTAAAGGAAGTGGTGGAGAGAGTCAAAACCCTTATTCATCTCCAGGTGGCAAACCTGATTCCGATCTCGAAGAACTTCTTGCTTGACCCCATTCACTGAGAGGGATTTCGCAAAAAAAAACAACCACCAGTATTACCCGACAGCTTGCTTCCAAAGTGATGGAGGATCGGTTCATTGGCAAGTAGTAAAGAGGATCCGTCGATACCTCCAACAATAGCGACCAGTGGTCTCGTCTAACCTTCTTCGCAATGGACTTGTGGAATGTGGCACGATGAGTTAAATAGGATGACAGGTTGCCCCAACTATGCTTAAGAAACTCATAATCGGTTCAAAAAATAATAATAATAATAAAACTATATATATATATATATATATATATATATATATTATTTACAAATGGTCTCCTATAAACTAGTCTAGTTGCGTATTAACACCTGAAAACCTTGTAATTGTATATCAACCCTCCAAAACATATAAAGTTGTGCACCCTTCGGTTAGCAACAGTCTCAAAAGGATGAATATGGTCAGAGTATACCCATGTTGGCTGTAAGGGGGTAAACGTGGAGGGTTGTCAGACCCGCCAAGTGAGCGTTGAGGGTAATCGGACGAGCGTGGAGGGGAGACCGGAGCGGGAGTTTTGGTTGGGGTACTCACACTGAAAAGAGCTGGAGTTAGCCTATACGGGTGGTATGCCACCCTCTAACCCTGGATACAATGGTCATTTTAACCTCAGGTTAAAAGGAGTGGGGCTATTGACACACCAAGTATTTCTTTTCACACACCAAATACTTTCACACACCACCTCAATTTTAAAAAATTATATATTTACTCATTGCATACCTCTATTTTTTAAAAAACCCTATACTATCATTCTTCCCCAAATAACTCTACACCCACAATCCAAACCCTAAAACCATAACTCCACCATCAACTACTCCGACGAGCTCGTCTCCACTCTCCGCCCCTCCCCGAGTTCACCTCCTCCCCAAGCTCCCCCGTCCAGGTGTCGTAGGTTTCTCCTCCCATCGATTTTCTCTCCATTTAACATCCTACCTCCTCCATCAACCGCTTCGACGAGCTCCTCTCATCTCCGCCCCTCCCCGAGCTCCCCCTCCCAGGCGCCGTAGATTCCTCCCCCCATCGATTTTCTCTCCGTTGTCATCTATCAGCATCCAAACCTTACGTTCAGCCGACCAGAGCCGAACATTATACAGTATGATCGGCCACCCAACATGGTACAGTATGTTCGGCCATGGTCAGCCGAACGTACTATACAATGTTCGACACTGGTCGGCCGAACATATTATACCTTGTTCGGCCCTGGTTGACGGAACATGTCTCGAATAAAATATATAAAATAAAATAAATTGTTTTGGTCATTTTACTTGGGGGCAATTTTATAATAAATTTTTTTTTCAAATGGTGTTTGGAGGGCAAATATTGGTGTGCCAATAGCTCCACTCGGTTAAAAGCTCACGGGTCACGCAAATATAAGGCTCTCAGCGTTAATGTGCAAATATAAGGCTTTCAGGGGTGAATATGCAACTAGACTAGTTTGTAGAGATTGATTGCCAAAAAAAACCTAAAACAAATTGTGCCAATTCAGAAATGAAAAAAATCATCCAAGGTTAGAGTATCTCCAACGGGCTCCGAGCAGGAGCTCTGAAGGCTCATGTGGCACACGGAAGGAATTCGGGCGCTCCAACCGGCTCCGAGCGGCTCTCCGAAGGAAGGCCTACGTGGCATGCCACGTAGGCCACGTGCGGCCCTGACTTCCGAAACCCTCCAAATACAACAGAGGTCCTTCGGAGCCTCTGAGCGAATAAAAAATTCTGGATTTTTTTAAAAAACCCTCCGGACCTTTATAAATTATTTTATATATATATCAAAACATGTACTTTTTAACAGATTTAGTGTAAATTTGGAGACTTTGGATAACTTGTAAATATATAGGGTGTTTGATGCAAATGGCTCGGATATCCCGTTCGGAGGCCGTTGGAGCTGAACCTCTCAACGAGGTGGCAACAAAAAATGGGCCCCACGGTCTTAGGAGGTGCTCGAGCCGGTTGGAGATGCTCTTAGAAAAGGAACACTACCCTCTGAATTAAAAGGATCCCTGCAACTTTCCCCACTTCTTTTTTTATTTTTGATACATAATTTCTCAACTTCTGAGTCTATACCCCCCCCCCCCCCCCCACCCCCCCCCCCCCCCCCCATCCTTGTAGGCAAACTTTCTCCAATAAGTTTTTCAATCATCGGTATGCAGACTCCCAGACTTAAAGAACTGTCTAATTTTTTTTGGATAAATTACACTTTGCCCCCTTGAAGTTTAGCTTAAATTGACTTAACCCCGCTATAGTTAAAAAACTACATTTTACCCCCCTTCAATTCAGTTTTGATCAGATAAAAATTACCAAATGAGGAAATAAAATAGTTGACAAAAGGGTGTATCGTGCTAACATTTCAAACTTGAGGAAGCGATTTGGAACAAAATAAACTATAGAGGGGTTAAGTGTTTTCAAGCTAAACTGCAGGGGGTAAAGTATAATTTACCCTCCTTTATTTTTTCTGGACTTAGCACGATAGCGGCTGATAATTTTTGGGGTACGATTCCTCAACCAATTTGCAAGGAATGCACAAAAACACCATATCCACGATATTCAATTCAGGGCAGCTATGCACAATTATGCTATTACCTTCAACAGCACAATTATTGACCATGACAACTTTCTTCTTGTATTCAAGGTGGACGGCTCTGTTACAAAAAACTCCGATTTTTTGAAGAAGTCATGATTGAAACGCGACTGATGCAGTAAACATTTACTACGTAACTTTTTTCCGAATTTTTAAGATTTTCATGGAAGAAACCCCGTTTTTCAAGTTTAAAACCTGATTTACAGGTTTTAATCTCTATTAATTGTGTTTTAATCCTATCATGAACCACTCAAAACCTGTTTGAACATCCATATGTAAATATATTTCAAATCTCTATCGTTTGTTTTCCGACTTTTTTTTCCCAACTTTTCCAACTTCTCCCGACATATTTTTTTTTTTCTCCACTCGCGACTTGGTAACTATGGCAGACGGTACTAAATAAGATATGATGAATCGATCTAATCTACGTGATACACGAGATCATATCAATTGAGGCTCCTCTGCACTCAGCACCTCTTTCTGAGTGAAAGAAATCATACGCGAGATTATGGAACTAAATCCAATTCAGCAGAAATTCACTTACCAAAGACTTGCAAATAGAAGGTCTACAAATTGCGATAAGCACCGCCAATTCTGTATTTTTATTTTGGTGCCTAACAAGAAGAAATTGACGGCAAATGTGAAAATTTTTCAAGAAAAGACTTGCAGTGCAAAGGAGCTCCGGGGATCAATGGTTTCAACCTTCAGGTTTCGGATCATTCCTTGGGTTAATTCTTTCACGAATGAGGTGAAAGGTCTTTGTAACCACATTATAACATAATTTTTATCTTTATAATATAATTGGTCGGGGTCGCCTAACCCTCCCTCCTCCTGGAGGGGTTCTCAAAAAAAAAAAAAAATTATTTGCATCCACGATTAGGAATAACTTTGGTGGCAATTGATTGGATTGATCGAGGCCACTCGCAGACTCAAAACTCGAGTTCCAAGATATGATCTTGTTCACTGCATTAAGCAAGCATGTGGAATTGAGATCATTAACATTGTCCTTGGAGTCCTTAGAGTATGGGTAAAAAAAGGTTCCATTAATGGGTTGATTCCTCCTTGAGCATCACCATTAGAGAACATGAGAACCATCAAGTCCAAGAGTTTTTGGATATGGATTGCAAAACATATTTAGTAGGCTGTTCTAAAAGAGATCTTGTCACTCATTTATCAAGGTAAGGTCCAAGAGGTCAATCTTTTAACTACATAGCCAAGAACACTCCTTAGAAATTTCACTTTTTCATAGCGCAAGGGGACTAGGGATCGCCAACCTCCGCGGCTTCAATCAAGCAGCACAGGACGAGTGGTGGTGGGGACTTTAAAACTCTACTAGTGACTCTCGGAGAAATGTGGTCGCTAGTAAATACTTCACGAGATTCTCCCCCCTTCACGTGAAATCACGCGAAAAAATCGGGTTGAGTGAGATTCACCTTGTATAAAGAGGTATCATCTGAATCTCACTCAACCCGATTTTTTTGAAGAAATTAGTGACTCCCGGAGAGATGGGGACCCCTTCATGGGAAGTATTTGTGACCACATCTTTCCGAGATTCACTAATTTTTTCAAAAAAATCTGGTTGAGTGAGATTCAGAGGATACCTCTGTATATCAAAGAAAATATTTTACTTCTAATTTTCATTCATTGTTTTAACCCACAGATCAGGGTTTTAAAAATAAATTAAAAAATTTCATGCACGACAGATCATAACGGGATTCCTTAATTTAACCTTTAATTGTCTTCTCCCTGAGCCGGAGAGAGAGAGAGAGAGAGAGAGAGAGAGAGAGAGAGAGAGAGAGATTATGTCACCTTACTCCTTAGCACATGAATTGGTATTATTCCTTGACCTCTGCTGTTAGTATTCAATTTACACTAATACATCTTTTCATGCAATATTAACCTATCAAAGAATTACCTTTCAAAAAAAAAAAAACTATCAAAGAATTAAAGTAAAGTTTGAAGTCTTTACTTGATACATAATTAATGTTCTCTTTGTTTCACCAACTCCCCTTTTCTATCTCAAAGTTGCTGATAGGATATAATCCCCCTCAGTCCTTTTCTTCAAATACCCTCATTCATAGCAAGGGATGTCTCAATTAAGTAAGCGCAATGCCTGCTTCCATCAGACACCCACGTGGCAAAAGATGGAAAGAACAAATGATACACACAACTCAATCCTAAGCCCAACCTAGCTGATCCGAGTCGAACCGAACCAAGCTGAGCAGAGCGGAACCAAACCGAACCGAGCCAAACTGAACCGAGCCGAACCAAGTCGAACCGAACAAAGCCAAAGCAAACCGAACCGAGCCAAAGCAAACCGAGCCAATCCGATCCAAACCGAACCAAGCCGAGCCGAACCAAACCGAACCGAGCCGAGGTGAGCCGAGCCAAGCCAGACCAAACCGAACCGAACCAAAGCGATCCAAGCCAAACCGAACCGAGCCGAGCCAAACCAAACCGAACTGAACCAAGACAAACCGATCCGAGCCAAATCGAGGCGAGCCGAACCGAACCGAGGCAAACCGATCCGAGCCGAAGCGAACCGATCCAAGCCGAACCGAACCAAACCGAGCCGAGCCGAATTGAACCGAGCCAAGCCGAACCGAACCAAACCGAGCTGAGCCGAAACAAACCGAACCGAACCAAGCCAACCGAGTTGAGCAAGCAGATCTCTCTCTCTCTCTCTCTCTCTCTCTCTCTCTCTCTCTCTCTCTCTCTCTCTCTCCAGTTTGGTTAGATTGGTGAAGGGATCACTTTGTTTTTGTGCCATAAATTAATACAAAGTTTGTAAAGAGAAGCAAGATGACACAATATTACGTAAATTTGAAGTAAGCTTAATTGGAAAAATGCTGATGGCTTACTAGTGAAAGTTGTTTCTAGGAGTCTGCTACTTACTGTTCATAAACAACTTGGACAGTAAACCCCACAAATGTATTGATTCAAGGGGACTCTTCTTCACCCCGGCTGGACGGGAGGGCACGAGAGGGTGCAGGCCGACAATGGGTTCAGCCGTTCAGGGGCACAAGAAAAGGCACGGGAGTTCGGGGGCTAGATGGAATGGAGGTCCAGGCCGAAGAGGGAAACAAGCCGGAGAGGGTGCAGGCCGACAATGGGTTCGGGGGCACGAGAAAAGGCACGGGAGTTCGGGGGCTAGATGGAATGGAGGTTCAGGTTGAAAAGGGAAGCAAGCCGTAGAGGAACCCCCGCAGAAATTGGGCATAGATAAATGCCTTTTATAAGAGGGTAAGAGTGGAATTTCACATGTATATCCTTTTATGAGTTTGCCCTTGTCCGATTTGATATATAGTTTTAGTAGGGTAACCTGGCTGGTAGTTTTTTCTTGATTTCTTGATTCAATGAAAACTCAGATAGACGTTAGAGAGTGGAAGGAAAGTGTAGCAAGATCATCTCCAATTTTTTTTTTTTTGAAGCGAGGCCACTTTCTTTTAAATTACTTTGATGATTCAAGAGCTCAAAATAAAGGTCAGATTAGGAAGTTATGTATTCTTTCCGAATGCATTCTTCTGAGCAGTTATTAGGAAGTTATGTTTAATTCTCGGATGTTTCTTTCAGCTAATCTCTCATCTTTGGCTTCTCCTCAGACTCCTCCATCCTAGTGATCTTTCTTCTCTGTTGTGGATTCCCAAGATCCTGACTGCATCAATTGGTATCAAACCTCAACTTCTAGGTTTTGATAGCGTCTCTCTCTCTCTCTCTCTCTCTCTCTCTCTCTCTCTCTCTCTCTCTCTCTGCCTTTTTTTTACCTTTTCCTGTTTAGGGTTTTAGGCGTGCTCCTCCTCCTGGCCTCCTCGGACGCCGCCGCCGGTGGATCTGGAGAGGCCGGGCTTCCAGTTGGTGCTCACTAGGGGGCGGATCTAATTCCCCCTTCACCCCCTTGTAATTAGGGTTCTCCACACTGCTGGCATTTTTGTGTTCGATCGCAGGGGCGGCATGGCCCTCCCTCCTCGATTCCATGATCAAGGCTCCGGCATGGGATGGTTGCGTCTGGTGGTAGCGGTGGGAGTGGCGATCTGGGCCCCGGCCCATCCGTGGTGGATGTTCCGGCGAAGGGCTTTTTCGGATCCCCTCCTAAGCTCGACGGTGCGGATCCCGGCGTCGGTGGAATCGGAGGTGGATCGAGGGATGGCGGCTCGTCTTCTTCTTTGTGCTAGCGGTTGGCGGTTTTGTCTCCCTCGGCTCTGTTTTGGTGGTTTGGCCTCGAGTTTGGAGGGTGTTTTTTTAGGGTTTTAGTGTTGTACTCCTATATCTATCCTGCCAGAGTGGAGGATTGTGTTTCCTCCGGCCAGTATGGCGGTTCTGTGGTTTGTGACGCCTCAGGCGTAGCTGGTTTCTCGCTGGAGTTGCGTTTCAGCCTTCGTGGCTTTGTGATTTTGGGGTTTTGGACCTCCTGTACTCTCCACCGGTGTGTGGCGATTGTTCACCGGTGTGTGGCGATTGTTGGTTTGCACCGGCCTGTGGCGCCTCCCGGAGATCCGATTGTGGCCTCCCCTTGCAATGAACCAAAAAAAGGAAAAAAAAAGAGGTTCCCACCGCAACAAATAGCTTACAAAAGTGGTGAAACAGGCTTCACAGAACACAATGAAGGTGCGAGATCTTCGGAACCCCTTTACAGAACACAATGAAGGTCAATCTAGATGACTATCCTCTGAGATACAAGCCCTGAGAAGAACCAATTATCATGCGGCGCGCATGCAGGTTGATTGAATTTTTTTTCTTTCTTTCAATAATCGGAGGTGAAAATGTAAATTTCTCAAAGTTTCCGCACACTATGTGGCGGTACATCAATATAATGAACAAACACGCGGAGTCGGATCGATACCTTACCAGGCTTCCGAAACTCTCCTCGGTCGGCAACTATCACAGATCCTATGGCCCTCTATTACCAATGCCGATTGCTCCCCGAGGTAGAGATTTCTACGACTGAAAAGGTCGAGCACACGCCTTCGCGAGACCTGAGTCCAGTAACATACCATACAAGCACAACAGTTGTTCAACAGTTGAACACCAGCATGACTCTAAGAAGGTGAGACCTTTTCAAAAGTATAGAGACTGGACACCATAGGAACAAGATATTTTGAAAAGCAATTGCAACAACTAGAGGGGAATCAGGCCAAGGTTCCACCTTGCCAAAAAAAAAAAAAAGGCAGTGAAAGGGTCTTTGAAACCTTTTGCTTTGAGCAACAAAACTTTGAAACAGAGAGATGGTAGAAAAGGGACAGAATGTTCTACTGTGTGTGTGTGTGTGTGTGTGTGTGTGTGTGTGAGAGAGAGAGAGAGAGAGGAGAGAGAGAGAGAGAGAGGAGAGAGAGAGAGAGAGTACAGTGCAAGAACTATATCAGGGATGATTCTTGACAAGACCACTTCATCTTCCTTCAAAAAAGCACACAATTCTAGATGATCTTACGAAATGATTATCCTCCCTTTCTCACAACACAAACTTATAAGTTGAAGGAAAAAACAAGATCTAACTGAAGCCTTTCCATTGAATTGTCCTTGGCACAGTTTGGGTTCAAGTCCATCCAATAAATTATTGGGCTCATATAATGGGGCCTAACGCACCACCTTGAAATGATACTAGGATGATACTCAGAAAAGCAAGAGGGTCCAATTATAAGTGAGTCTGAGATATTCATGGATTGAGCAAATTTGTTTCCGAATATCAATTTAAGTTCAAAAGCCCAAGTGAAACAACAGTAAGTTCCAAATAAAAGTGAACAGTACAATAAATATTAAAGAGAGCATGAAAGTCTAGGTACAGCTAAGGCCTACATATCTCACTAAGAGTCCCCGTCTGGGAAACACACACATAGCCAATAACCGTTTGTCGCAGACAATGTAATTCCTTTGGGTTGGGTCAAAAACACGAGGAGGTATGCAACAAAGTAGCGACGCTGCAAAGTCTCTTTACATGGTATTGATGATTCTTGTATTGATGATTCTGCGATCATTCCCTAAGCCAGACAGTGTATATCACAGTTTATGCCATCATCGTTTCGGAATTCTCCAGATGTAGAGATGATGTTATATCAGAGGAAAAGGGAAGTGGAATATATCTGCAACCATAACCATCAAGTCTTGTCCCATGTATGTGGGGTTAACTTTATAAATCCTTCTTCATCGATCACTTTTGTTAAGGGCTGTCTCCTTTGTCACAAGAAGTTTTTTACTTTTTTCATATCTTTTCAAAGTTCCAGCCATGTAATTTTATGTCTTTTCTTTCTTAACCATACCAGTACCATAACCATCAAGCCATCTCCCGTCTACTTGGTCGGATTTATGAATCCTTCTTCGCCATTTCTTTCAATTTAGGGCTATATCCTTCTTTGCCATTCATCAAGCCATATATTCTCATTCTTTACCCCTCCACAATAATCCAAAACTCTATACCGAGGACTTCTCCATTGTATATGCCTTTACTTTCTCTTCACTAAGAGCAACTCCAACTAGAAGTTAACCCTTATTCACCGTCGAATTTTGGCACACCAAGGTTTTACCAAATAAACTGGCAATCATGATTTAAAAAAGCATGCCTCGAGGCACTCGAAGCGTATGCCTCGAGGCTTAAGCCTCACATGCATAATCCAAGGCTTACGGCTCAGTTGAGGCGTACATCTCGCAGGTGAGGTGCGAGGTGGTCCTGAAACGTAAGCCTCATGAAATACACTTGTTGTTGGACACTTGGGCCTTTGGGCTGAGCGACTGATGCTATATATATATATATATATATATACAAGATGTTTTTTTAGGCCTTAAGCTACTCTAAGCCCAATAGTAACCGTTGTTGGACCAAAAAAAAAAGACACGCGATTGTATAGCGACAGATCCAATGACACAGCTACATAGCCAGAGGAGAGGAAGAAGACGGAAGCAAGAGAAGGAAAAAAAAACAGTGGCTTAAGAAGAAGACAGGACGAGGAAGAATCAGAGGAGAAGCAGAGGAGGGGAAGAAGATCTAGTGAACATACCTCAAGGTTTGTTACATAAGTTTTTAAGTAATTTTGTAGAAAAATTTGAGGCTTACGCCTTGGTACACCTTAAGGCTTACGCCTTGCCTCATGAACAAAAAACGGCTCATGTACACCTCACGCTTTTTAAACCCTTACCAGTGATTAATAACCAAATCCACCAGTTCGTCAAACAATCATGCGAAATCGCCGCATAATTTTGAAAAAAAAAATTGATTTCCCATAAAATTTCTCCGAATTTGTCTAAACTGAAACTAATTGAACCCCCCCCCCCCCCCCCCCCCCCCCCCCCCCCCCCCCACACACACACACACACACAACCAAATTAGTGCCGAATTTGCACTTTGTTACTATGCTCCTACACTACCTCTAGGATATTTGTTTGCTACCCTATCCCTCCTAAATGGGCACACCTCCACCTCAACATCCTCAGCCCCATCGTCCATGCTCAAACCCTCTTTACGGTTGCAAAGATTTAAGCCTAACAAGTATTGTGGGCATTATCGTCGTCAATTACATAACCGTCCGAAGCCTAAATCCACTTATCTATCAGACTATATTTTTATTAGATATAATTTCATCATCTATCCTCCCATTATTCCGTAAAATAGATCCAAGATAGTGAAAACAAGCACAACTGTTGTTTTTTTTTCCCATTGTTCTAAATAAAACTACAATATCATCACCATTCCATTAAAATTGTATTCCATATACTCTTGATTCAGGGTGTTCTTTTGGGTAGAAATGATAGTGGAAATGAATCCACTGGCTAGAATGAGTTCATTTATGTTGTTCTTTAACCCATTAAGTGAGTGGAAGCGAATCCACCTGCAAAAACCAGATCCTTCCCAAGGGTAGATGTGGTTTCCTTCCAAAATATAAAGGAAATCAATTTCCACTCCATTGAGGAATACAGATCGGGTGATCCAAGGTCGAATGGAGAAGATTCATCTTCAGTTGATTTGCCTGACCCAAAAGAACTTACAAGTTTGGGGAAATGAAAAGAATAAATATATATATGTCAATGGAAACCATTTTTTATTTCCTTGTGTAGAGATGAAAAGCACACTCAAGGAAACATATTTGCAACTAAATTAAATATTTAAGGAATAGGATGATGTGACCACACCAAGATCGTCTTATGAGTGACATAAAACTATTTAGACTACAATATGAGGTACACTGCATAGTGCATGTTGCTTTATTCTCTCATTTATTTCTAAGAGAGAGAATAATTGCATTAAGAACATTTGATAATTGATATTACACAATTGAAGGACCTATTATTATACCGTTCAAATGAAGGTATATTTGAAAAAAATCAAAAAATTGGTGATATAGAGATCTAAATTTCTTGAGTTACTCAAAACTATCTAGCAGTACAGTCTATGATAAATCTAAATAGAGTCCCACAAAGTCAGTTCATGGACACTGTTTTTGACCAATTATCATAGATAGTGGGGTCTATATAATGTGTACTGCTCCCCCAAGACACACTCTTCTACTTAACTAAATATTTTGGGACCGACCTGATTCCGATACGATGCCACCCAAGCACACCAGTTCCTCAACACCAACAAGCAAGCCACATGACTGGAAAGGTGAAGCCTTTTTCAATAGCATAGATTCTGGACACCCTCTGAATAAAGATACTTTGGAAAGCAATGGCAAGTGGCAACAGCTAGAGGGGAATCTGGCCAAGGCTCCACCTTGCCAAAAGATGGGCAGTGGAAGGATCTATTGAGACCCTTTCCCCCTTTTAACAACAAAACTTTGAAACAAAAAAGATGGTAGAACTGGGGCCATACCCTTGGTTTACTTTCAGAAAAGTTGCATGGAACTGAATGTGGAGAAGGGACAGTCATGTAAAGCCACATGGCCCAGCAAGCACTACCTATATGTAAAGCCAGATGCCTTTCAATCTAATCTACCATGAACGTAGGATCTTTGATTGATTTGAGGTGGCCCTTCACAAACAGTGATCATCAACCCTAGCTTGCAGATATCCATCTATGTTAGAGATTCCTACAATTCAAGTAACTGTAACTGGTTCTTTGCACAAAAAGGGAAATAGCTTCTCTTCTTTTTTTCCCCCAGTTTTTCCTACATCAATCACCTCCATAGCAATGCAAAATTGAAATTGATGTACAATAAACACTAAGAGTGACTACTACTACTGGGAGAAATGGTTGAACTCAACTCACCGGGCCTTCTTCCGCGACTTGAATGAAAACCCACCAGGCGGTGACGGTGAGAACTCCAGCGGAAGGTGGGGAGGCTCGGACTGGCCAGTGAGCATCCCCACAACCTCCTTGCTACAGGGGCGGCGAGCAGGAGACCGCTGGATGCAGATGAGGGCGATGGTGATGCAGTGCAGCGCCTGATCCCTGTCAACGGCCTGGAGGGAAGGGTCGACAAGGTCCAGAAGCCTCCCCAGGTGGGCAAGGTGCCGTGCCCAGGATATGAGATTGGCCCGCTCGAACTCCGACATGGGCGATGCCGTCACCTGGAGCGGGCGCCGGCCGGAGATGATAACCAGCAGGAGGACGCCGAAGCTGTAGATGTCGCACTTCTCGGAGAGGGGGCCGCCGCCTCCGTACTCAGGGGCCACGTAGCAGACAGTGCCCCGCATGCTAGGTGTGCTGCTCACGGTGCCGCTCCTCGGGACGTCCCCGCTGGCCCAGTCCCGGCTGCTCCGCCGCCCCATTGCCCTCATCTCTCCGCTCACCCCATCCATCCAGAAGTCCATGCTGCTCCGGCTGCCGTGGCTCCCGCTCTTCTTCTTCTTCCTTTTCTTCCTCCTCTCCGTTGCCGATCCGGAATCCTCGTCCTTCTGCCACCATTTCTCCTCTCCTCCTCTGGTGCTGTTGTGGGACTTGGTGATCATCCGCCGCTTCTGCTTGTTCGTCAGCTCCTCGCAGAACTCCTCCCTCCACCACTCCCTCGCCGGCCGGCTCTTTTCCTTCTTTGTCACCTTCTCCTCGTCCAAAGAAGCCCACCATTCCAGCCGCCGCTGCTGCTTCTTCCGGTCCGGTCTTGTCAACGGCTTCGGCAGGCAGTCCTCGGCGGAAACGACCGGGGCAGTAATCCAGTCACTCTTCGGCCGCTCCTTCTTAATCTCCGACCTGATCCACTCCATCACGTAGTCCTTGACGCTGCCGGCGGACTCCGGGTTCGTTCCGGCACCAGCGTCCTGCCGCCACCACCAATCCTTGCTGGAGAGCACGCCCTTCCTCCGGCCTCCCCTTCTGCTGCTGGAAGCCGTCCCGCTGTCCACGCTCATCCTATCGAATCCTCCTGCCTCTGAAGTGGATGCCACATCGAGGGCCCGTCCGGTGTCCACAGGCGACGATGTCATCCCTTCGACTCCGGGAACCCTAGCAAACCTCTCGTCCTCCTCCCGGGATTTCTCGGAGGCAGCAATGCCATTTCCCCCATGGTTGGTCGATTGGAAGCAGCCAATCACCTCCTCATACCCAGTCGTAGTTGTGCTCTCTGCGGTCTCTCCCATGATTGATGCGTCGTCCTCCCCTCCACATCCTCCTCCGCCACCATTATTCCTGCTCGAGATCTCCGGCGATGCCGGAGCGGGATCCTTCTTGTGGTTCTTCCCAGATTTGGCGTCGCTGGCGACCGCCTTATCCAGATCGATCTCGACGACGGCCTCCTCCTCATCCAATTGGGAGGCGCCGGCCGGAGCGTCGTCGGTGAGACTGGTCTTGAGACGTGCGAGCCCGAAGTCGGCGATCCTGGCGGAGAGGCGGGAATCGAGAAGGATGTTGCTCGGCTTGATGTCTCCGTGGATGACTGGGGGGTCGCACACAGCGTGCAGGAACTGGAGGCCCCGGGCGATGTCGACCGCCACCGAGAAACGTCGCCCCCAATCCATGAACTCCGGACACTTCCGGTCGAGCAGCCCATCCTGGAGGCTCCCGTTGTGCATCAGCTCGTAGACGAGCAGAAACCGCCGCCCCGCCCCGCCAGAGGCTCCATCAGGCCCCTCGATCGCCGGCTCCGTGGCCGAGGCCCAATCCCCCAGCCACCAACGCCTCCCCCTTCTGTCAGAGCAGCAGAATCCGAGCGGGGCCACCACCCACCCGCGATCCGCCGGCGAACCCATGGACGCCATCTTCCCGGCCAGGGCGAGCTCGTTCTGGAACTCCCTCTCCCCCTGGAGGGAACCAGAGTCCATGAGCTTGACGGCGACATCCTGGCCGGAGGGGAGGGCGCCGCGGTAGACGGGGCCGAACCCTCCCTGGCCGAGCCTGTGGGAGGGGGAGAATGAAGCGGTGGCCCGCCGGAGCTGGCCGTAGGTGAACCGTCGAAGCGGGCTCAGCGGGGGCTTCAGATCGACCGGGGCGGTGGGTGCGGCCCGGCCGCGGCAGAGGCGGCGGTAGAGCAGCACCGCCAGCAACACGGCGCCCGCGACCGAGACGGCGGCGGCCACCGCCAGTACGGCCATCAGCGGAGACAGGATCTGATGGTGGTGCTGCCGGTGGGCAGGAGGCAGGGTGGCTGCCGGAAGCAAGGGCGGCTCCGCCGGATCCGGCGGTTGCCGGGACGGCATGGCTCCTGCTGAGTGCTGACAGTTCCCCTCGCCTGATAACTCCTATTAATGGGAATAATTCAACGTTTCAAAAAATAAAAATTAAAAAAAAAAACAAAAAAAGATTTTGAATCTTGTGTTCCTCTTCGCCAGCGGCCCACCTCCTTTCCTCTCCCCCCCCCCAAAAGCTTTCAACAAGTGGGGAAAAACCTCAGTGCTGTGCTGTGCTCTGTTTGCTGGTCTGCCGTTTTCTTTTTCTTTTTTAATTAGAGTAAATTACACTTTACCCCCTCAACTTTAGCGGAAATTCACTTGACCCTCATAGTTAATAAACTAGTTTTGCCCCCATTAGATAGAAATTATCAAATCGATCCCTATTGAAAAATATAGGGACCGATTTGGAGGAAAAATAAAAACTTGAGTGGAGATTCGTTATTTTGGTCTAAATTTTAGGGGGTAAATTGAACTTATCCTTTTAATTAAGGGAAGCTTTATTCATACTCATAGTCTATAAATAGCCCCCATTTTTCATCCTCATAACAAATATATCGTTTCCGAAAAAAAAAAAAAAAACAAATATACCTTTCTCAACCCATCCTCTTTGCACCCCATGAGTTTCAATTCGAAGAGAAAGGTCTCGTCCTCTTCTTCCTTCTTGGGAGTCCCGACTAATAACTCTTTCACATTTGTTTATCTCTGTCTACAGTGAAAGGGAGAAGAGACACGGCTTTCCTTCCCCCCACCACCCCTAGATATGCACCAATAGAGAGGAGGAAGCGACCAATCCCTTTACCCCATCACTACACTAACAAAGGGGAGGAAGCGGCCAACCCCTCCTCTATCTCCGATCTGAACCAGCAATGGAGAGGAGGCGACTAACCTCTTCCATCTCCAATTTGCATCAACAATGGGAAGGGAGCCCTCCTCCCCCACCCTTCGATCTGCACCAGTAATGAAAGAGAAAGAAGATTGAGAAAGGCATACTTGTCATAAGGGTGAAAAATGGGAAGAGAACTGAAGGTTAATTACATATTGATGGTGGTATGAATAAAACTTTCCTTAATTAATAATGGTTTTACATCTCATATGAAAATAAACATATTAACTTATTATAAAATTATGAAAATTGATAAATACACACTTCTTGTTTCATGGGCAAACTCCTCTTAACGTACCATCCTCTGAGTAGAATCATCTCACCTCACAGTTGTCCGATGCACTCATCTTCGACGCATATCGATGTAGGCAAGGCATTTCGCAGCTAATCATGGTCCTCGATTCAATGGTGAGTGCATGGAAGTATGGAACGATCAGGTGTGGAGCCTATACTTTAAAGGCTAGGAGCAGTCGATAGAAATTTAAAAATTTTGGGCTACTTTGTCCCCCCCCCCCCCCCCCCTCCTCCTTTTTTTACGGAACGTATGCCAGACATCAAAAAAAAAAAGGGAAAAGCATTTTTTACATCAAAATAATAAATAGTCAAAAAAAATTCTATCTCGAGCAACCGAATCAGTGTTTGATCGATGATAACAATTCTTGGGGATAAAAGAGAACCTAGCAATAAAAATGATGTTATTCATAGTGAGAACCAACAGAGATTGGAGGAGCAATAGATTAGAAATATAGAAGAGGTAAGGAAGGATCTCCGGAGGCACTCAGTTGGATTCGAGCATAACTGAGCCTTGTGCAAACAAAGACTATGAACATGGTGCTCACCGCGAAGCCAATCACCGTCATCACCAGATTGATCCCCGACGAGATCATGGCTTCTCCTCCTAATCTAATTTCTTGAGGGATTGATGGAAACACAAAAACCTTCAAATCCTTCTGCGGCTCACCATGATCCCGCCATTTTTCCTTTACTCGTGATCTCAAGCCGGAATGAAAAACCATAGATTATGGTCATGGTAGTGGCGACGGAGAAGGTCATTCCGGAAAAAAGAGAGGATTCCAAGAGGAGTCACTTAGGAGCTTTCGCTTCCTCTAAACATGATAATCCTAATATTGAACAATATGGGGTAATACAAACACACATTATCAAAATGGGGGGGTTAAGTTAAAACAATTCAAAAAATTAAGTAAATCTTAATAGGAATTCTGCGGTTACCGGCAGAGGCATTAAACCTTTTGGTTTGCCCCATAGGTTACTACTTACTACTGCTTTTTGATAGTTGCACCCCCGTTATCTTTTAGAGAGAGAGAGAGAGAGAGAGAGAGAGAGAGAGAGAGAGAGAGAGAGAGAGAGAGAGAGAGAGAGAGAGAGAGGTCAGGTGGTGTATTATTTATTTATTTTTGTTTTAACGATAGTCAGCGAACCAGAACCACCAAGGCACCAACGTTAACGCACTTGCATGGATGCCTCTGATGTTGATTTAAGAAAAAACCTCGCCCTCGCACCCGAACATTCACCCAATGCCAGAGCGAGAGGAATCACTGATTCCGGACCCCACAAATGCATCACTGGGTCATTCTTTGGGTGGACTTTTTCACTTCTCCCAATTTCGCGTAGTAGCTGCCTGCCCCGATGCGTGCATGTGCTGCTGAAAAATACTCCGGCCCCGACTCTGGACGGAATCGGACGGCTGTGATCACTGCTGCGAGAATCTTGGAGGAGCCGTTGAGAGGATCCGAACTCGGTGCGAGTGGGCTTTTTGACCGGATCCGGTATGAGAAGCCAGATGCTTGTTCGACCGACAAGATAACACCCGTTTCGTACCTTCTCATCTACACTCGGTCTCCGTGGGCCCCGTCACTTTGCTGCAATGACGTCGATATGTTTCTTGAAGTGTCGGTCCCGCGATGGATTATCAGAGTCCATTTACGATTCGTCCTTTATCAAAATAGGTGACCCTCAACACTTCAGCAGTCGACACACTGACGTTGAACACCCGAATCACATACTACGTGGCCCCCATGCCCGCCAATGTTAGCCACGTGTCCTTAGCTGGTGATTTTTTTGGAAAGATGCGATCACCAGCCTATGATAATTCATTACATGTGGAGATATTTACGTCCTACATACATAACATGGGCTAGGCTCTCACATGGAGGGCTTCTAGGGTCGGGGCTAGAGTGTGTTAGGGTGGGGTCCATTTACAGCCCATGAAATATCAAAGGTAGCTATAATTAAAACTTAGAAAAAAATATCTAGTTTGTCTCCGTTTCATCTCTCCTTTTATGCTATCGGCAGTCCAGCTCCATCAGCTTCGATCGTTGTCGGTCATGTGTAGGCCGCTGGCAACCCACACCACCGCTGCTTCCTCCTGCCCTTTCTTCGTCCTCCTTCCTGTGGTCAACAAAGGCTTCGTTGATCTACGATCGGCCACCGGCTTTTTCACAGAAGCGTGATCTACCGAGGGATCAGTTCGATGCTTCTTGTAGACAGTACAATACAGAGAAAAAGATGCACACATCACTCATGGCACAACCAAATACACAAGCGATTACCGATGATCAAGGAATCTGATTTCCACTATAAAGACATTACAATGACCAGCGGTAGTCTCCATTTGTCGGACCCCTGCACTCGTATTTCAACCCTTCTCTCAAAACAATAACACCACGAAAAACAAACAACGGTGCAATAGAGATTACCGAGTGATACCGAGATACAATAAACTAGGGAAGATATCAAGGCCGACACGATGAGGAACCTTGATCAAGACCCGATAATCCGAGAGAGATTACGGGAGAATTGAAAGCCTCTCCACTCTACTCTTCTCCTTCCTTCTTCTTCCTTCCTATTCCACATTTTCTTCTTCACGATGTCTCTCACAAATTCTCTCCCTAACGACGGCTGCAAAATTGCTCTTGGTCTTATCCTAATCCCCCAACACATCTCCTTTAAAATTAGAGAAACATATGGCTTTAGTTTTTCCAAAACATCTCAAATCGCAAACTCGGCGCTGCCAGCCTAGGTCGTGTGCATATTAGGAATATCGTGTGCACGATATCTTCAAAACTATACATATTTCCTCTGTCACCCTGGGAGCCCAATAGTCATCGACCAGGCGAACTTCCTCACTGATTTTCCTACTGATTCCTCTTTCCATAACTTATGCAGAAGTCGTACGCATGATCTGATAAAGTAGTGCACATGGTCAATTCTAGGCATTTGCTTTTGCAAACTAAAGCCCAGCATTTCCTCTCCATCCTCCTCCTTTTTTCTCCCCTTATTCTTTCTTCTCCTCATCATGGAAATCACAACACTCAACGTTACCACTGCCAGGTTGAATAAGCCTTGCATTCAGACACCCTGATAAAATACACAAAAGGTGCATTTGACCAGGCGAGGAAAGAGAAGGTGGAAGAAGAAGAAGAAAATCGAAGGGGAGGAGAGAAGTTGGAGGAATGGGAAATGATGAAGACGGATTGGATGGGCGACATTGGGCAAGGGTGGGTGGCAAGTGGCATGGGCACGTCAGAGGAAAAAAAGAGTGTGTCTTGTGGCTCTTGCCTATGAAAAAAGGCGTGTTACTTTTAGACCGGAGCTACCAAAGATAAAAGGGGGGCTATATCCGACAAAAGTTCCTAGTTCATGGAATGAAAAAGACCAAAACTCTTTTTCAGTAAGTTATAACATCGTTTCCCTTCTTATACTTAGGAAAATTTTATTCCCATCCCGAAATTGATGAGTTTACTCCATTTCCATTGCCCCCATGGTTTCCCACCCCTTCCACCTTCGTTTAATTAATGGCAAGATTTTTTTCCCCATACCCCGATACCCTGCCCACTTCCCCTCTTTCATACACTACTTGCTTCCCTCCTTCCTCCCACCTTCCCCATTGATGAGGAAGCCCTCCTCTCCTCGTAGGAGCCGCCATCGCCTCCCCTTCCCTCCCCCTTCCCCATAGTTGGAGTTGTTGTCACCTGACTCGCCTCCCCTTCCCCCTCTCCTCCTCCTTCCCTTTTGTCGAAACCATTTGTCAGCTCCTGTTCCCCTCCACCTCCTCCTTCCCCGTCACCTTCAACGGGGGAAGTGGAGGCTGAAACAATGCAAAATTAATGGGGAAGGAGGAGAGGAGGTACCGCTCCGGCAATGTGGAAAGGGGAGGAGGAGCAGAGACGGTAGCGGCTCCGGCAATAGGGAAGGAGAAGAGGGAGGTGCGGTATAAAGGAGGAGAGGCCATCGGCGTATGAGATGGGATGTGAGGTGCGAAGCAGGGTATGTAGTGGGGTAAGTGGAGGGCAAACTTGTCATCCCAAAAATCTATGGGTAAAAGAGAGGAGGGTACCGGGGAGAACTAGGATAATTAAGTAATGTTGGGGTGTGAATAAAATTACCCAATACTTACCCATCAACCAAATATACCTCTATGAGAAGGAGACTCACCATGGCCAATTTCTTGATGATTTTCATAGGATCTTCCACATTTTTTTAGTTAGATTGGGCTGCATCTCTTTGGTCTACATTGGTGACACAAAGAACATAGTACTTGCATCTCCCATTGATCTCAGATGTCTCCGTCTATGTTGACCAGATCTTTTCCGGCCAATCTCAGATGTGGCCGGGTATAGTGGACCCTCGTATGAGCTTACACGTGGCACCATGCTAGATGGAGATATACCATGGCAATATGAGCCAATCCAGTGTCGACACATCGGCACTCAGCCCAACTAAACCAATCAGTGTATAGCAGTGGCTTGAGCAACCCGGAAAATTTTCAGCACATCCTGCGTACGCTGCAACCACAGGGCCTACTGCAAATCAAGAGACATCACTACAAAAAAAATATTTTTTACTGACAAAAATATACCGTCGGTAAAGATATATTTTCATCGGTAAATCTTTATCGCGACGGGCAGAGTTCTTGTCTCTAGCCGTCAGAAAACCTGACGTCGGGAAAGACAATAACGACGGTGCATGGGGTAGCAGGTCCCAGTACATTGGGGGTAGTGGCCCCCAGCATTTAGAGCATGCTAATAGATTCTGGATAACGGTTGTAGCGTACACACGATGTGTCTGAAAATTTTCCCTAAGCAACCAAGGTTTTTTTTTGTCACTTTGGCTGCTTTTGGAGTAATTTTATTTGCACGCTAAAATTACTTCTAATACCCGCTTCCCCAAGGTTTCTTATTCATTTATCAATACTTGTTTTTGATGGCAAACATTTTTTTTTTTCCGGACATAATGGGGCCTAGCTAGACCCAAGAGTCACCACAAAGTTGTACAGCTACATGTACAGCCACAGGGAAAAGGCACACGTGGCCCACAATAAGTCGCCTCACCACTGAGCGGGGGTGTCACATCGAGTGGGGAGCGGGTATCGATCCCATCTCATACCCCACACCCAACCTCATAGCCCACCTCCAACCCTTGCCCCATCTCATACCCCAACCGGCCACTCCTACTCCATACCCCACCTCCCTAACCTCCTTCCCCATTGTCGGAGGCCCGAATCCATCTCCTCCTCCTTCTTCCATGTCGCTGGAGCCGACTTCACCTCCCCTTCTCCTTCTCCTCCTCCTTCGATACCTATCACCTCCATCATTGCCACAACCACTTCGATCACCAATCAGAGGCGATAGGGAAGGAGAGGCGACAACAGTTCCGACAACGAAGAAGGTGGAGTAGGAGGGAAGGGGAGGTTCCGACGGGGGAGGGAGGCGACGACGGCTCCTGCAAAGAGGAAGACAATGATAGAAGTTATGGTTCCGGCAATAAAGTAGGAGGGGTGAGAAGGATCGAAGGGAAGCATGTGGGCTACCTTATAAAGGAGGGGAAGCAAGTGGGGTATGAGAGATGATAAACTTGTTATTAATAAAAAAAAAGAAAGATGGAAAACCATGACAGCAATGGAAAACTGGCTGAACTCATCAGTTTGGGGTGTGAACAAGATGTTCCTACTTCTAACATGTGATGCCTTTTCTTTTCAAGCACGGGTCTCTCTCATTTTCCTCCTCCCCACCCATCCACACACACACACATGTTGACTTATAAGTTGAGACCATCCTTTTTTTTTAATCTTTTTTAGGGAGACTTAGTGATGGCTCCGGTATCAATTTGCAATAAGTCCTCCTATAAGTCCCGTGTTGCAATAACTCCCTCCCAAAATCCCACCAAACCAAATAAAAAAAATAAAACAATAACACCCAGTACAAGTTCATTAAATTTATATTTTTTGCCATCATCTTAATACAAACCATTTTTTATATGAAAATAAATTCAAATCACTCTAGATTGTCGATTTAAAACCACAAAACACTTTATAAATTTTTTAATGTATTTTTTCATCAATTTTTTTTTTTTTAGTTCTGTCAACCTACCAAATAGTTATTCTTTTTTACCTAATTGTTACTCTTTATGTGCAAGATAGAATATGCTTGATTTCACATAGTTAAAAGCATTTTTGGTCACAAAAGAAATCATATTGTGACAAGATGAGCTGAAAAATCGCTACTATCAATCGACAAATAAGTCATTTTATCATATCAATTTTTTTTTGGTACACTAGACTTGATTCATGCCGTGATGATCTTCAAGTCCTCACACACGAGGGTAGATAAACCAAAAGAAAAGTCAGCCTCCCAGGACCCTTCCAGGCCATGAAGCCGAGCCTCCTGGGCTAATCAGTGAGCAACCCCATTGGCATCTCGAGGAATCCACTTGCTAACGGATTGTTACTCTTTACCAATTGTTTCTTTTTTGCTACGATTGTTACACTTTATATGTAGGGCTAAAATTATTATTGAAAAAGTTATGTTATTACTTGTGCATGCAAAAGAAACCCGTGTTAGCCAAAACTAACGGATTTTTTCTGTTTACCAACTGTTACTTGTTTGCTATGAATGTTACACTTTATCTGTAGAGGTAAAATTATTATTTTAAAAAATTTATTATTATATGTGTGCAGAAGAAGAAGCACGCGTTAGCCTCTAACTACATAGGCTTAATGTTAAAGTTCAAACTTCACATATCTTTGACGTTAAACGGAAACCATTTTAAGGAGCTAACGTTAATAACCCCTTTTTTTAGGGGCGAACTGCTAACAGTCCTTTTTAAGGTTTCATTTTAGGATATGTCCCGACAACCTTTTCCTCTAAGCCCAGGTCCACATTTCAACAGATTAGTTGCAACAATTCTTTTGGTTATTGCAAGGCTAAAATAGCCTTGATTAAGCTGCCGAATTTACCAACCTACCATTGTCTATATAACTGCACTCGATCTCTATAAAACGTACAGTTTCAAGACCTAGTGTGGGATCACTATAGCGCTATAGTGAAATCACTGTAGCGCTACATTAATTCTGCTATAGCGGCTACAGTAAAATCACTATAGCATTATAGTTATTTTGTTGTAGCCGCTACAATGAAATCGTTATAGCAGCTACAATGAAATCACTGTAGCACTATAGCGATTCCGTCGTGACTGCTAAAAAACATGTTGCTATAGTGAAATCATTGTAACAATAATACTCAATTTTGTAGCAATAGTACTCATTTCAATTGAGTATTACTAGCATATATTGAATATCTTTGCTATAATGAAATCACTGTAGCTGAGTATTATTTAAATAAAATTGAGTACTTTGCTACAGTGATTCACTGTAGTTAAGCCTTTTTAGCCGGCACAGTGAATATCACTGTAGCAGCTATAATGAAATCACTGTAGCAACCCATGTATGGTACTCAAATATATAAAATAATACTCAATTCAACTGAGTATTATTTGCATAAAATTGAGTACTTTGCTACAGTGATTTTACTGTAGAAATATTTTTTAGCATCCACGATAAAATCATGGATTGCTGCAGTGATTTTATTGTATCAAATATTATTTCATTGTAGCAGCTACAGTAAAATCACTGTAGCATCCATGATAAAATCACGGGTTGCTACAATGATTTTACTCTAGCAACTACAGTGAAATCACGGGTTCATACAGTGAAATCACTGTAGCAACTAAGTAAAATCACTGTAGCAACCGTGCCATAATTCCTGTAAAAAAACATGCCATATCTCATCTACCGTTATTTAATACGGGAGGCTATCATGGGTATTTATAATATTTAAAAAAAACATGTTATCTAAAACGGTTAAGATTGGATCATTTGCAAGCAAAACTATGGACAGTGGATCAGGTTTTATATAATAATCCTATTAGTGGACTTACTATAAATAGGAACTCAAAGTGGGGCTATATGTATTACACGTTCTGTTTTTTGGACCTAACACCGATTTTCCCTTTTCTTTATGAGCAATACTTCGTACCAACCCGGTGTTGGTGCGCACGGCTCCAACACCCTCGATGTGAACCATTGGATGAATGTTACTAGTGAGTAGTGACATTCAACCGTTCTGAGTTCTTATAGAATGTTGCGAGCTAGAACTTCGAACAGCTGAATGTCATTAGTGACATTCAGTCAACGGTTCAGATCGGGGGTTGGAGTCGCACGCTCCAACACCGATTGGTACGTAGTATTGTTTTTTGGGGTTATTAACGTTAACTCCTTAAAAAGGTTTCTGTTTAATGTTAAGGCTATCTATAGTTTAAATTTAATGTTAAGCCCTTGTAGCTGTACTTTTGCTAACGCGAGCCCTTTCTCCCGTGCACATGTAATAACGAAATTTTTTAAATGACAATTTTACCCCTATAGATAAAGTGTAACAATCATAGTGAAAGAGTAATAATTGGTAAAGAGCAAAAATCCGTTAGTTTTGGCTAACGCGGGATCCTTCTGCAACACACATGTAATAACAAAAAAAAAATTTAATAATTTTAGACCTACATATAAAGTATAGCAATCATAGCAAAAAACAATTGGTAAAGAGTAACAATCCGTTAGCAAAGAGAAATAAATTTATATGGTAAAATACCTTAATTGTTGATTGATTGTAGCGATATTTTTGCTCACCTGGTCACAATATGATTTTTTTTATGACAAAAAATGCATTTAACTATGTGAAGCCAAGTTGATTTTATTTTGCAAATAAAGTGTAACAGTTTGGTAAAAAAGAGTAACTATTTGGTCGGTTGACAGAATAAATTTGTTTTTCGATGAAAATATGCATAATTTAAAAAAAATATATTTTATGGTTTTTAATCAAAAATTTAAAGTGATTTTAATTTATTTTCATGCAAAAAAGGTTAGTATTAAGTTGATGGTAGAAAATGTAAATATAATGAACTTGGATTGGGCGTTATTGTCCTTTTTTTCTATTTGGTTCAGTTGGATTTCGGGAGGAAGCTATTGCAATACGGGACTTGTAGGAGGGCTTATTACAAATTGATTCTTTTGTCAGGGAGCTATCACTAAGAGCATGTACAGTGGCCTCCTCAAATGAGTCAGTCCCACCACTATTGAGGAGAATCCGGAAAAAAAATGCCTTCTAACAGACTCCTCAATGGTGGGGTAATACTGTGGCCCCCACCACAATGCCTCAACATCCTCCTCAACATTAGTGAGGAAATTTTTTTCTCAAATTTAAAATGGCCACACGAGTGTGACTTTGACCTTGTAAATTGCAGCCGTAGGGTGACAATCATGCGGATCAAATGAGGAGAATTGTCATTGTTAAGATAAAATTAGAAATTGGCCGATTCTAACTAGCTGTTGGTGCCCAACGTCTAGTCCAAACATCAATGGGGGAAAGAACATGCTTTTTAGGGGGGAAATACATTAAAAAATTAAAAACATACTAAAAAATTCCTTAAAAAATAGAAAAAAAATTCTATAAATAGTAGAACCAAGGATAACAAAATTTTCACCAATATCTCACTCCTCTTGCTCTCTCACCTATTTTGTGCTAACAGTTCCTTGTTATAGGTTTACCCCTACTCTCAATCGAGCTTTGATGCCTACGTCGATAGGGGATTTTCGGAGGATCAAGAGGTGAAGTCGTCCGACAATCCATCACCGATCTCCGAGTAACCCGAAGTAGCACCCGTCGTGAACGAAAGTCACAATAAAAGCTTCACGATGGCAAATGACCTAATATTGATCACCGCATGGATCAACGTTGGCATGGATGCAGTCGGTAGCAACTAGCAACACAAAGATACATTTTGGAAGCGCTCACCCACTACTACCACCAATACATGAATTTTCCCGACAACCGAAAGAGAAACTCATTGATGCATCGATTGTTGGTGATCCAACTAGTCGTTAACAAGTTCGCCACATGCTACACGCAAGTGGAGTATGAGCAATGATCGGGTACCAACGAGCAAGACAAGATAAAAACCAAACTTGACTTCTTTTTTTTTTTTCTTATAAGACAAACAAAGGATTATCAAATTCAAATTTAACGGGTTTTTTTAATTGATCTAATTAGCTAAGGAGTCATATTACTCTTTACACGGTGTAAGTTCATTCCAATTTGACCATGCTTGGAACGAGCTTCGACACCAGCCTAAGTGGTTGGAGGTTGGGGCGACAAAGAAGTCCAAAAATGGTGCCTCGGCTTCTCCTGCCTCTTCCTCTCCCTCTACTCCGAATTTCATAAACACAGAAGAAAAAGATAAAGGCTTCGTCAAGTTGGAGAGACCACCAGGCAGGAAGTCCGAAAAGGCTCATCGCAAGGGTAAGGCTACTGCTATGGTGCAGGAT
The DNA here is from genome assembly GCA_947650365.1 of Chamaelirium japonicum. Classification (NCBI taxonomy): domain Eukaryota; kingdom Viridiplantae; phylum Streptophyta; class Magnoliopsida; order Liliales; family Melanthiaceae; genus Chamaelirium; species Chamaelirium japonicum. The sequence continues at coordinate 44,666,372 of OX393550.1, forward strand.
GAGAACCACTCTATTATCAAAATGTTCGAAAAGATGCAAACTTGAAAGATCGAGATGTTAGAGAAGATATCAACGCCCAACACTGAGAGACTTGCAATTGACAAAAATATGATTGTAACTGATAATACATGCACTGCACTTAAGGCGGTAAAAAAGGAGAGGCTCAGAAATGCTGAAGTTGATCAAATCATTTGGTGCAACTAGACCATCTACCACCACTGCAAGTTGCTTATTTCACAGCCCGTCAGAAGGATATCTTAGAGAGGAGACCAGAACAAAATATGATGCCTTAGAGTTGTGTCTGTCCTTATTTATGATGTATGTTTTTCGAATTATGTTGTAATCATACTTGTGCATGCCCGTGCCTGTCGGTACTGCAACGGGCCGCCTTCGGCAGCAAAACACAATCGGACCGCCTTCGGCGGCAACACACCCCCAAGCATCGCCTCCCCCATCCCCACTCCCACCCCCATCATTGTCTTCGGTGGCAACACACCTGGCCCTTCGGCAACAAAACACTTTCGGTAACATTATTGTTTCTAGCCTCATTTTTGCATCATCTGAATAACATTGAGACTCGAAATAATAAGTCTAAAACATTTGCACTCGAACAACGCCTTTGGCGGCGAAAACACTTTCGGCGGGGGCGTCCACATTCGACGCGAACGTCAAAATTCATTCGGCGACAGCCACATTCGACAGGGCACCGATTTTTTATGTTAGCGCCTCCACCGTCAACCGTTGAAACTCCTCGTGTGCTGGGTCTAGCATTGGCCGTCTTGTTGGCACTGCAGCGGACCACCTTCGGCGGCAGCACACCTGTCGGCGATGCAGCGGGCCACCTTCGGCGGCAAGACACCCCTCGGCATCACCACCCCCACCCCCACCCCCACCGTCGTATTCGGTGACAACACACACGACCGCCTTCGGCAATAAAACACTATCGCTGGCAACACCAGCCCCGCCCCAACGGATTGACAACCTCGATACCACCAACAACAACCACTGTTGGGACATTCTAAGCTAACGGAGGGCTTATGACCGAAGATAACTACCCGTACCAGGCGGTCGACAACCCTTGACACCAAGCTAGGAGTTTCAGCCGAGCAGAGGGAAAAAACCCTGCAACCCAGGTGCTTCGAACACAATATCGCTGGCTGCCGGAAACCCCCTATTCACAGAGGGAAGAAGGGGGGCAAGATCCCACCCTCGAGGAGGAACGGACCCAAGGCTCGATCTCCCCGGAGCCACGAGCAGTGTCTAAGAAGGCTGAACAAGCGTTCAACGAAACCCTAACCAAAGGGAAAATAAGACGGGATTCCGAGGCTAGGCGAGAAAGGGAAAATTGAGACCATGCACCCTACGTTGAGGTGATAATTATTGTAGCTCGTGTGTCGTTAGCGTGGAATTTCTATATTAACATTAATAAAGATGACTTTGGTTATTGCTTGAATTAGAATACTACTCTGGTATATGATAATACTCATATAATAAAAGGACCCTAGGGAACACAGTAGGCCACTGAGGCGTATGGAGGATCCATACTTGGGAGACCCAGTGGACCAGTTCATACTAGTGTAAACCTAGAACTAGTTCACAACTTAGGTGATGTTGGTCGTTTCACCGAGAACAAGCTGTTGGCAGGTAGAGGATCGATGTGGTGAAGTCTCCACCACGGGAACGTGGGATTCCTATTCACCTGACCAAGCACGATGATCGTGCTGAACAGGAACCAAGACGGTGCACAGTTCAGTGATTCAGACACTGGTGCATAAACCGTCTTACTACTATAGATAATTTGTCCTTAACCCTGAGGGACCATGTACACTGGGCCAACCAGTTGTGTGGTGCTTTGATGTGCCAACGTGTGCGAACCTTTCATAGTCCAATACCACGGTACGTTGGGTTACCCGACTAGCGCTTGAGTGACATAAAATCCCTACAGGTTATCCGACGTCCAGTATTGGATGGGTACGTTTTGATGAGTCAATATGTCCACACAGTTAACCCAGGCCTGGTGGTTGTCAGTATGACTGACGATATTTCGGATGCTAGGCATATCACTGGAAGATGTGTGGTGTTATAGATGACAAGGCATCAAACCCTAGTCAGACGATCGATCGGGATCTGACGATGCTCCCCACCGCCCGAGTCGTATCATGGCACCAGTAATAGGAGGGACTGAGGATTATCGGAGTATAGTAGAGAACAGGGTTACGAGGGAGTAACATAAGTTTAGGATCACTAGAGTTCAACTCGCGTCGCACTCTGGGTGGCTACACGGGTTAATCGGATTAGGGCTGATTAACGGAACTTTCGGTGTGTCACCGGAATAGTTAATCAGGGATCCGGTTGAAGCTAGAGATCCCGAACCCTGAAGGTTCTACCCTGTCGTTGCGTATAGGAATTGTTCCCCGACCTAGTTGGATACGTTGGATGCGAAGTAGCGCGATGGAGCGCAAGCCCGGAGCCAAAGAACCTAATTCACATGTGTTACGGGCCGTAGGGGTATTTTGGTAAATACTAAAATATGGCTCAGAACACATTAAATATGGATCTTAGATTGAGCGGAATAATTCCAGGAGCTCACAGGCACTGACGGAATTCGATTCCGAGTAACGCACCTCACTCAGTCTCTCTTTCAGTTTTCCGCTTTTCGTGAAGGGTGTTTTCGTCCGGGCTTCATGATAGACACCCGGAATCCCTAAAAACCGCCCCCCATTATCCCTATCCACCTAGGGGCCTGCCCAAGCTTCCTTGAGGCTTTGGAAGACCGACCCTATAAAGGAAATAGGGAGGGGGAGGGCCGGCCATAGTGCTCCCTCTCCTCAGAAAATCCGAACCCCCCTATTGCCTCCTCCTTTGTGGTTTCGGCCAAGGAAAAGAGAGGAAGAAGAAGGGAGAAGGAAGAGGAAGGAAGGAGAAGGAAGAAAGGAGAAAGAGGAGAAAAAAATCTCGCCATCGTCTTCGCAATGGATTCCTCCGTCGGCTCGTAATCCCTACACTCAGAGACGGGATTTCGAGGATTCTTCAATTCGCAAAGGACAAGGTGCTATCCGACAGTTTCCCTTGCGATTCAAGTGCGGTTCTTCATCATTCCGTCGTCTCCGGATCATAGATTCAAAAAGGTATGATGATTCTAAACACCTAACTAGATGCATGTATGTCTTCCGTAGATCGTAGTATGCCTCTAGGGTGTCCGTACATATGCTAAGATCATAGATTTGTATGTAGATTGTTTTGTAAAATTAATTGTAATGAAACATACACCGTATGATCTTCGGATATTTTTTTTTGCTTCCGCTGCGACTTTGATTTGCGGATCCAATTCCAACAATTGGTATCAGAGCACGCTTTGGTGTATGTTTCATGCATGAATTCATGAAAACATCATGCGAATATATGATGGCATATGTTTTCGTCGGGGTTCGGCGTAGATCATGCATATGGATTGTGATATGTGTCGTCTTTTCGCAGGTGCCGCGCTGAATAGTAATATGTGATTGCATGCATCCGGGGGCCGGACCCCGGATTTAATTTTGCATTGATTATTATTGTGGATTTTAAGGCTCTAGAAGGGCGAGGGTGGGGGTTGACCATCCTCGGTTCCCTGGCCATGTTTCTAGGATTGTCTTCTTTTCTTTCTAGCGAAATTGTACACGAACGAGCACTTGCTCGGAGCGTGTTAGTTTTTCGGTCACAGGAAGAAGGAGATGATGTTTCATCCACGGTTCGGGTAAGCAGTACCATGGCGTGCAAAGACCCGGCGAAAGCGTGCACGTTGGTGATGATGGGGATCGTCGTTAGAGATCGTGCAGAATGGAAGATCAGGATATCTTGGCTGTGCAATTCAGGTTCAGGGGTTGGACCCTGGACTTGATTCAGTTTGGATGTGTTTTTCTGTTGATTCTCTTTACTTTTTATTTAGAGAACCCCGATGATAATTTTATTATCTTGCTTGTGAGTTTGTCTCTAGATTAGGCTTAAGGTTAGTACTAAGCTTATGGATTCATCGGTGTCTCTAGATGTTTCTAACACGTACGAATCCGGTGGCTAGCTAAAAGGAAAGGCGGTAACCGCCCTCGTGGTAGTTCAGGTAGCCAACTACTGTGCACTGAGATAGACGTAGTGTTAGATTTGTTTAGAGATAATTAACTAATGTCTCTATAAGAAGTATGATAACCCTAGTGGGATGCCCTTTCCCCACGTGGTCCTAGCGACCAAGTTAGGTTAGGATTTCACTGTGTGATACCTATTTCTAAATGACGTTTGATGGTAGTATAAACTCATCACGATTTGGTTATGCCACCATTAGATTGAGGTCCGGTGGAGGTTGTCGGATGTCCCTATTTGGCCAGCATCGAAACCTGTAATGAGATAAGGTCTACTATGACATCAGGCATCAAATTATGAACGAGGTGTCATCGTAGTGGGAGTCCTTTCCACGTTGACCTTAGGCTAGGCTCCAAATCTTAGGATTATGGGCAAGCTACTGAAGTATCGGGATCCTTGGAATCTATGTAATGTGATCCTTGTAAGAAAGGCGAAAGTTGAGTATTCAAGGTAGAGACTATGATATTTTCCGAGGATACTGATGCTTTGTGGGAAGGTTTGTAATCCTTGTAGGAGCACGGTAGACCAGGGTCTAAGTCTAGGAGGTCGTGACCTATCTAGATATATATAAAACCTCATAAAGAAGGGATGTGTAAGAGGTTCCCTCCAAAGGGGAGCCCTTGGCCTCCACAATCAACCGGCTAAGGGTCTGGGTGGGAGGTACGCAGTTCGATATTCCCACCGGGTGAGAGCTGTGTTTCCTTCCATGCTAGTTCGCCTAGTGGTTTCCTTCGGGACATGGAGGATGCCGGTGGCAGTGGGTGACGGTTTTTTCCTCCACCGCGGGAGCCTATGAACCCCCCTGCCGACACCACCTAGATTTGTGGGAAGCATTCAAAAGCTTGTGTGAAGCCGTTGTTGCTGCGCACGCGGGTCACATAAAGCTGGCCAAAAAGAGACTGGGAGGTCTTTCAGTTTACCATGGGTAATTCTGATGAAGACTGGGCCGTAAAAGCCTCGTTGGCAGAAGCGGTTGCATGCTCTCACTGAGATGTTATCTCCAATTCAAGGCCGATAGTCTTAGTGCTTGAGCCCAGGGAATTTAGATTCCTGGATGTCTCCACTTGAGGTAGTGAAGACATAGCGGCTGGAGTATACATTATCTATTTCTAAATTCCATGAAATAGATTGTAGTAAACTCTAATTTTACTTTGAACCATTGTTTACAGAATCATGACCAAGCTCGACCCCCTTGCCTCCATACTTTATGATAACAAACTTACGAGACCAAACTACGAGGACTGGAAGCGTAACTTGATGCTCGTCCTAAGGGTTGGCAAACACACAATTGCCCTAAGTACCCCTCAACCGGTCATGTCGGGACCAAGTGCAACTGAGGCCCAATTAAAGGAATGGAAAAACTGGCTAGATGCTGATGAGATGTGCAAGTGCTACATGTTGGAAGTTAATCCGGGTCAGAGGCTCGCAGCGGAAGCGATATGGCGGTCGAAAGACCGTTCATGGTGCACGTTACACTATTTAACTTTTCATGGAAACTAATCTACATATGTGTGCATGTGTATGCACGAGAATCAAAAACCCCTAACGATAATCTAGCGTAATGATTAACTAGCATGGATGCAAATCATAATGCTCGCTAGATCTACATGTTAGATTACACATACCTTTCGTACGGATCTTTTAACCGTAGAGAATTATCTTCTTTGTCGATGGAGACGGAAGATCGTTCACGAAGATGCCGACGGTACGAATGGAGGTGTTGCCTTCTTGTTCACCCGATCTCACACGATGCACGGAACGTCGCTCTCGGATCTCTGAGTGCCTCCGATGAACGACCCTTCTCCTTCTTCAGAACTCCACGCGAGGAAGACGAAGTAGCAAGCGGGAAACGCGAGATGAATCGGGAGAGAACTAGAGAGATGAGAGAGAGGGGGGTTCGGTTTCTGTAGTACATGGGGCCGGTGCCCATAGGTGCTTTTATAGGGCCGGCCACCCCCCCTTGGATAAGGATCCAAGGGGATAATGACCCCCTTATCTCATCTCTACATTATCTCCTTTTTATCTCTCCGCGTATTTATCCGTTTTCCCACTTTTTAGGGCTCGATCTTAACCGTTTTTATCGCCCCATCCCTATCCATATGGCCGGCCCTATAGATGAGGGATTCTCATCCCTACATCATAGGGTCGGCTCTAGTGAGGTGTCCCATCACTAGGGTCGGCCAACAGTGAGGTCCGGCAGAGTGAGGTTTTTACCAAAACGCCCCGACGCCTCATTTTGAGCATTTCTAGCGTGCGATACCTAGCGGCCATTACTTAAGTGATATCTACTAGTTACTTACTATTAACTGAGGCCACCGGAAGGTGCCTCTAGCAAAGTCAACTAGTCAACTCGCAACATACCCCGGTGCATCGCACCTATGTAGCGAAGTTCACTTATGGCTAGGGATTACTACATACGACTCCGCACTAGTCTCGGGCTCAACCCTTAGTACTCGTATGTAGTTACGCATCTACCGTGCTCTAGTGCCAAGCACACACGGAGCGTATACTTCTTTCTTCCTCCTGCTTATGGTGTTCCGAGGAGACGGTTCAAGAACCGTACATAATGTTGATAAGGTGGAACCATCAGGGACCGGGGTTCATGGCTTCCAACTCAAGCTCGATCGACACACTACCCGAGTGTACCATCGATCCTCTAAGCTCGAGTTAACCTGCGTAGCCACCCTGAGTGCGACGCAGGCTGCACTCCAATTCACCCAGACTTACTATGTTCTCCATCATACCCCTGCTCTCCGCTTAGTAGTGGTAAACTCGCTGTCCCTCCACTTGATGTCATGATTCACTTCGAGCGGTGAAGACTACCGTCAGACTCGAACGATCATATGACTTGGTTCCTTCCAGGTTGACCTATACATCGTACCTCTGATTACCCCGTCGAGTAATCGAACCCGGTCAACAGTCAAACTGATGACCACCAGGCCTGGGTTTGGTACAGTGTAAGTCACACCAAGGAACGCATCTCCCATCAGGGGTGTGGATGGCCTGCAGGAGTGACACGCTAATGCAACGCCAGCCGGGTAACCCAGTACACCGTGGTTTTGGATCACTGCATATGGACCCTCACACATTGGTGCGCCAAAGCACCACGCAACTGGTTAGTCCATCAATCGTGGTTCCTCAGGGTTTAGGACCGTTTTATCCTAAGCAGAAACACGGTTTAGTGTACCAGTGTCTGCTCACTGATCTGTACACCGTGTTAGTTCCGTTCAGCCACAGACACTGTGCCTGGTGATGACCATGGTGAAGACATCCCATGAACTGTCATCGCCAACAGCTTATCATGATGAGGCGACCAACCTGATCATAGCTGCGAACTTATTTAGGTTATACGGGACCAATCCATTTAGTCTTCAACTCAGTGGACTACCATATAACCATGGCTCTCTGTTCTCTAAAGAACACGTAACTATGTTACGCACCTATATGTATCTCATATATATTAATAACTATCAATCTCTATTAGACCAAAACATAAAGTTTTACAAGCTTAGAACACATCAATCCTAACAATCTCCCACTTGGTCTAGCGAAGCAAAACGGTTTTGACTCCCATCGCGTCCACATGTCGCTCGAATGCCTTGGTAGGTATTGCCTTTGTGAAAGGATCAGCAACATTATCTGTAGATGCAATCTGTGTCACCGCTACTCGCCCTTGCTTTTGAAACTGCCGAATCAAGTGGAACTTACGCTCGATGTGCTTCCCCTTTTGGTGATGTCTTGGCTCCTTTGCTTGTGCTACCGCCCCACTATTGTCGCAGTAAAGCACAATAGGTAACTGGGCCTCTGGTACGCACCCCAAATCCGTGAGGAATTTCTTGAGCCATACCGCCTCTTTGGCTGCCTCGCACGCTGCAACGTACTCAGCCTCTGTGGTAGAGTCTGCGATGCATTTCTGCTTCACACTCTGCCAACTAACCGCTGCTCCTCCTAGCATAAACACAAAACCTGATGTCGACTTCCTGGATTCCAAATCTGACATAAAGTCAGAATCTGTATATCCAATCGGTGTCAGTTCTTGTCCAGTGTAAACCAACTCATAGTCCCTTGTTCTACGAAGGTACTTGAGTATACACTTCACAGCTGTCCAGTGATCTGGACCCGGATTCGACTGAAACCGACCCATCATTCCTACTGCGAAACAGATATCAGGCCTTGTACAATGCATAGCATACATTAGACTACCTAGTGCTGAAGCATAAGGTATCTTCTGCATTTTTGCTCTCTCCTCAGGTGTCTTAGGACATTGATCCTTAGACAGTTTTACGCTATGTCTAAATGGCACAAAACCCTTCTTGGAGTTTTGCATGTCAAATCTAGCCATAACCTTATCTATATACGCAGCCTGTGATAGCGAGAGAATCATGTTCTGACGATCACGTGTTACCTTGATCCCCAAAACATAACTCGTTTCACCTAGGTCTTTCATATCGAACTGTGTTGACAACCAGACCTTTACCGTTGACAATGTTCCTACATCATTCCCAATGAGTAGAATATCATCTACGTAAAGTATCAAATATATCACTGTAGTCTTATCACTCCTCTTGTATACACATGGTTCATCCTCGTTTTGAGTAAATCCATATGACTGGATTGCCTGATCAAAACGGATGTTCCAACTTCTAGATGCTTGCTTTAGTCCATAAATGGACTTCTGCAACTTGCAAACTAGATGTTCCTGACCCTCTGATTCAAAACCTGGTGGCTGCATCATATAAATGTCTTCTTCCAAATTCCCGTTAAGGAATGCTGTCTTGACATCCATTTGCCAGATCTCCCAGTCATAATGGGCTGCAATGGATAGAAGGATCCGAATAGACTTTATCATAGCTACCGGCGAGAAGGTTTCGTCAAAGTTGATTCCTTCTCTCTGGGTATAACCCTTGGCAACTAATCTAGCTTTATAAGTCTCTATTGTACCATCGGATCCTTTCTTCTTCTTGTACACCCACTTATACCCAATAGGTGTAATATTGGATGATGGTGTAACTAGAGTCCAGAAAGCGTTATGGGACATTGATGCAATTTCTGCCTCCATGGCCTTTTGCCAGTCAGAGCTGTCAGAAGCTCCCACTGCCTCATCGTAGCTCAGTGGGTCATCCTCCTGACCCTCTGGATCAACCAATAAGGTTTCTCCATAGTATCTGTCAGGAGCTCTGATGTTTCTCCCACTGCGACGAGGTGGTGGTGGTGTTACAGGATTAATAGGTTCTACAGTATCTGGTATATTATTATCTGTAATATCAGCTCCCACTATGCTTTTGGATGCGCTCTCTGATCTAGTACCCAGTAGCTCATCCAGAACTACCTTACTAGCAGGCTTGTGGTCCATAACATAATCATGTTCTAGGAAAATGGCATTCGTCGAAACGATTACCTTCTTTTCCTCAGGATCATAAAATAGTCCACCTTTAGTCTCTTTGGGATACCCTACAAACAGACATGCTTTGGACTTTGGCTCCATCTTTTCCCTCTTGTCAATCTGCACATGTGCAGGACATCCCCATATTCTGAAGTGCTGTAGTGTTGGCTTTTGCCTTGACCACAGTTCTCTAGGGGTCTGAGGCACTGATTTAGATGGAATGTGGTTCAGAACATATGCTGCTGTTTGAAGGGCATATCCCCAAAAGGTCATTGGTAAACAGGCATAACTCATCATGCTTCGAACCATGTCCAACAAGGTTCGATTCCTTCTCTCAGAGACTCCATTCTGTTGTGGGGTACCTGGAGCAGTTAACTGGGATGCTATCCCATGCTCCACCAAATACCCAAGGAACTCGTCAGATAGGTATTCACCTCCTCGATCAGATCGAAGGGTTTTTATACATTTACCTGTCTGGTTTTCTACTTCAGCCCTGAACTCTTTGAACATGTCAAAGGATTCCGACTTCCGATGCATAAGGTAAATGTAACCATATCTTGAGTAATCATCTGTAAAAGTGATGAAGTACTCATGGCCTCCTATCGCCTTGACGCTCATGGGTCCACATACATCTGAATGTATTAACTCTAATACCTCAGTAGCTCTTACTCCTTGGCCTTTGAAGGCCCTCTTGGTCATCTTGCCTTCCAGGCAGGATTCACAGGTGGGAAGGATCTCCGTAGGATCTGTTTCCAGAAGCCCGGCCTTTACCAACCTATGGATCCTATCTAAGGCAATATGCCCAAGCCGTAAGTGCCACAATTGGGTTAAATTCTCCGAAGGTTTCTTACGCTTAGATGAATTAACATTAAATGCTGAAGTTATTATGTTATCTTTTTCAAATTTAGGACTGAGAATATAGAGATGATTCTGAACCATTCCTCTTATTATAAAAGTTCCATTCAGTTTAAAAGACACACCAGAAGTATCAAAATAAACTGAATAACCTTCATTAACTAAAGAAGAAACAGAAATTAAGTTACGTCTCAAGGACGGTACATAAAAGACATCTCTAAGAGTCAAAGTCTTATTATTCGAAAAAATAAGAGTAACATCTCCTATAGCTTCAGCAGCAGCCACGGCCTCAGTTCCCATGCTCAAGGTCACCTCTCCATCAAGCAACCTTCTGCTTTCCCGAAACCCCTGAAGAGAGTTACAGGCATGGTTAGTGGATCCTGAATCCACAATCCAACTAGCAAAAGAACTATTACTTGAAAGAAATGATTCAACAACTAAGAGTTGTAGATTACCTTCACCAGCATTCTGAGGCTTCTTGCAGTCCTTCTTCCAATGACCCTTCTGGCCACACCGGAAGCACTTCGTGCTCGGTTTCTTTGATTCTCCAGACCCAGAGGCCCCATCAGAGTCCTGCACAGGCGCTGACTTAGGTTTCTTCTTATGTTTCTTGCCTAGAGGTTTACCAGGCTTCTTGAAGGATCTGCGTTGCACGTGAAGTGCTTCGCCCTTCTGCTTGAAGCCATCCTCCGCTGCCTGGAGAGCTCCCAGAAGCTCTGCATTTGTCATAGCCAACTTGTTTAAATTAAAGTTGGTGACAAAGCCTTCAAAGGCTCTAGACAGTGACGAGAGGAAGATGTCTGTCATCACCTCGCCTTCTAGCACAATGTCCATGGTCGCTAGTTCGTTCTGGAACCCAAACATTTTCATCATGTGTTCCCGAACCAGCGTCCCATTGGACATCTTAGTGCCACGAGTTTCTTGATGGTAAGGTATCGCGTAACGTGATTGTGACCTTCAAACATCTCCTTCAGATACAATATCATATCAGAAGCGTCGGGCATCTCCTCGACTTGCTTCTGCAGAGTTGTTTGCAAGGATGCTATTATATAGCATTTACATATCTCATTAGATTCCTTCCAGTCAGTGAATGCCTTTAACTGTGCCTCTGTGGCATTGGGTCCTGGCAAATCTGGCTCAGGGTCATTCAGGGCTGACATGTGTTTACCTATCCTTAAGACTAGGTACAGGTTGCGCTTCCAGTCCTCATAGTTGGGACCGGTAAGTTTGTGGTCATTTAGGATAGCGGACAGGGGGTCTAACTTGGTCATCTGAAAATAAAAGTTAATATATATGAGATGCATTAAAAACTTATTTTATGGATTTTTAAAACAAGCTAATTATATCCATATGACAACGCTACCCTCAAGCGGAGCCATCTCTATGGATTAATTAACCATGTATGTAAGATCTCGGAGTAGGCTACACCTGTCCGAGGGGGCAGTGTGCAGGTCTTCCGCTTACACGGGTCTTTCCCTTGACCCTATCCAAATCTGCCAACTACGGGCTTTGATGGACCATGGTTATCTTTTGGCCAGTACCACGTGATCACCGTTGTCTTCGCAACGAATACCTCACGCGTACTTAGGATGCTTACCCACAAGCTTAGGCAATTACGGCACGGGAATTCTAACGGCCCCCACGAGGGTGAGTAAAGCCTGAACACTTGGCACCGTAACCGCCATATCCCGAAGGAGATCACTAAGTAGCTTGGCATAGAAAAACACAGCTCTCACCCGAGGGGGTTATTGAGTTATGCCCTTCCTCCCGAGTACGAAGTGATTAGCCGTGGAGGCCAGAGGATCTCTAAAAGTCCTCTATTACATCCCTTATAAATATTTGAGGGTTATTTTGCGAGTATGAATTTATGCAAATGCAAAGGTAGCGACCTCCTAAATACTAGACCCTGGTCACACCATGCTCCCACTAGCGTTCAAGCCCTTCGCCTAGCATTAATCATTCTCGGAATATCATAGTCCCTGCCTCAAGTGGATTTCTCCATTCAAGGGTCACATTACATATTCCGAGAATATCGATGCTCTGCAAAACTGGTCATCACGCTAATGCTCTGGAGCTAATCCTAGAGTCAGACTCACTGGAAAGAACTCCCACTAGTCATGGCGCCTCGCTTATAGATTTGACAATTGATGTTCAATGGATCTCCATCTCATCTTTGATTTCGATGCTGGCCAAATAGGCACACCCGACTAGTCGGGTGCTCTCCTAATAGTGGCATAACCATATGTGATGGGATCCCACTAACATCAAAAGTCAACTAAATAATAGACGTCATCTAGCGGGATCCTATCCTCAAACAGTCGCTTGGACCGGAGGGGAAAGGCTTCCCTCTAAAAATAGATAATAGCATTATCTCATCGGGGTTCGATATGAAGCATAAAGAACTAATTAAAGAAAGCAACCAGAAAAAACTGAATTAAGTTCAGGGTCCGACCCCTGAACCTAATTAGCACAGCGCAGGCCTCTAGCTTTCTTCGCAAGGTTCCTCGGTCCGGCTTCTCCGTCGCACTCGCGAATACTTTGCCGGATCGTCTTCATCCTCCAGGGTTCCGCTTCCGCTCCCGATGGTGGATTTCTTTGGCACATCTTTCTTCTCAATCTGTAACCGAAAATTCTAGTACGCTTCGAGCAATTGCTCGCTCGTACACAATTCCTAGAAAGAAAAGAAAAAAACACACCTAGGAAAAGGCCATGGGAAACCGAGGATAGACAAGCCCCATCACTCGCCCAATCTAAGGCTCAATTACATATCCACACATAGAAAGCAAATCCAGACTTTTTGCTAACTCGGGGTCCGACCCCCGGTAGCAAGCACAAAGCATAGATCTAGATTTTTTATAGCGGCGCCCTGCAAGAATGATTAATAGAACAAGCACAATCTATACATATGCATGATCTAAGCGTATGAACCCCGATGATTTCACGCATTCATCATGCGCACACATGTTCGTTTCATGAAAAAAACATGAAACGCACACCACTAATGCGGCTCTGATACCAATTGTTCGAAGTTAATCCGGGTCAGAGGCTCGCAGCGGAAGCGATTTGGCGGTCGAAAGACCGTTCATGGTGCACGTTACACTATTTAACTTTTCATGGAAACTAATCTACATATATGTGCATGTGTATGCACGAGAATCGAAAACCCCTAACGGCAATCTAGCGTAATGATTAACTAGCATGGATGCAAATCATAATGCTCGCTAGATCTACATGTTAGATTACACATACCTTTCGTACGGATCTTTTAACCGTGGAGAATTGTCTTCTTTGTCGATGGAGACGGAAGATCGTTCACGAAGATGCCAACGGTACGAATGGAGGTGTTGCCTTCTTGTTCACCTGATCTCACACGATGCACGGAACGTCGCTCTCGGATCTCTGAGTGCCTCCGATGAACGACCCTTCTCCTTCTTCAGAACTCCACGCGAGGAAGACGAAGTAGCAAGCGGGAAACGCGAGATGAATCGGGAGAGAACTAGAGAGATGAGAGAGAGGGGGGTTCGGTTTCTGTAGTACATGGGGCCGGCGCCCATAGGTGCTTTTATAGGGCCGGCCACCCTCCCTTGGATAAGGATCCAAGGGGATAATGACCCCCTTATCTCATCTCTCCATTATCTCCTTTTTATCTCTCCGCGTATTTATCCGTTTTCCCACTTTTTAGGGCTCGATCTTAACCGTTTTTATCGCCCCATCCCTATCCATATGGCCAGCCCTATAGATGAGGGATTCTCATCCCTACATCATAGGGCCGGCTCTAGTGAGGTGTCCCATCACTAGGGTCGGCCAACAGTGAGGTCCGGCAGAGTGAGGTTTTTACCAAAACGCCCCGACGCCTCATTTTGACCATTTCTAGCGTGCGATACCTAGCGGCCATTACTTAAGTGATATCTACTAGTTACTTACTATTAACTGAGGCCACCGGAAGGTGCCTCTAGCAAAGTCAACTAGTCAACTCGCAACATACCCCGGTGCATCGCACCTATGTAGCGAAGTTCACTTATGGCTAGGGATTACTACATACGACTCCGCACTAGTCTCGGGCTCAACCCTTAGTACTCGTATGTAGTTACGCATCTACCGTGCTCTAGTGCCAAGCACACACGGAGCGTATACTTCTTTCTTCCTCCTACTTATGGTGTTCCGAGGAGACGGTTCAAGAACCGTACATAATGTTGATAAGGTGGAACCATCAGGGACCGGGGTTCATGGCTTCCAACTCAAGCTCGATCGACACACTACCCGAGTGTACCATCGATCCTCTGAGCTCGAGTTAACCTGCGTAGCCACCCAGAGTGCGACGCAGGCTGCACTCCAATTCACCCAGACTTACTATGTTCTCCATCATACCCCTGCTCTCCGCTTAGTAGTGGTAAACTCACTGTCCCTCCACTTGATGCCATGATTCACTTCGAGCGGTGAAGACTACCGTCAGACTCGAACGATTATATGACTTGGTTCCTTCCAGGTTGACCTATACATCGTACCTCTGATTACCCCGTCGAGTAATCGAACCCGGTCAACAGTCAAACTGATGACCACCAGGCCTGGGTTTGGTACAGTGTAAGTCACACCAAGGAACGCATCTCCCATCAGGGGTGTGGATGGCCTGCAGGAGTGACACGCTAATGCAACGCCAGCCGGGTAACCCAGTACACCGTGGTTTTGGATCACTGCATATGGACCCTCACACATTGGTGCGCCAAAGCACCACGCAACTGGTTAGTCCATCAGTCGTGGTTCCTCAGGGTTTAGGACCGTTTTACCCTAAGCAGAAACATGGTTTAGTGTACCAGTGTCTGCTCACTGATCTGTACACCGTGTTAGTTCCGTTCAGCCACAGACACTGTGCCTGGTGATGACCATGGTGAAGACATCCCATGAACTGTCATCGCCAACAGCTTATCATGATGAGGCGACCAACCTGATCATAGCTGCGAACTTATTTAGGTTATACGGGACCAATCCATTTAGTCTTCAACTCAGTGGACTACCATATAACCATGGCTCTCTGTTCTCTAAAGAACACGTAACTATGTTACGCACCTATATGCATCTCATATATATTAATAACTATCAATCTCTATTAGACCAAAACATAAAGTTTTACAAGCTTAGAACACATCAATCCTAACACTACATAGTGGCATCTTTGCAGACCGTCCTTCAGAAGCAAGTCGAAGATATGGCCTTTTCTTCAGACATGATGCTCTACTTAAAGAAAATATTCGAGGGACATAGTCGAGTAACTCGTTACCTGACCATCAAGAAATTGGTGTCCACGAAGATGGCAGAGGGGACTTTAGTTCGGGATCATATGCTGAAATTGTTTGGCTATGTGAATGAGCTTGGTTCCTTCGATGTCATCTTGGATGTAGAGATCCAGATCGACATTTCCCTCGCGTCTTTGTCAGGAGCGTTTGAGGGCTTCGTTACCAACTTCAACCTTAACCGGTTGGAGATGTCTAACGCAGAGCTCCTAGCGGCGCTCCAGGTGGCAGAGGACGGGATGAAGGTAGGAGCCCAATCCCTGAACATAGAGCGGAATTCATCTCTGAAAGCCAAGGGTAAGTTTCAAAAAAGAAAGTCTGAGAAGCCCGTGAAGATGGGCCAGATGCAGTTGCAGGTTCCTAAGCAGAATGGTCCGGCGAAGCCCAAAGGAAAATGTTTTCGATGCGGCAAGAAGGGGCACTGGAAGGGCAACTGCCGCGCGGCTCCCAAGAAGGCTGAGACATCTATATCTCAAATCCACATAGTGGAATCCCTTGTAGAATCCAGTTGTTCTCCAGTTTCATGGATTGTGGATTCTGGTTCCACTAACCATGCTTGCAATAATTTGCAGGGATTCAAGAAGACAAGAAAATTGGGTGATGGGGAGATAATCCTAAGCATGGGAACTGAGGTCGTGGCAGAGGCTGAAGTAGTTGGAGATGTCGTCTTGCAGTTTCTTGATGGAAGAAGTTTATTACTTAGAGACATACTTTATGTACCGTCCTTGAGACAAAATTTAATTTCTGTTTCCTTATTGAGTAATGAAGGTTTTTCAGTTTTGTTTGATGCTTCTGGTGTGTCAATTAAATTGAATGATTCCTTTGTTTGTAAGGGAAAGATACAGAATGGTCTCTATGTAATTAACTCCAATCATAAGCAGGATAACATAACTGAAGCTTGTGTAATTAACTCATCTAAAAGGAAAAATCCCTCAGATAATCCAATACTCCTTTGGCATCTAAGGCTTGGACACATAGCCTCAGACAGGATTCACAAGTTGGTTAAGGTAGAACTTTTAAGTCCAGATGTTTCAGGAAGCCTACCGACGTGTGAGTCTTGCCTGGAAGGCAAGATGACTAAAAGATCTTTCCGAGCCAAAGGTAGCAGATCTAAGGAGGTATTAGAGTTAGTACACACTGATGTATGTGGGCCCATAAGTGTCCGTGCTATAGGAGGCTTCGAGTCTTTCATTACCTTCACGGATGATAACTCGAGGTTTGGATACATATACCTAATGCGGCGAAAGTCTGAATCCTTTGATAAGTTCAAGGAGTTAAGAGCTAAAGCAGAAAAGCAGACGAGTAAAAGTATCAAGTCTCTTCGATCGGATCGAGGAGGCGAATACCTATCGGATGAATTTATTGGGTACCTGCGTGAGCATGGGATCGTATCCCAGTTGACTGCACCAGGGACACCACAACAAAACGGTGTATCTGAGAGGAGAAACCGAACTTTGTTAGACATGATTCGGACTATGATGAGTTATGCCACATTGCCACCTAGTTTTGGGGGATATGCCCTAGAGACGGCAGCATATACTTTGAACTTTGTTCCATCAAAGTCAGTACCCCTAACTCCTTGGGAGCTGTGGTTGAAGCGAAAGCCAAGCCTACAACACTTTAGGATTTGGGGTTGTCCAGCACATGTGCGGAAGGACAAGCGAGATAAGATGGAGTCAAAAAACTAAGGTATGTCTGTTCGTTGGGTATCCAAAAAGGACAAAGGGTGGTTTATTTTATGATCCTGAGGATAGAAAGGTTATCGTCTCGACGAACGCCGTATTCCTGGAGCAGGATTATTTAATAGACCATAAGCCCACCAGTAAAGTAGTTCTTGAAGAATTGCTTGGTGCTGATGGGAGTACGCAGACAAAAACATAGTGGGAGCCGATACCACTAAGATTAACGATACTGTAGAATCGACTCCTATGGAACCACCGCAGGCTCGTCGCAGTGGGAGGACCACAAGTGCTCCTGATAGATACATTGGAGAAGCCTTTATTGTAGATTCAGAGTTTCAGGAGGATGATCCCCTGAACTATGACGAAGCGATGGTATCCTCTGACCATGCAGAATGGCAGGAAGCCATGGAGGCAAAACTGACAACGATGTCCCAAAACTCGGTCTGGACACTTGTAACACCACCTCACAACATTAAACCTGTTGGGTGTAAGTGGGTGTACAAAAGGAAAAGAGGCCCGGATGGTACCGTTGAGACTTACAAAGCTAGATTAGTCACTAAGGGTTATACCCAGCGAGAAAGGATCGACTATGACGAAACCTTTTCGCCAGTGGCTATGCTTAAGTCTATCCGGATTCTTTTGTCCATTGTAGCCCATTATGATTAGGAGATCTGACAAATGGACATCAAAACCGCATTCCTCAACGGGGATTTGGAAGAAGACATCTACATATCTCGGCCTCCAGACTTTGTCGCAAAAGGCCAGGAAAGTCTGGTGTGCAAGTTGCAAAGGTCTATTTATGGACTGAAACAAGCATCCAGAAGTTGGAACATGCGTTTTGATCAGGCTATCCAGTCTTATGGATTTGAGCAGAACGTGGATGAACCATGTGTTTATAAAAGGAGCGATAAGACTATAGTAGTTTTTCTAGTGCTTTACGTAGACGATATCCTGCTCATTGGAAACGATGTTGGAACATTGTCTACAGTGAAGGTGTGGTTATCCTCTCAATTTGACATAAAAGACCTGGTTGAAGCGAGTTATGTTCTGGGGATCAAGGTAACTTGAGATCGCTAGAACGTACTCTCTCACTGTCACAGTCAGCCTATATAGATATTATCTTGGTCATATTCAGTATGCACAACTCCAAGAAGGGACTGGTTCCATTCAGACATGGAATGAAATTATCCAAGGATCAGGATCCTAAGACTCCTGAGGAGAGGGCAGAGATGCAGAAGATACCTTATGCTTCGGCTGTAGAGAGTCTGATGTATGTCATGTAGTGCATGAGACCAGATATATGCTATGCAATAGGCATAATGGGCAGTTATCAGTCAAATCCGGGTCTAGGGCACTGGACTGCTGTGAAAAATATACTCAAGTATCTTTGTAGGACGAGAGATTATGAGTTAGTTTACTCTTCATAGGAACTGATGCCGATTGGATATACGGATTCTGACTTTGCGTCAGATCCGGAATCCAGGAGATCGACATCAGGGTTTGTGTTTTTATTAGGAGGAGGAGCTGTCAGTTGGAGGAGCGTGAAGCAAGAATGCATCGCGGATTCGACGACAGAGGCTGAGTACGTTGCGGCGTGCGAAGCAGCTAAGGAGGCGGTGTGGCTCAAGAAGTTTCTCACGGACTTAGGATGCGTACCGGGAGCTCAAGATTCTATTGTCCTTTACTGTGATAATAGTGGAGCGGTAGCACAATCCAAGGAGCCAAGATATCACCAGAAGAGCAAGCATATCGAGCGGAAATACTACATTATCTGGGACTTGCAGAAGCGAAGGGAGGTTGCAGTGACTCAGGTGGCGTCTTCAGATAACATGGCAGACCCTTTCACAAAGGCGTTACCGACCAAGGCTTTTGAGAAGCACGTGGATGCCATGGGAGTTAAGACTGTTGTTCCCCGCTAGGCCAAGTGGGAGATTGTTGTAGCTCGTGTGTCCTTAGCGTGGAATTTCTGTATTAACATTAATAAAGATGACTTTGGTTATTGCTTTAATTAGAATACTACTCTGGTATATGATAATACTCATATAATAAAAGGACCCTAGGGAACACAGTAGGCCACTGAGGCGCATGGAGGATCCATGCTTGGGAGACCCAGTGGACCAGTTCAGTGTAGACCTAGAACTAGTTCACAGCTTAGGTGATGCTGGTCGCTTCACCGAGAACAAGCTGTTGGCAAGTAGAGGATGTGGTGAAGTCTCCACCACAGGAACGTGGGATTCCGATTCACCTGACCAAGCACGATGATCGTGTTGAACAGGAACCAAGACGGTGCACAGTTCAGTGATTCAGACACTGGTGCATAAACCGTCTTACTACTATAGATAATCTGTCCTTAATCCTGAGGGATCATGTAACACCTGTGGTGTTAGATTTGAGAATAATAGAAATGCTCAATGGCTAGTTTCGTCTTTTTGCAGCCAGACTTTTTCTTTAGGCTTTTTCCCAATGAATGGATCGTAAACCTATAAGATGTTTTACGTTCACATTCTCTGTAACTTCGAGCATGTCACGATGGTGCGTTCCGTGCAACGATCATGTGTATGCGCAGCCAGTTTCGGCAGCCCGGCAGGTAAACCCTAGAAAACCGATAATTGGTCGATAGTTGTAGCTGTTTTGTTTCTTGTAAGAGATCGGATGATCGGATCATAACGAAACAAGATACGTTAGATGAGGCTCTGAGAGAGCCTTCCAATGAGCCTGAGTTAGGGTCAATCCGACACCCCGGTGAATAGTTATTGCTATTTTGAGTTTTAGAGTCTTTCCTTCTTTTCGGGAGATCCAGAAGTCAGAAAATTATGTACCAAGCGCTAACGCGTTCGCGTTGACGAGACCTTTCCAACGAATCCTCTCGGGCCCTATTCCGACTTCCGGTTTGATAGTTACAAGTGATTATTCTTTTCAGCCCGGTTGATGGACGAATCGCACCCGGATTCCAACCGAGCCCGGTTCAGGGCTCGGGACCGAGCCCGACCAACCCTGGATCCTGCCTCCCGGTCTCCTAGCATAGTTTAGGCTCTCTTGACCTCCCTCCCCATTTATTTAGAATCCGAAATTCGGATGGAAATAAACGGACAGGATTTGGGATGATAAATTCATAACTTTTAGTCCTTATCCCGATCTTTTAATCCTTATCCCCTCCCGCTAAGGTCTTAACCGACCCTATCCCCAACCTTTATCTGACCATATCCCTTCCCCTTAACAGCCTCCCGTGTATATAAATAGAGAGAGAACGGGAGAGAGAGAGAAGGACGTAGAGAGAGAGAGAGAGGAACGTGAGAGAGAACGAGAGGAGAGAGAGAGAACGGGAGGAATAGAGAGAGAGATGGAGGGAGAGGACTAGAGAGAGGATCAACGGCTTCATTTCTATCCCCGACTCCGATGAGCACCGGCGAACCCGACAACACACCCAGGTCAGCCCTCCCCCCTTCCCACCTCCTTTCTTCCGTCCGAACAAACCGAACCGGCCACCACCATGGCTGCAACCCAAGCCCCTCCACGCGCAGCCGAACCTCCAACCCGACCTCACCCTCATCTCCCTTGCCGCGGCCCGCACGGGCGGACACCGCCGCCGCAACCGAGCCCTCCCCGGCGTACCACCACCAGCCGCAACCCCATGCGAGCCCCACCGGCCGAACCTCGGGCTCCGACGGGCGCTCCGGCCACCTCCCACCGCGCCTCCTCCGTAGGGGTGGCGCGGGAGAGGCCGGCCGAGCGCTCGCCGGCGCTCCAGGCCGCCTCTCCCGCCGGCCGCCGGCGCGCAGGAACCCCCCCCCCCCCCGGCTGGACGTCTCGTGGAGAAGATGATCATGGGGGGGGGGGGGGGCAATTAGGTAATTTCCCGGGTTAAATAATAAACCCCCAGACCCGACCTTTTAAACCCTGAACCCAGACCCGACCCGTTTAGCCCTGAACCCGACCCAGCAGACTTGACCCGAGCCATGCAGTGAACCGGTCTGGTTCACCTGAACCAGACCCGTGAACCAGTGAATTTTGGTTCGACTGCCATTTCTCCGTCCGAACTCGGAATTGGACGAAACCAATGCCATTTCGACCGGCTCGGAAAATACTACCTGTTGGTCATAGTTTAGCATAGTAATAATACTGTTTAATACCCTGTTTTATCCTTTGACCTGATATTATCGCGGTACCGTGGTTTGACCGCCTTTTCATCGTCCGAACTCGGATTCGGACGAAACCAGCGGCATTGTGCTCAGAATATTGAGTCCCACCTATTAAACCTAGAAGATAACCCTAGAACCCCTTCTACCCTATTGAACCGATCATAGACCGGTTTTCACCGGTTTGACCCGAAACCATCCGACCGAAGTCGGATTCCAGCAAAACCGGAACCATCGGAAAGGGTTCTTCGAGCCCGATTCGATGAGTAGGTTTAGCTTCTGTTTACTTGTTTGGCCTAGTAGTATTTAGGTTCGAGTTCTTCAGTCGCACGGATTTGTGTGCTGTCGACTCAATGTTGGTCCCCTATCGAGGGTGCCCGACTATCCTTGGCATAGAACCATCGTCATAGATTCGTTTGTTTTAATCAATAGAGTTGTGATACGGAGCTATGGTTATTATCAGACCTTGATCGTGGTGATCCAGCGGAGACGGATCAGAAGCAACTAGCAAGCCGGAGTCGTGTGCGATCGACAACCAGGTGACATCTACTACCCTTGCGTGGTCTTTAATAGTGGGAAATGAGAATGACTAAGGGTAGGTGTCCATGACACTGCATGCGGGCCCCGCCGGGCATCGTCGCATGTGGTCAAGTGGACCCCGCCTTGCATACGGAGTCGCGAGTCCGGCGACGCATGCTTAAAATATTAATAATAATAATGATAATGATTGATTTTGATTGTATGGACACCGTAATTAGGATTCCCTTAAATTAATCATTAAATTGAATAATTAATAATTATCGGGGCCCACCCTCCTGAGAGGAGAATGGCAACCCTAGCACACGGGTTATCGGGATGAGTGTCTTACTTTATTTATTTATTATGTCGCATGGGTTGCGAGAGCAGCACGAGACCAGGGGTAAATTGTTGGAAATTGTTAAGCATTAAATATACCTTTTGTAGCTTCAGTATATATGTTGAAAGATGTTATGTGTGAATCTACCTGATTAGAGGGTAGGGACCCCGTGCGCGCAAGGGCCGTGAACCACCCTGCGCGTACAGCCGAAGTTAAGTAGGTTAGGGGTCACGGGCAAGGGTTGTGGTAAAGCCAATAGGAGGTGCCCTCGAGTAGGGATTGGCCTAGCAACCCCGTCCCGGGGAGTTGAAGTCCCCATAGTAAAGCAAGTTGGGCGGTAGAGCTCCACCGTGAAAGACGGGAAACCCCTTATGATCATCTGGGTGACTAGTGCATGGTGTTGGTGGATGCACGGCGAGAGAGTTGGCCCTCTACATCGAAATAAAAAGTCCTATAGTAATGCCCGATCGGGGGCAGGATGAACAAAATATCCGGGGTTCACATTTTGATAGTGTGTGTTTTATCTATATATGAATTTAGAATTGTATGACTGTTTACATGATGACCTTGTGACTTTAGATAAACGTCTTATTTAATTTGCTGTAGAACTTTGAATGGACTTTATGTTAGATAACCTAGTGACAGTAGGAATTGCATGTGAATATAGACTACTGATAGGTTTAGGTTTCATTCTGTAAACTTTGTTTCTACTAGAACTGATAGATCTTATCTTAATTTATTAAGATTAGTTGTCTCATATTATTAAAGACTATTAGGATGTCACTAGCCATTAATTTGGCTAATCTCCCAATTTCCTATTGGGGGCTACTCTTTCCCACGAGTAGGCTCAGTTGCAGGTCCGGAGGCTCAGGAGTAGCAGTAGGAGTCCAGAAGCGGAGTTAGAGTTGCAGTGTCACCTTTCTGCTTAGTATGTCAATCTTGTAGTCTTTTCTCTTCAGACATTGTAATTGTTTTGGAATAAGAGTTTTTATTAGTTAGTTAGTATTCTATGATTGTAGTTGCAATGGTTCCAGCTGAATTCTTTTGGGTAGGCCTCTCCTCAAGGCCCCAAGCCTAGGATAGATCATGATCAGAATATAAGTACATATAAATGACTAAATTGATTAACCTTGTAGATAGGAACCTTAGACTGGTGCACCTGAGTGTTAGGGAGTGGATGAGACTACGTGGCTAGCCGTAGGAGGCTTGAGCCTCGTGCTCCCTCAGATAGACTCCTGTCAGTATGTAGTGGCACTGACAGGTCACTCATACTGAGAGGATATAACTTTTGAAGGTTGAGCTTGACTAGATAATATCTTCTCTCTGTTGATAATTTCTCTTTCTTTGCTTTTTTTTAAAAATGTTTTTCGAAAAATCAAATTTAAAAGATTCCCCTCTTGTTTCTCCCTCCTTCTTGTTTTTCATATTAGAGAGCGTAGAAGCCCTGTGAGAACCCAAATTGGTGTAGTTAAGTAACCAGACCCAGAACCCTCTTCTTTTTCTCACCTCACACCCCAGGGATCGGTCTTCAGATTTCTGGGGCGTGACAGCTCATGTACACTGGGCCAACCAGTTGTGTGGTGCTTTGATGTGCCAACGTGTGCGGACCTTCCATAGTCCAATACCACGGTACGTTGGGTTACCTGACTGACGCTTGAGTGACATGAAATCCCTATAGGTTATCCGACGTGCAGTGTTGGATGGGTGCGTTTTGATGAGTCAATCTGTCCACACAGTTAACCCAGGCCTGGTGGTTGTCAGTATGACTGACGATGTTCCGGATGCTAGGTATAGCACCGGAAGATGTGTGGTGTTATAGATGACAAGTCATCAAACCCTAGTCAGATGATCGATCGGGATCTGACGGTGCTCCCCACCGCCCGAGTCGTATCATGGCACCAATAATAGGAGGGACTGAGGATTATCGGAGTATAGTAGAGAACAGGGTTACGAGGGAGTAACATAAGTTTAGGATCACTAGAGTTCAACTCGCGTCGCACTTTGGGTGGCTACACGGGTTAATCGGATTAGGGCTGATTAACGGAACTTTCGGTGTGTCACCGGAATAGTTAATCAGGGATCCGGTTGAAGCTAGAGATCCCGAACCCTGAAGGTTCCACCTTGTCGTTGCGTATAGGAATTATTCCCCGACCTAGTTGGATACGTTGGATGCGAAGTAGCGCGATGGAGCGCAAGCCCGGAGCCAAAGAACCTAATTCACATGTGTTACGGGCCGTAGGGGTATTTTGGTAAATACTGAAATATGGCTTAGAACACATTGAATATGGATCTTAGATTGAGCGGAATAATTCCAGGAGCTCATAGGCACTGACGGAATTCGATTCCGAGTAGCGCACCTCACTCAGTCTCTCTTTCAGTTTTCCGCTTTTCGTGAAGGGTGTTTTCGTCCGGGCTTCACGATAGACACCCGGAATCCCTAAAAATCGCCCCCCTTATCCCTATCCACCTAGGGGCCTACCCAAGCTTCCTTGAGGCTTTAGGAGACCGGCCCTATAAAGGAAATAGGGAGGGGGAGGGCCGGCCATAGTGCTCCCTCTCCTCAGAAAATCCGAACCCCCCTATTGCCTCCTCCTTTGTGGTTTCGGCCAAGGAAAAGAGAGGAAGAAGAAGGGAGAAGGAAGAGGAAGGAAGGAGAAGGAAGAAAGGAGAAAGAGGAGGAGAAAATCTCGCGGCTCGCCATCGTCTTCGCAACGGATTCCTCCGTCGGCTCGTAATCCCTGCACTCAGAGATGGGATTTCGAGGATTCTTCAATTCACAAAGGACAAGGTGCTATCCGACAGTTTCCCTTGCGATTCAAGTGCGGTTCTTCATCGTTCCGTCGTCTCCGGATCATAGATCAAAAAAGGTATGATGATTATAAACACCTAACTAGATGCATGCATGTCTTTCGTAGATCGTAGTATGCCTCTAGGGTGTCCGCACATATGCTAAGATCATAGATTTGCATGTAGATTGTTTTATAGAATTAATTGTAATGAAACATATACCGTATGATCTTCGAATCTTTCTTTTTGCTTCCGCTGCGACTCTGATTAGCGGATCCAATTCCAACAATAATCGAACATGTGCATCGATCTAACGAATTCCTCCCGGCACCAAAAATGCCTTTGTGATTTCATATCACTCGCAATGGATATATTAGACCCATTAATAGCATTGTTTTAAATATTATAATTAAAATGAAGGATTCCACCCCATACCATACCATTTATAGTAAAAAAGATCAACCTCCATAGAGTGCATGCATGAATCGAATCTCGTATGTGTATATATGAAGGACACAGATGGACTGGGCTTGAAATCCATGACTTCATGTCTCTCTCTCTCTTATTATTTGAAATTCCATGGCTTCATGCCTCTCTTTCTCTGCGCGGGGGTATGTATGTGCTTGAAATCCATGGTTTCATGCCTCTCTTTTTCTCTCTCTTACTCAGTAAATGGTATTAAATGGCCATGTATCATCGGTTTCTAATATGATTATGCAAGCACCGAGTGTGTATATATGAAAGGCACGGATGGAGTGGGCTTGAAGGGGTATGGATGTGCTTGAAATTCATGGCTTTATGCCTCTCTCTATCTCTCTTTCTCTCATTAAATGGCATTAAATGGGCATTTATCATTGGTTTCTAATAGAATTCTACATGCACCGAAGATAGAGAGAGAGAGAGAGAGAGAGAGAGAGAGAGAGAGAGAACCGGGAAGAGAAAGAAAGAGTCGGGGAGAGAGAGATCGGGGGAAGACGAGTGGGAACGACTGTGATCACTTGTTCTCTTTGTCTAGTCAATATTTGGTTCCTTTTTGTCTAGTCAGCACAAAATCGCCGTCCCTTGTATCACTCACAATGGATATATTAGACCCATTTATAGCATTGTTTTAAATATTATAATTGAAATGAAGGATTCCACCCCATACCATGCCATTTACAGTAAAAAAGTTCAACCTCCATAGAGTGCATGCATGAATCGAATCTTATGTGTATATATGAAGGACACGGATGGACTGGGCTTGAAATCCATGACTTTATGCCTCTCTCTCTCTCTCTCTATTTGAAATCCATGGCTTCATGCGTCTCTCTCTCTCTCTCTGCGCGGGGGTATGTATGTGCTTGAAATCCATGGCTTTATGCCTCTCTCTGTCTCTTTCTCTCACTTGGTAAATGGCATTAAATGGCTATTTATCATCGGTTTCTAATATGATTCTGCATGTACCCGCTGTGTATATATGAAGGGCACGAATGGAGTGGGCTTGAAGGGGTATGGATGTGCTTGAAATTCATAGCTTCATGCGTCTCTCTCTCTCTCTCTCTCTCTCTTTTTCTCATTAAATGGCATTAAATGGGCATTTATCATTGGTTTCTAATAGCATTCTGCATGCACCGGAGAGAGAGACAGAGAGAGAGAGAGAGAGAGAGAGATTAGGAAAGAGAGAGAAATTAGGGAAGAGAGAGAGAGAGAGAGAGAGAGAGAGAGAAAATCGAGAAGAGAGATCCGGAAAGAGAGAGATCGGGGGAAGAAGAAAGGGAACGACTGTGATCACTTGTTCGCTTTGTCTAGTCAGCATTTGGTTCCTTTTTGTCTAGTCAGCACAAATCCTCCATCCCTTGTTATATAGATTTTTTAACTTATGTATGATATACTAATGTGGAATCGAACGTCTAGAATTGAACCTCATATCAAAGCAAAATATATTCAAATCTTAGATAAACAAAGTACATTAAACCCTAGACTACTCTTGGCCATGAAGCCCCCAAACATGATCGATCAGGTCTTGTTGAAGTGCATAATATGTTTCTCTGTTCCAAATCCGGTGGTGATTGCTAAGAAATTGCACAAATTCTGGAATGGGTGCATGGGATGATGACTCGGGGTCTATCTCTTCTTCCTCTTCATCGAGTTGGCCTTCATCTCGCTCGTCTTTGATGATCATGTTATGCATAATAATGCACACATTAATGATCTCTGAACGCATTTCACCCTTCCAAAAAAGTGTTGAACCTCGCACAATTAAAAACAAGCATGCAATACCCCGAAGACTCTTTTTACATCTTTTCACGCCACCTCTTGAGCTTTCATAAAATATTTCTGCTTCAAAGTCACAAGTTTTGAAAGTGTCTTCACGAGTGTTGACCAAGGTGGGCAAATACCGTTTGCGAGGTAGTAGCCCTGGTTGTACGTGTTGTCGTTGATGTTGAAGGTGCATGATGTGGCTCATCCTTTTGCAATGTCAGAGAAAATATGTGGTCGCTCTAGCACGTTGATGTACGTTATGCAAGCTGAACAGCCCAAAGTATGTGTGCCAAATCCAGAGGTTCTTGCTAGCTACTGTCTCAAGAATAATGTCAGCTCTTGTACGTGACCGGTTTACATACCGCCCATGCCGCCGGGTAGTTTTTTCCATTTCCCGTGCATACAGTCAACACTAACGAGCATGTATGGGAATCCTTGACCTTTCGTCATGGATAATAGCCGTGCGACGTCATTGTTGTTGGACCTTCACAAGTACTTCTCTGAGAAGATTGCATTGACTGCTTTGACAAATTAAGCGTTGGATATATTCGATTGCAGTACTTGCCTCGATTTTAAGGTATTTGTCTAAGAGATAGGTCAGAGCTTCGTAGACAAGCATCCTCAAAGCGATAGTTGCCTTCTGTAGCGATGAGAGACTGAGGGTTCCGGCAGTATCCCTCTTTTGTATGAAGTAATTATCGTACTGCTCCACCACAGTATGAATTCGGTGGAACAATGGGCAGCGCATCCGAAACCTCCGTCAGAACTGCATGAGACTGTAGACACAATCTTCGGCGAAGTAATCATTGATCAATCTATATTTCATCTATATATATGGATATTAACATCACATAAAAGCCAACGTTAGTTCATATTGGAATATTTTGTGAATATTCATCTAATACGGACATAAGTTAACCAGAGGGGTGGACGTGCACAACTAATACGGATTGAGGGGTTGATATGGAAATACTTTAATCCGAGGGGTTTATACAAAATTAAGCTAAATTTAGGGGGTCGATTTGCAAAAACCTAATTCTCATAATCTACGAGGGGAGATCTTCTTCATACCCCAAAATTACTTCACATACCCTGTTTTTCCCCAAAAAATACGTTTCCCATCTCATGCCATAAATTTGTTTTTCTAATGCTTGCCGGAGACAAGAAGGGGAGCGCTATTCGGCTACAAAGATGGGTTGGAGGTGGTGGGTATGAAGTGGGGGTGGGATAAGGTGGTTAGAGGGGGAGTCGTATGAGGAGGAGGTGGGATAGTTTGGGAATTTGATTTTGTTTTGAGACGGTTGAGAGGGAAACCAAAGGGGATATGAGGTATGTTCAGTAATGTTGGGGTATGAATAAATTTTTTCATATGTGAGAAGTATTTATAAAACTTAATAAACAATGGCTTTATTTATAACATCATTAAGGGGTTATATGTAAAGTTTTCTAAAAAACTAAATTACTTGGTTGCCATCACCAAAATATTTTTTTGGGCCTTTCTTTTTTCAAAATATTATTAAAAAAATAAATATTTAACTAAATAGCGGTTGACCAAAACTATTTACCAACTTAGTGTTCTGACAGCCACGTGGCATGTCAGCTCTGTAAAGTGAGTCGTGAGTTTTTTTTTCTCCAATTCAAGTAGAACCCGATATTTGAATTACCGGATTTAAAACTGGTATTCTGAATATCGAGTTTAACCGAAGCCTCTTGTATAATCTTTCCATACTTAGCCGTTTTCTCATTGGATTTCAGGTAAACCCGGTATCCAGGATACCAGTTTTAAACCCGGTAATCAAACTACCTGGTTCTACTTGAAACAAAAAAAAAAAAACTCGCTTTATGGCGCTGACATGCCATGTGGTTGTCCGAAGGCGAAGTTGGTAAATAGTTTTGATCAACCAATATTTAGTTAAATATTTACTTTTTTAATAATATTTTGAAAAAAACCCTTTTTTGGGTTATTTTGACTTTGTCCACCAAAATTTGTCTTGAATTAGACTTTATCCCCCATTTTTCATTAATTAGACTTTATCCCCCAAAACTAACTATTCCGTCAGCTCACAATCTAAGAGAGTGTGAGCTGACGGAAAAGAAATAAAGTTTTGAGAGGTGTGCTGACGGAACAGTTAGTTTTTTTTTTTTTTTTTTTTGGGGGGGGGGGGGGGGGGTAAAGTCTAATTAATGAAAATGAGGGTTAAAGTCTAATTCAAGGCGAAGCTAGGGGGGCAAAGTCAAAATAACCCTTTTTTTTTTGGGAAATTTTATTCATACCCCAAAAATCTGTAATTAGCCCCCTATCCCTAGCGTTTCTCAATAACTTACTCAACAATCCTTTAATACCAACAATGCCCTTTTTTCTATACCCCAAACCCCAAAGCCCCTGCTCAGCGTCTTTTGTACCCCAACCCAACCCAATGTTCGTTTAAACTTAGCCCCGCCCAACCCGTCGGGTTGTGCGGGGTGGGTTCGGGTTAACCCGCCCAAAGTCGGGTTGGGTTCGGGTTGGCCCGCCCAAGTTGCAGCTAGGGGTGGCAATGAGTCGTGTCGTGTCGGGTTCGTGTCGTGTCTAGTTTCGTGTCGTGTCCAAAACCCCTAGACCCGGACCCGACCCGTTTAACTAATCGTGTCTAGATCCTAAACCCGTACCCGACTCGCTAATAAACAGGTAGACACGATAAGACCCGATAAGACCCGTTTACCACCCGGATCTATTCAGTTGACCCGATCCGACCCAATCCGACTTGACCCGACCTGACCCGAAAGACCCACTGGTTTTATATATTATAGTATCGGATTGTTGGTAGACCCGACCAGACCCGACCCGACATGACCTATTGAATACTAAACGGGTCTTCCTGGGTCTACCGTGTCCAGACCCTAAACCCGGACCCGACCCGTTTAATAAACGGGTCTATCGTGTCGACCCGTTTACGACCCGAACCCGTTTAACCTTGACCCAGACCCGCTAACTTCGTGTTGGGTCGAGGAGAAATGATTCGGGTTGGGCTCGGATTAGCCCGCCCAAATTCGGGTTGGGTTCGGGTTGGACTCGGGTTGGGTTCAGGTTGGCCCGCCCAAGTTGCAGCTCTACTTGTGCCTTCAAGTATCAGCCAACTGCATGGGGTTTATTTAAGAGTGGGGTGTATTCAAGAGTGTATATAATTGGGGTATATTTAAGGGGGTATGTATTTGATTGGGGTATAATCAAGTTGGGGCGGGCCATTTAACTGGGGTGTATTGAAGGTGGGGTGTAAGGGGGAAGGGTATTTTTGGGATAAGCATGGGGTATGAAAAAAAAAATGGGGTGTATTCAAGTTTCTTGGAAATGGGGGCTAATTACAGATTTATGGGGTATGAATAATATTTCCCTTTTTTTTTGGTAGGAATGCCATCACCAATTGATAAGTGCAAATCGAGAGTCCAGATCCCCTGCTCCGGTACGCCCAACCTTCTGTTCACAAGAGTCGCATAAACCCCTAACCCCTAGAGGAACAGATTCCTTCCCACCGCCGTCTACTATCCACCGGTCGGACCTGGGTGTACGAATGGACGTGATCAGGTACGTAAAGAGTCTGCGCTCTCTCATCTCCACTTCACCGTGCGACCGTCTAAGGTTTCTCGCGTTCACCAGAGACCGCCCGTGGATCACCTTGACGCCAACAACCTTAGGTACCGTCTCTCGAGTCTCTCTTCCTCCCGGTCTCTAGTTCTCTCTAGTCTCTACCCCCCCCTCTCTCTACCCCGATCTCTTTCTCTCTATCTACCTATCTGTAACACCTGAGGTGTTAAATTTGAGAATAATAAAAATCCTCATTGGGCCTTTTAGTCTTTTGTTGTCAGACTTTTCCTCTGGGCTTTTTCTATAATAATGGGTCGTAAACCCATGAGATATTTTACATTTACTTTCTCTATATTTTCAAGCACGTCGTATTGGTGCGTCCCGTGCAAGGATCGGGCGTATGCGCAGTCTGTTTCGGCAGCCCGGTAGTCAAACCCTAGAATTTCGATAATCAGCCCAATGTCGGTATTGTTTGGTTTACCACAAGAGATTGGGTGATCGGATCTTAGTAAAGATGGATACGTTGGGTGAGGCTCTGAAAGAGCTTTCCAATGAGTCTGAGCTGGGGTCGATCCGACACCCGGGTAATGAGTTATTGCTATTTTAAATTTCAGAGTATTTTCTTCGTTGTGGGAGATCTACAAGACAGAAAAATATGTACTAAGCGCCGACGTGTTCGCGTCGACGAAACCTTTCCAACAGACCTTCCGTGTCCATTTCTGACCTTCGGTTTGTAACTTATGGCCGGTTATTCTTTTCAGTCAGATAAGTAGACGGATTGCACCCGAGTTCCAACCGAGCCTAGTTCATGGCACGGGACCGAGCCCGACCAGCCCTAGGACCTGTCACCTAACCTTTTAGCTGGGTTTAGACCCCCTCGATCGCCCTCCCCGAGATTTAAAATTCTAATTTCGGATGGGGAGGATATGACAGGATTCAGGATGATACCAACCGGATATTCCTGCATTAACCACTCCTCCTTGTTAGGAAAGCTCTAACAACTCGATCTTCCTAGCCCGACTTACCTTAACCGTGCGCCCTCCTTTCCCTTCTTATGTGAACCGAACGGGAGAGAGAGGCCGGGAGAGAAATAAGAGAACGGGAGTAGGGGTGGCAATTCTTGACCCGACCCGACCCGCCAACCTGACCCGACCCCGGCCCAAAGTTAGCGGGTTTGGGTTTGGCCTAAATGCGTTCGGGTCATAAACGGGTTGACCTGATTGACCCGTTTATTTAATGGGTCGGGTTCGGGTTTGTACTTATAACCTGATTGACCCGACTTGACCCGTTTAACAAATGGGTCGTGTCAACCCGACCCGAGCCAACCCGAACCAACTCGAGCTCAGCCAACCCGATCAAACCCGGCCCAATCCTGTTGACCCAACCCGATCTGTTTAGTAAACGGGTTAAACAGGTCGGGTCGGGTCAACCCGTTTATTAGGCAGGTCGGGTTTGGGTTTAAGTTTTTGACCCGTTTATTAAACGGGTCGGGTTCGGGTTGGGTGTTTTGCCTTATACATATGTCTCGACCCGACCCGACCCGACCCATTGCCACCCCTAAACGGAGAGGAAAAGAGAGAGAAACAGAGAGAGAGAGAGAGACTAGAGAGAAAAAGGAGGGAGAGAAGAAAGTGATCGAGGGAGAAGAGAGAGAAGCAGCCGCAGCCCCCTCCGAGTACCTCTCCCGACCCCGGGGAACCACCACAGGTCAGATCTCCCTCTCTCCTCTCCTCCTCCACCCGAACCAGGCCCAACAACCGCGACCCCCTTCCTCCTCCTTGGCCACGGCCCAACCAAGGATGATACCACCACCGCCCACCCCAGGCCACCGGCGACTCGCCGACGCACCCTAGCCCCTCGCCGGAGACCATCGGTGCAACCGGGCACCGCCGACGCCGGCCCAAACCCGCGGACCCCCTCCGGCCATAGCTTTCCCGGGCTCCGATGGCGCGCCGACTACCTCCTCCCGCGCCTCCCCTGCGGGGGTGATGGGGGGGAGACCGGCCGGGCACCGCCGGCGCACCCAAACCCGGTCATCCTGCCACCGCCGTCGTCGGCAAAAACCAGAGCTCTGGTTTCTCGACGAGAAGAAACTGGAGAGGGACCGATCCGTAATTAAAGATATATCTCAGGGCTTTTAGAAAATATTAATACAGCAACCCGACCCGACTGCACAGCAACCCGACCCGCCTTAAGCGCACAGCAGACCCAACCCAAACAGCAGACCTGACTCAACCTGATAACCCAGACCCGACCCAGCAGTGAACCGATCTGGTTCACCTAAACCAGACCCTTGATACGGTCAGAAATTGGTTCAGCCGCCATTTCTCCGTCCGATCTCGGAATCGGACGAAACAAGCTGCGTTTCGACCGGCTCGAAGATCCCCACGTGTTGAACTAGATTTGGTACAATAATTTTACTGTTTAGGATCCTTTTTCATCCATAGGCTCGATCAAGTCGGTACATTGTGGTTTGATCGTCATTTCTCCGTCCGAACTCGGAATTGGACGAAACCAGTGGCAGCGTGCTCAGATCATCGATGTCGATGTATTAAACCTAGTTTGGGACCCTAGAGATCCTTCTACCCTATTGAACCGATCGTACATCGGTTTTCACCGGTTCGACCCTAAAACCTCCGACCGAAGTCGGATTCGAGCGAGACCGGATCAAATGGGTCCCTAATTCCTAAACCAACCTTTTTAGAACCCTAGTTTGAGTAATTCATAGATGTAACGACTTATATATTTTAAATCATGGTTGTCAGTTTCACCTTCGACGGTACACCGGACCAATAGGCGTGACGAGCGTGAACCACCGAGCTATTCTCCAGGTGAACATGATTAATTCTATTCTAGTTAGAGTAAATTGTAGTTGTATCTGTAAAATAATAAATAAAACCGTATGTGACATAGTATGTCCAAATGTCCAATGCATGCAGGCGGGAAACCGGTACTGCATGTGGGAGGTGGGCATACTTTCCCTTATCTCTGAATAACCATATAACATTTTGATAGCTGTAACAATGATTGACTCAACCTAAATTCACACTAGGATGCATGCAAACAAGTAGATACTTGTACTGATTATTTATTAATATTCTATTAAATGACTGTGTTTGGTGACCATGGGTCTTATGGTGCAGTCCAGTTGCTACTGAGCAACGAAGATTGGTGGTCTCGGTGGAGAGACCGGTGGTCTCAGTGGAGAGACTGGTGATTGTTCTTCCTCGGTCGAGGTTCTCTTCCTAGAGGGAAGACTCACTACTCACGGGTATGGATAGGGGACCCGAGTGTATAGGATGGGAGGTGAACCACCGTCTGTGCATAATCCGAATTAAGTAGGTAGGGTCACAGGATTGGGCAGGCGGTAAAGCCCCTAGTGGCCTAGTAGTCCACCCCTGGGTAATGACCTCGAAAAGCAAGGTGGGCGGGAGTGCCCCGTGGTGAAAGACCAAGCCGCCTTATGGCCATATGGGTATTTTTGGCTCTTTAAGTACACTTGGACCCAGGTTCTGTTGGCAGACTCAGTTAAAAAACTGCCGGTTCACTTTAGGAGTAGGTAGAATTAACATTCGGTAATTATACATTTGATCTGGATGAATACTTATCTTTTATGTACTAATTGCATTTGTAGTATAGTAGAACTGCCATGTGTAGCTAGTTGATTTCCTTTATTTGCAGTGTGTGTATATATTGGTTGGCGCCCTCGTAGACTTCTAGTAGGGTGGGGTACGCCTATGGTTTACCCTAGCTAGTTTAGGGTTAACCGTTCACTGAGGTTACCTAGTAAACTCACCCCGTTGTTGCACACTATTTTCAGATACCATAGATCCTTCTCAGGCACTTCCTAGAGGAGCTTAGCTGTCGAGAGAGGACATTAGAGGTGTTAACTAGTTTTATTATTTTCAGTTGATTATGTAATAACTGTGGAACTATGTTCTAGATGCTCTGAATAATGTCAGAATCAGTAATGTTTCTTTGGTAAGCTTCTCCTCAAAGCTTCTTGCCCGGTAGGCCTTCCCTCAAGGTCAAGCTATTGGTAGGCTTCTCCTCAAAGCCATCCCTCATCAGCTAGTAACTAGTTCATGATAAATTAGTAATAAATAATAAAATAATAAAATCAACCTCGTGACCTTATAACCTGACCTTCCTTAAAACCCATCACCCTCGGGTTTGACTGGTTTACCCTTGTAGTCAGATCCGGGGCGTGACACTATCTCTCTCTTAATTTTTTTTTTTCTTCTAAATTGTTGTTTAAGTTTGATTTTAGGGATTTTATTCAAAATAATATTTAAAAAATAAATATTTAATTCAATAGCGTTCGTTCAAAAGTATTTATCAGTTTAGCGCTCTGACAGCCACGTGGCATGTCAGCGCCGTAAAGAAAGTAGCAATATATATATATATATATATATATATATATATATATATATATATATATATATATATATATATATATATATAGAATACGGGGTATGAGCTGATAACTCATTTGCTCAAATGGGCTGTCACCGGTAGCCGTCCGATTGCATTGATCAAGCCGTCCAAAAAAAAAAAAAATCTGTTAAAACAGCTGTTAACAACTGTTAATAGCCTCTTCCTCTCTCTCTCTCTCTCTCTCTCTCTCTCTCTCTCTCTCTCTCTCTTTCACCGACCCGAACCCCTCCGGCAACACCCCGTCCCCCGCCGTCCACCCCTTCCCCCTCAGGCAGCCCTCCAACGCCCTCCGATAGCCACCCCGTCCCCCTTCGGCGATCCCCGTCCACCCCGGCGACCCCCGTCCCCCCGGCAGCTTCGGCAGCACCCTCCGGCAGGCCCCCGTCCACCCCAGCAGATCTACCGGTGCTGTGATCGGCGTCGGGAGGTCGAGGGTGTTGCCGGAGCTGCTAGGGGGACGGGGGTTGTCGGGGTGGACGGGGGTCGCCGGAGGGGGACGGGGTGGCTGTCGGAGGGTGTCGAAGGGCTGCCGGAGGGGGACGGGGTGGCCGGCGGGGGACGGGGTGTTACCGGAGGGGTTCGGGGTGCTGCCGGGGGGGACGGGGTCGGGGGTCGCCGGAGGTGGTCGGGTCGGTGAAAGAGAAAGAGAGGCAGAGGCTGTTAACAGTTGTTAACAACTGTTTTAAAATATTTTTTTTTTGGACGGTTTGATCAATACAATCGGACTGCTGCCGGTGACAGCCAATTTGAGCAAATGGGCTGTCAGCTTATACCCCGTATTCTCTCTCTCTCTCTCTCTCTCTATATATATATATATATATATATATATATATATATATATATATATATATATATATATATATAGGGGCATGCTATGCTGCGGCATGCGGTACGTGCGGCACCGCACCGCAGCCGTCTGATGCACGCGCTGCGTGCATCACATGCACGCAGCGATGCATCAGACGGCATGCGGTAGGTGCCGCACTTACCGCATGCCGCATTATAGCATTTCTCTCTCTCTCTCTCTCTCTCTCTATATATATATATATATATATATATATATATATGGGTCGGGATGCAGAAACACGCTACTTTGCCACAAAGTAAGACACAACTCCAAAACCCTAGATAGAGGTTTCAAAATTTGTTGATTTTTTGTGAGGGTGATAACCTTGCCTTAGATAGCACATCAGCAAAAAATCAACGCATTCTAAAACCTATTTACTAATTAAATATTCCCTTCAATTCAACGGTTAAAATGAACGGTCGATAAAGCTTTTTAGATTTGATGCATCTAAAGGGTTTAGAATGTGCTGATTTTTTATGGATGTGCTATCTAAGGGAAGTTGATCGTTCTTACAAAAAATCAAAACATTCTGAAACCTCTATCTAACAATTTGGATGATGTGTGTCTAACTCTGTGGTAAAGTAGCGTGTTTCTGGATCCCGACCCTATATATATTTATGTTTCAAGTAGAACCTGATATTTGGATTACAGAACTCGGTATTCTTGACACCGAGTTTAACCGAAGCCCTCTTATATAATGTTCCCATACTTAGCTGTTTTCTCGTTGGATTTCGGGTAAAACCGGTATCCATAATACCGGGTTTAAACCAATGTTGTTAGAACCGAACCGGAGGACAAACCGGTTTGTGTACCGGTCCGGTTCGGCCGGCCGGTCCAGTCCGGTTCACCGTCCCAATAAGCACAGTTAAATCCAGGGATAGAGAGAGCATTTGTGCACAAAAAAAAAAACAGAGAACAGATAGAGAGAGGTCCCTGTCAGGGAGAAGTTGAAAAAAAAACAGAGATGAGAAAGAGGGTGAGAATCTAGTCGGCCCAACACACAGTCAAACCCAGTGAGAGAGAGAGAGAGAGAGAGAGAGAGAGAGAGAGAGAGAGAGAGAGAGAGAGTGGTAGGGGTCTAGACTCCAGGCCGAACCCCCCCTCAAACACAGAGGGATTTCTTAAAAAACTGAAAAAGAGAGAGAGAGAGTACCTGTTGCAGTCGGTTGTGAGGTGAGGAAGACGAACCGTCTGCAGTCTGCAGTCGCGAGTCTCGCGGGTGTAGTGAAGAAACGTCCGCGTTCTTCACTTTATTTTTTTTCCTATATTTATATCCCTTTCTCGAATCGTTGATTCGGTCCAACAGCCGAGCCGTCCGGTTTATACCTAAAAGTGCCCGGCCCGACGGTTCAATACCGGTTCTTTCCAACAGCGGTTTATATCATATACTGACCGGTTTCCCTACCGGTTTGTCGGTTCCCGGTTCGGTCCAGCTTTAATAACATTGGTTTAAACCCTGTAATCCAAATACCGGGTTCTACTTGAAACATGAAAAAAAAAACTTTCACGACTCGCTTTACGACGCTAACATGCCACTTGGCTGTCAGAGCGCTAGTATGGTAATTACTTTTGGTCAAAGTGTCAAACACTATTTATTTAAATATTTTATTTTTAAATATTATTTTGAAAAAAATCCCTAAAATCTAACTTAAACAACAATTTAGAAAAAAAAACAAATTAAGAGAGAGAGAGAGAGAGAGAGAGAGAGAGATCGGGGTAGTGGCGGTCCCCAGGGGTTAGTGCATAGTCCCTTGGGCCCGCCACCTCCCCTTGGGTCTAAGATTGTTTTTTAGATTGTCCGAATAGCATTACTCTATTCATAAACGAATAGTTTGGAAATCTAGTTATTCAAATCGCTTCATTTATAAATTTTTTTGATTGTAATTACCTCATCCAAACACACCCTAAAGGATTTTGTCTGGTCTCTTTTCATCCCAAAGTGTAGATTTCTCCCCCTTTATATTTCGGTATCCTAGAATTCTGACTGATGGCTTCACAATGCAGTAGAGCAACGACGATGGCTTCCGTGGATCCCGAGCAGTCCCACAAGTCTCATAGGTCCCGGCAGTCAGGTCCTTCTGCCAAGAAAAAAAAATCGGACAAGAAAAAGCAAGACGCTTCTAGTGGCGAAAAGAAGCAGAACCCAAAGGTTTGCAGATTCT
Organism: Chamaelirium japonicum; assembly: GCA_947650365.1. NCBI lineage: Eukaryota > Viridiplantae > Streptophyta > Magnoliopsida > Liliales > Melanthiaceae > Chamaelirium > Chamaelirium japonicum. The sequence goes on from OX393550.1 coordinate 44,704,721, forward strand.
TGAACTTTGTTTTCCATCAATTTTATTTTCTTTTGTAACCGAGCTTAACTTCATTTTACTCATCCGCCATACGATTTGACACCGAACTATGCACCTTTCTTTCCAACTGGCCCATGATTGATTTATTGTAGTTGAAATTTGGTTACATTGCTAAAAATTGATCCATGAAATCAGTAATGAACTATTTCACTTACGACAAAATTAATTACATGTTTCATTGTGCTTCTTGCAACTTACAAGGGATGCAAATCATAAAAAAACCCTTACGAGGGATGAAGATCAATCTTGATTCCTCTAAGGACTTGGGGTTTCTCTCCTCTGGAAGGGAGAGTCAAACACAAGTTCTTCTAACTTCAAGCACAACAAACGGAAAACATATCAATCGTTTGTGAATTTAGCGAGAGAAGTATAGCAGTCTTGATTGTCCAATCAATATTGAGATATAACTACTTGTTCTAATTGATTTTCCTACTTCATTCAATGCATCTTTCCTTCACACCCACTGCGAATGGTTCTTACTTAGTTACTTATAAGTAGCTAAGGTTTTGTTGGTCATGCAGATGTGAGGAATGGATGTGTACACATGCTAAAAGTAAATGGTGGACAAGTATATTAAAAACGTGGTTGGGATGTGAAAGTTGCTCCTTTGTGGTGGACTTTTGATAGAGAGTGATGTGATTATTTTTGAAAGGATCTATGTGGACATGGAAGGTTATTGAGTGTCATCCATATGCTTGGCCATTTGTGTGGACGTCCACTGGACGCTTTAGGGACAATTCTTGGAGATTTGAAAATCATCTAGTATGTGGAATAGAGTTGTGTCTTTTCTCTCACCTTATTACACCGTGATAAGAAACATATGTGATTTAAACCAAAATTACAACTTTGACGAAGGTCACAATGTTTCAAGATCCAACTGTTCACATTGCTCCATTCATATTTTTGAGACTGATTATAATACCTTTTCGAGAAAAGATGTATAACTCTGGAAAATAAAGACAAATTTCTATATTCATCTCTATACTATTATGAAAATTCCATAATCTATTGTAACACCAATTATGTTGACACTAAGAGGGTTGCCTAGATAGCAATATTTGATTATAAGTTGAAATGACATAAGAAAAAGGGTCTGTTTGGTGATTCTGCTACTGAAAGTAGAATGTTTTTGTTATACAAATTGTCAACACCTCTTTCAAAATCCTCGATCTTATTTCTTTTAACATACTTATTGATTAATACATCATCTCGACATCATTTCAGCTTAATACATTCACTTTAGATCACATACATATATCTTTTGTAACATGATCACATTACGCTCTTTAAATTCTTTCTTGAATACGCCCGAATTCTTTGCAACACAACACCTGAGATTCTAAACATCAACAACATCGATTCTAAACATCATGCTATGTGTCTGTTGAAGAATAAGTTGCAATGTTCTTGTTGATAGTTGAACACAATTCATGCAATGGAGTTGTAAAATCGATTCAAACACATTCTGTCATATGATTAATGCGTACTCCCATTGAACCCTTAATGCAATTTGTGGATTATATTCACAATATGTGGTCTTGCCAAGCTTTGAGACCCCTGAATTCATTAAGGCGAGCAATCGATTTTACCATATTTTCAAAGTATTTACTACGATATATGAAATCTCCAATTTGGACTTATCAGTTTAACAATATTCAACGACTCAATGTTTTAAAACACGAAAACTCGCCTCGACTCAAAACATTAATGAGTTAAGTCAACTCAAAAACTCGGTTAAAACTCGACAAAACTCGATACAAAAAACTTGCAAATATATAATATATTTTAGTAAAATATATATGGGTTGAGATCCGTGGACCCATCATTTTTTGACTTATACTTTTACTTGTCATCCAAACCGTTGGATAGAGGCTTCAGAATTTGCTGATTTTTTGCAAGGAGGATCCATTGCTTTAGATTGCACATCCACAAAAATCAGCACATTCTAAAACCTCTAGGTATATCAAATGTGCTCCTCAAGTTAACGGTTAAAATGGACGGTCAACAAAGTCTTTTAGATTTGATACACCTAGAGGTTTTAGAATGTACTGATTTTTTGTGGATGTGCAATCTAAGGCAATGTGACCCTCCTCGCAAAAAATCAGCAAATTCTGAAACCTCTATCGAACGGTTTAGATGACGGGTAAAAGTATGGATCAAAAAACGATATATATATATATATATATATATATATATATATATATATATATATATAGAGCCCCGCTCACCTACGGGACGTCCCGCACCGGCCAAATGCGGGACATATTTTAGACCGTCCGATTGGCTTCGATCGGACGAACTGGGTTCACCCGGACCACCACCCGTGCTGTTACTGTGGCGGGCACAGTAACAGCGAGTTTGGTGGTCCGGGTGAACCCCGGCCGTCCGATCGAATCCAATCGAATAGCACAAATCATTTCCGCCCCGGTTAAAAGATATAACCGTTCGATTGAATGATCGAACGGATGAGATCCATGGGAAACAATCCGAATAGGACAAAAAATAATCATGATTTTTTGTCCTATTCGATTGTTTCCCACAGATCTCATCCGTTCGATCATCCGATCGAACAGTTATATCTTTTAACCGGAGGGAAAGGATTTGTGCCGTTCGATTGCTTCGATCGGACGACTTGGGTTCATCCGGACCACCAAACTTGCTGTTACTGTGCCTGCCACAGTAACAGCACGGGATTTGGTCGGAATGAATTCCGTTCGTCCGATCGAAGCCAATTGGACGGTTTAAAATCTATCCCGCAGGTAACAGTACGGGTCGTGGTCCGGGTGAATCCCGTTCGTCCGATCGAAGCCAATCGGACGGTCCAAAATATGTCCCGCATTTGGCCGGTGCGGGACGTCCCGTAGGTGAGCGGGACTCTTTCTCTCTCTCTCTCTCTCTCTCTATATATATATATATATATATATATATATATATATATATATATATATATATATATATATATATATATATATATATGTGGAGGAGCGTGACTTTGTATGCCCATGCATTGAAGGTTTCAATGTATGCCCCTTTATTAACATACATAGAGGTTTCCAAATTTGCTAATTTTTTGTGGATGTGATATCTATGTTGAGATGATCATCCTCACAAAAAATCAGCAAGTTCTGAAACCTCTAAGCATTTCAAATAAGTTCATCAAATTAACGGTTGAAATGGACAGACGATACAACTTCTATCATTTTGATACACTTAGAGGTTTCAGAATTAGCTGATTTTTGGTGAGGTTGATCATATTGCTATGGATAGCATATTCACCAAAAATCAACAAATTCTGAAACATCTAGGTCCATCAAAATGTTAGAAGCTTTATCAGCTGCCCATGTCAACCGTTAATTTGATGAGCTTATTTGAAATGCTTAGAGGTTTCAGAACTTGCTGATTTTTTGTGAGGAGGATCATCTCAACATAGATATCACATCCACAAAAAATTAGAAATTTGGAAACCTCTACGTATGTTAATATAGGAGCATGCATTGAATTCTTCAATGCATGGGCATACAAAGTCACTCTCCTCTCTCTCTCTCTCTCTATATATATATATATATATATATATAGAAAATATGGGGTATGAACTGACAGCTTAATTGGAAATTAGGCTGTCAGTTCATAGCCGTCTGATTGGAACCGATCCAGCCGTTGGTTTAAAAAAAGAAAAAAAATTAACAGCTGTATTCAAAACCCCCCCTCTCTCTATTGCTCTCGCTGAAACAGGTGCTCCCTCCCCCGCCGCTGATCTGCATCCCTCGACGTCGGCGGCCCCCCGACAGCCCCCTCCCCTCCCCGACCTCCCCTACTCCGGTGGATCACTCTCCCTCGAGTGGCAGCCCCGCCGGTGGATCACTCTCCCTCGAGTGGCAGCCCCGACAGCCCCCCGACAGCCCCACCTCCTGCAGCCTCCTCCCCTCCACCTCCGGCAGCCCCTTCCCTTCCACCTCCGGCAGCCTCTTCCCCTCCACCTCCGGCAGCCCCGCCCCCTAGGGGCCGGAGGGGGAGAGATCGGGGTGCTAGGGGAAGGGGCTGCCGGAGGTGGAGGGGAAGAGGCTGCCGGAGGGGCTAAAGGGCGAGTGCGATTCACCGGCCGGAGGGGAAGGGGGCTGCCGGAGCTGAGGGTGAGGGCGTCTCCCATGGTCGGCTGTGTGTCGGCTGCCGCTCGACGTCGAGAGAGAGAGAGAGAGAGAGAGAGAGAGAGAGAGAGAGAGAGAGATGGGTTCTGTGAATTTTTTATTTATTTAAACCAACGGCTGGAGAGAGAGAGAGAGAGAGAGAGAGAGAGAGAGAGAGAGAGAGAGAGAGAGAGAGACAACACATCGGAGGGGGGAGCCGGTGCCAGAGTGGGAGCCAGTGCTGGAGGGGGCAGCTGGAGCGGGAGGTCGGGGACGGGGCTGCCGCTGCCGCTCGCGAGAGAGAGGGAGATGGAGAGAGAGAGAGTGTTCGGTGTATTTTTTATTTTATTTTATTTTTTTAATCAATGGTGCATGATTCCCATCGGACGGCTATTATCTGACAGCCCAATTTCAGAAATGGGCTGTCAGCCTATACCCCGTATCCTCTATATATATAATAATAGTAAAAAGTTGCATTATCCATCACCTATCCATCATTAAAATGCTAACAAGAGTATAAAAAATACACTAGTAGCATCAAAACATAAACATAATCCCGCATGATCTCATCCATCGTGGAATCTATATAGCTAGGTAGCTAGATTCTGGACTTCCAAAGGTCCAAAGTCACAAAACATAAGAAATAGTTATTACAAAATGTCAAAATCCATATTGTAAATTTTTTATGCTCAAAAGCAAACCATAAGTCTGAATCAGAACCAGAGTTCCCCGAGAACCCTCTCTACGATGATCGTCCAACCACCTATCCCCATCACAAACATCGACAACTCCAACTCCACGATCAGTTGGGTTTTCTTAGGTGTACCATCATCACTAGGCTCGTTTGAAACTCACTCATCCTCACACCCTTCTAACAAGACATTGTCAAATGGGGATGGATCATAATCTGTTGTGTATATCCTTAGCTGTCGCTCCCTTAATCTCATATTCTAGTAGACGAACATCAATTTGTTCAACTTCTCTTGCTTTAGACGGTTCCTCTTTTTGGTGTGAATTTAATCAAACGTGCTCCAATTCTTTTCGCATGCCCTTTGCAGAACAAGTTTGGTTCAAAATGCGGATTGCAATACGTTGGAGAATTGAATTATCACCACCATTAGTTCTCCACCAAAGAACTACATAATAAATTAAAATTTAAAAATCATCTTAATCCATAATTCCGTTTTTCGAAAGCAAGTTGTACCAATTTTGTACTCTAGTTTATTAAAAGCTCAATTGAATTACCAAGAGTGAGTCTACTTCTACTTCGTATTGCTAGGTTTGTCCCAAAGCCTCCACAACGTCATCAAATAAATTAATCTAAAAAAGTACTTGTGAGTTTTTTTAATAAGTTACTAACTAATAAACTTCTTTAATTGGAAATATGAAAAAGTAGCTCTTGAAAGATGCCAATTTGTTTATCTTCCTTTCGCTCCAAACTCCAAAGTAACACTTTTCGCAATCCACGACGAACTTCTGAATGCTCTGAAAACTCGGGGCGGAAGTGATGAGATGGATTAAGAAAGTATAACCGCTGCATGGAGTGGAGAGTGAAGAGTTGACTCGCATCTCTCATCAACAATCTTCCAATACTTTATATACTTCTTGTTATTGGCATGAACTTTAACAAATGCCAATTTCATTCTGTCAATGTCATCATAGATTAGACCTATCATCACTATCAAGAAGCTGTAACAACTCAACAAGAGGCGTAACTGTTCTTACCTTTTTTGTTTCTCTCCCTCCACTTTGTTTGCATATTTTGATGCAACCCACTCTTCAGATAACATCATGCTTTTCAACCCAATTCTGTACGCAAAAGGGAAAAGAAAATTAAGATACATATCATTTTGAGATAAATTCAATGAAACAAACAAAGGAATTGGTAAAAAACATAAATAAGCATTTACCAGCTCAAGGAGACTATCGGTGAGGATGAAATTTGTCGCAAAACATGTAACCCCTACCTCAATATTTCTTTCTCCTTGGTATGCTTCCTCATTCTGCTCAACACAAGGCTGTGATTATAAATAAATTTGGCCACTTTCTTTGACATCTAAATCAACTTACTTGCACTTTTCAACTGCCCAATCTTCTCCAAAATGAGGTTTATGTTGTGAGCAACACAAGAGGATCGGAATTGATGTTTCCTTTTTTACCATTAGTAACTTAGCTGCAGATTGCAACCACATAATTCGCTGCATTGTTAATGATTACTTGAGTGTCATTTTATTCTCCCACTTCTTCAACAATGTCATCAAGGTGTTTGAAAATATTATTTGCATCATTGTCAATTCTTGTTGCATCCACAGATCTGAGGAACATCGTTCCTCTTGGACATTAGACCATGAAGTTAATGATTGATCTTCCACATTGGTCAGTCCACCCATCTGATAATAATGGACTATGTAGCAACCGATTGTAGCCCAAATATCTTTCAATTTATAGAGATATAATTCCAAGGACTCCACCTCTCCATCTAATACTGGACCAGACAACTCATAAGGGAGCCTTCAATCCAGGGCCATGTGCTGCAATAAAGATTCTATGCTATATTTTTGCAATGACTGAACAAAAAAGAAGAATAGAATAGAGAAATCATCAATCTCTTTTCAAGCAACCAACTATCAGAGAATGAATTGATTGAATGAAGCCAAATCGGGAGGCTTAGCCGTTTAGGATCTTCAATAGCAACCTGCTCGGTTTTTGTGTTGATAAAAAAATGCAAAAATAAAAAAAGCAAAGAAAACTGAAAGAAAAGGGTTCAGAGAATATTGAGGGTGAGAAAATTGAAAGATTTTATTCTTCATTCTTACCTTATTCTCTTTTTCCCTCTCTCTTTTCCTCTTCCTTCTTCGGTTTTTCCTCTTTCTTCTGCTTTCCGTTCAACGTAGCAGAAAAACAGAGGCCCGATGAAAGCCCAAAATCCACTAGACGATATAAGATCGGTCGAAAGTCTTTTTTGCCCCCACTTATCGGCCAAAATATTCATGATCTAAAAGCCTCGACTCGCCCGAGCTGTTTCTGTCTGAAACCCCTAAACTCGCTGAACCTTCAAATACGTGAACCATTTACGAGTCTACAGCCGCCAGTCGGCTCGAAACTCGGCCGAGTTGGGTTAACTCTACTGAGTTTTGGGTCAACCCGACGAGTTTTAAAGCACTGCAATGACTATGTTATATTATTGTGTTGGAGCTATTGATGGAACCCATATCCCAATAAATGTACCAACCACCGTTAGATATGATGCAATAATCATAAATGGTTTATTCCAAAATGTAATGGCTGAAATTCTTTTTGATATGCTGTTCCAATATGCACTTGCGGGACATGAATGATTTGCTTCAAATTTATGGATTTTAGATGATGACTTAAAGGATTTACAGTTCCAGAAGCTATATCTGAAATTTTTTGAACTTGCTTTCGTTTTTAGACATTTGAATTGAATGTAACTAGCGAGGAAGATTGACGGTTCCAAAAACAATAGATGATAATTGTTAAACATTATTTGGTTTTTAGATAGTTGAATTAAAAGTGGTTATAACTTATAACCTTTGACATTTGTATGAAAAAACTACTTGGCTGATGAAGGATATGTAAACACACGTTCGTTTAATGCATCTTTTGCTAATATATTAGTAATCCTATAACTGCTCTGGAGCTGTTCAATCGTCACCATAGTTTACCCTGGATCGTCATGAAGCGTACTTTTGGTGTATGGAAAATACATTTTTATATTCTACAGATTTGCAATGTGGATATTCCATAAGAACGCAAGTGAAGGTCGTGATTGCAACAACCATTATGCATAACTTTTTTTGGTCGGGAGTGCTGGTGAAGACATAGTACGAGACGTCAAATGGCATGGCCTAAGAGGGTTACACTCAATTGCCCGACCCATCAGGTCAAAGGGAGGTGCCACAAATAGGCGGCAATGTTTTAAATATCGGCGATAAATGGCGATTTATCACCGATAAATCGCCAGCCTCCGACACCAATTCGGGTTATTTTTATTTTCAGGGAAACAGTCGACATATTACTAATATATCGCTAATATCGCTATTTATCGCCAATTTATCGCTTAATATCGCCCCGATGTCGCTGATATCACCCGGAGAGCACTCTTCCCTCTTTTTTTCCATTTCCTTCCTTTCTTGGGTTTGATTTTGGTTTTTAAACAAGATCTAAGCCAAATCTAACCCCTTCATTTGTGATTTTTGGTGGATTAGAAGATATACTTTTTTTTTTTAAATTTCTCTAGTTTTTATTCTCAAATTCGTGAAGAATAGATGATAAACATGATTCACATCAAATTTAATGTGATTCTTCATGATTATCATGAAATTAATTGAGATTTATGGGTTTCATCTATTTAAACCCAATGAACCCTAATGAAATTTGAGTATGTCAATACTACACATCCGATCTATTTGCTATCCAAATTTATAACTTTTTTGCACTCATTGGACGCAAATCTAAGTCTAACCTTATGGGTTTTATGGCTTATTATGTCTTATGCTTTATGATTATGAATTTGTGATATGTTTTTATGTACTGTTGACAATATGGGTATATGTTTTATCATGCTTCCTAGTATATGTAATCTTATTGTGATTGTTTATTTTACAGACTGTTGCAAAGTTTCTAACCGTTCACAAAAAGTGTCAGACAGTTCACAGACTCATCTATAGAAGTCTAAATTGAGTGTCCCCTAGAGTAAATGATTGTTTTTTTATATGTTATTGATCATAATGGTATATGTATACATCCTGAAGGGATATATAGAAAAATCCTCAAAAAAAATCTTCATTTTGGCATTTTGCCATCTTTTCCCTAATTTTTAACGATATTTGGTGATAAATAGCGATATATCCCCGATTTTCCCCCCGGGCAACTTGGCGATATCAATAGCGATACTTAGAACACTAATAGGCGGTACTGTACGAGAATCAAAAGTTACACAAATGTGGGCCTATAAGCAACTTGAGTTTTCTTTAGCAATGTGTGTTAGAGAAGCTGTTGTTTCTTTTGATTGTGTGAACTTATTATAAGCTATTGTTCTTTTGATTGTATGAACATATGGGGATCATGTTAATTATCATATTCTTATTCACTTGGTTACTGTATTGTTTATTTGTGCTTAATTATATAGGTGCATCTTAATGACTGCGATCAAATATCACATCATATTATAGGTTAGAGGCCTGTAATTTGCTATAATTGGGAGGCGAGCCATCTACGGGTAAGTTGCTACAAAGGAGCGGGCTGCTGCCATTGTTCATGTGTGTTTGCGTATGTGCATGTGCGGTCCCATCCTATAATACCATATGTGTGATCACCACACAGGCAACCATCTAAATCATGCGGTTGCATAATCGCACATGTACTGCACAATCACTTGTTCCGCCGCACAACTCAACATGTTTTTTTACTGTTGGAATTGTACAACTACATAGTCGCACATGTGCTGCACAACCCAATGGCTAGTTTTTTTTTTTACCGTTGGTGTTGTGCAGATGCACATCGTATTGTGCGATGCATATACTTGTTTAAAATTAATATGGCATTCTGCTGTACGATTGCTCAATCACATATGGGATTTTGGACCCAGATCCCACATACTGCAGAATGGGGTTTGATAGTGTTGGCTATTGCTCTGTTCGCTCTTTGGAGCTGAACAACACTTTATGATGTTTGAAGGTGTGGCAATGATGCTCAATAATCATACGAGATTGCTACTTGTGATGCCAACCGTGCTTAACAATCAATTACCACTCGTGACTATGGATTTTATCTTTTAGGAAAACTTTAGTTGTTTGTGTACGTAGCCGTAATTTGATATTAATGAATGTACAAAGATGAATGAGTAGAATAAAAAGTATTTATCATGCCTTATTTAATTGAATTTTTGAATTTATAGCATTGTCGATAGTTGATAGTACCTTATTCAAAATAATTATGTCTACTTATAGGAACTGGATCTAAACTGTCCAAAATGTCAATTCTCTTATCATTATAGTTAAGAAATCAAAGGCATTTGGAGCTATATTTAAGAAGATAAAAAAAAGTTATATGGATGGTTTCGTTTAACTGCTTGCTTCGAAAATTTGTTTACTTTAATAGTGGACAACCTGTCTCTCTTCTTGAGCTAGACAGGTTACCAAATAAAAACAATGATGACCGTTCCATGGAAAAAAAAGATCCATAGTCATGGAGATCCACAATATTTGTGCATCCATGTTACCAAACGGGGGGTTAATGACGGGATGAAGAGGGGAGGAAGAGATGTTAATGTTGGAGAAGGGGTGCTCGCGATGAGCATTGATAGTGCATGTTTGGGCACATTAGTGTGGACAAGAATTATAATGTCGAAGTGGGGGGGAGGTTGACATCAATGGTGGATAATAATGTTAGCTAGAATTATAATGTCGAAGTGGGGGAGAGTTGACATCAATGGTGGAGAATGTGAAAAGAGTGAGGGTAGGGTTTTGAATGGGTCCGGAGCTGCTCATGGCTCCTTAGAAGAGGTATCAGATCGTCATGGGCAAGATTGTTAAAATGTAGATAATGCTGACATCAAACGTGCACATATCGGATCGGGCTAAGATCGAATACCCCTTGCCAACCAAACAATGCTTGTTATATCAGTGTTTAAATCAGCTATTTCCATATTTATATGAGTTTATGTCATGTAATTCGATGAACGATCATTGTTTAGCAAGTTATCCACATGCCAAAAAACAACACAATAGCTTAAGTTGGACTATTATGTGAGAGATTTATGGTCCAAAGCTCACATTTGACCGGTTGTAAGGTGGAGAGGAAGAGTTTCTCGTGATTTTTATTCATGCGGGAGGACTCCACATCTATGGCTCATGAAAAGCCCACCTCTTTTCTCTCTCGTTAGCCCATAAGGAGGCGCCGACTTATTTTATAATAAGAGGGACCAGGTGTATTAGAGAAACATATTTTGGAGAAAAAAAATGAAAACCTTTAACGATTTATTTTCCTTCTGTTCTCTTATCCACAGTTCTTTCTTCTCCCTCATTTTCTCTTTTCCACTGTTCTCTTTCTCCACATACCTAAGATCAATTTTTTCACTATTTATTTCTAATAAATACTTCCCGCTGTTGATATGATGGTGAGCATGATTTTGAAAATTGAAAGTTTTTGCTTATAAGTCATTATCAAACTTTGTTGTAGACTTGGGCTATTTGCTTCCCTAATTAGCAGATTTACTGTTTTATGCACTTTCTAGATTTGGTCCTGTGAGCAGAATCTTATTGTTATTCGCCACTGTACATTCAAATTGGTTCCTAGCGTATTTTTTTTGCATGTAAGTTGATTCTTAAGCAAATTTCACTTTTAAGGTTTGCTATGCTGAAATTGCCGGACAGTCGATTATTTTTTTGATAAATCAAGCTGATACATTGAATAACTTCTATAACTCCCACAATAGTTTATTTATCCTATCCCAATTTGTATTCTAGAAACCCTAGGTTATATTATTAGATCAACTTTCATTAAGGTTGTGCTCGGGTTTTAAGAATTAGGACTTCAGGCCTCAGGGAGGGGGAAGTTGATCGAATGCTTTTGCTGAAGTCATATGAATCTAGTTATGGGCCCACTTTTAGCTTGATATGAGCAAATTTGAAACCCAATTAGATAAATAATACATATGGAGCTCTAACTGTCATTTTTTTATATAGAAATATATGATCAATGTTTTAAAATTCTTTAGGCGGGCCTAAGGGAGTTCCAAGGCGGCAAGGCAATTGCCTAGGTGGGCGCCTAGAGATTGAGACACTAAAAAATTTCTAAATTTATTATATTTAAATTTAATTTAACTACTATTTTAAGTGTCATCCTTCTTTCAGGTGTTCAACAATGAACCATGGGAGCCATTGTCATCCTTTTTTCAATTGGTCCCAGTAGGCCAAAGGAGCCACACTATTGTAGCAACAAATAGTATATTAGCTGAAGAAAAAAAAAGAAGAGAAAACTAGAAAGAAGAATAAGGAGAAAATGGGAGAAAGGAAACTTAAAATGACTAGCTCCGGCGGTCATATCGCCTACATTTCTCCTTTATAGACGTCGAGGAAAACGGTCACAACTTATGCGGCTCAGGCTAAGGCCAAAAACTCCTAGGCGGACGCCCAAACCGCTTTTTATATGATTAAGAAATGTCCGACCTATCCATTTAAAGTTAAACTAAGATGGATGTCCGATATTTTGTATCCTGCCTTAATTTATCCCTTAATCATTCTCTTACCTGGACTCTAACTTGCCACCCATGTGACTAGATCCCAACATGGTCTCTGTTGTGTCCATATCTTTTTGCCTTATCGTCGCTGCAACCTTGCTTTCCTTCTGGCCCCACATCAATTGTCTCCTTTGTAATTTTATTCCAACAAACTATTGTTGCATCTTTTGGGTTTGGCTTAGAATGAGTTTCGCCTAGGCATTTTGCATCGTCCTCAAGTTTGATCAAAATGGTTTTATTTGGGCTTGGGTCTTTCGAGGTTAACCTTGCCAATATGGGTTGGGCCAACCTCACGGTGGTTTGGCCTTGATCGGATCTCTGTCAATGTTAAGTTTTAACTTTTAACACGCCTTGGCAGGGAAGTCTGTTACAATATATACCGCTAATTGTGAGGAGTGGAAAGAACTGACTATAGTTCAGGCCGATCGCCTTTTAGTAGTTGAAGCAGGTTTTTCTAGTTGTACCTGTAGTAATATGCATAGATATATAAGAAATGTTTCAAATCATTTCAGGTTTCATGGGTTGGCCTGTGAGACCTTATTCGGTTGGAAATATCTTCATATTAGTTTGGCCCTTGTCCTAGTAAGAAGCCTATATACACAACTTTGAAAAGTCCGATGTGAGTTCAGCTCATCATTGTGGAACTTTATCTAGAATTTATTAATAAACGTTCCTTAGTATATGTGAAAAGCAGTATGATAGCTAAACAGCTAAAATATAGTCTCCTTTGTCACATTTAGCTCATTTATCCTTCTATATTACCACTAATTTATTACTAGATGGTGCATTCTAAGTTGCTCTATTTTGTACAGGAGAGTAATCCTTTTCTATTGATTGAATTTAATAGAATATGTTATCTGTTTAATCAAGTCAATCATCATTAATATACAATGGCCCTCTGGTTTAAAGTGGTCATCATGGAAATTCTTCAGTGTTTTACATGAATGTCTATGCTATGTTTTAGGCATTTACATTTAGATCAGCAGTGAAGGCCAAGCGCTTACAATCTCGTGCTTCCGAGAAAGAGCAGAGACGGCTTCATGTTCCAATAATTGATCGTTCAACAGGGGAACCGGCTCCCTTTGTTGTTGTAGTGCATGGACCACCAAAGGTACTCTTATATCAGTTAAATGCTGACATGTGTTAAAATCCAGTATACTTCATAAAGGACTATGACTGAATATTTACTTAGAAGTGGCGATTCTACTTATTTGCAGGTTGGAAAATCACTCTTGATAAAATCCCTTGTCAAACACTATACAAAACATAATTTATCCGAAGTTCGAGGTCCAGTCACTGTAGTATCAGGTCTGACAACATTCTAGCTCCACATTCAATATATTTTTCGATCAATTAGTATTACCAATGAAGGCAGTCCATGAAAAATTGCATCTTCTATACTTGTAGGAAAGCAAAGGAGGGTACAGTTTGTGGAGTGCCCAAATGACATTAATGGTATGATTGATGCTGCAAAGTGTGCTGATCTTGCATTGCTTCTAATTGATGGAAGTTACGGATTTGAAATGGTGAGACTTACAAGTAGAAGTTCATACTCATTTATGTAAATCGTTTGAGTATTTTTTTTGCTGACTAGAAGGTTTTGCTTTTATGGTTTCAACTCTAAATTCACATGGTGTTAATTTTAAGATAGAAGATAATCCTTTTTTACGAGTGAATTTTTTTTTGGCTATTGTGAACCTTCTTTGCTTTTAGAAACGAAGACAGCGTGCCCACCGTGCCTAGAATGGTTGCATATTTTGCTTTTGGTCTGATGTACAACACTTGGTGGATGTGAACAAATGATTCTTCCTCTTAAAAAGCTGCATTTTGTTATCAATATGGTTACTGAATAATATGCTTTCCTTTTCTACAAACAATCTTGATACCGATGTGCCAAGTAATATGGGCTGTGTCCCATGTTCATCTATCCCAGTAATTGATCTGAAACAGCCAAAATTGGCAAATGATTTGAGACAGTGAGCCCCACAAAAATATGTTCTTGATTTGTTAATGCTACTTTTATGATAAAAAATACTATTTTATGTTATACATGTATATGTATCTAAGCGTATGTTTTGTAACTTGTAAGTATGGAAGTGGAAAGAAGAATAAAATTTAATATAGCATATGCCATACGGAGGTGAGCAGGTAGGTTGGTTGAGGCCTTATTGGTGAACTATAGGTCAGAGGTTCATATCCTGTATTAGACCTTTGTTGTTTTATTAGATAGAAAAAAGCGCTGCACCACGGTGTAGTCAAATTCTTCCCGCGCTGTACCCGTTTTCCTGGCGCTTCCATCGAGTTTGGGGAACCGCTTCAAATCCATTTCTCAAATGCGATTCCATGGAGGCACTGAAGTCTACTGGGAAACATGTTTCCTGTCAACTATGGAACCTACACAAGTGAGTCTTTGCTTTGGTCTGTTACCAATATGACGGACAAACAATATTGTTTTTCTGTTTTAGTTTATTTGAAAGTTTTTGTGTTTTGTGGTGTCAAGTGTGTAGAGTCTGGTCTTTGGTATGCATCCTGGGGTTAAACATTTAATTTTAGACAATGAAACCTACAACCTGACAGGGAGCCCATTTTCAGCTTATTTTTTCCATTTGCAATTTTAACAATTTGTAATGAAACCTGTGTCATATCGGTCGAAACTTATTCTTAAAACCATTTCATTCCTAACGAAATGTCTCCCGTACCGATGGTGCTTCCTACCAATTCCCCGGAAAGACCAGTCTTCATTGGTAATTTCAGTCAAAGTGGATGTGCAATGATGATTTTAATCCTCCCAATTTGGAATCTAGTGATCTTTCACAAAAGCCTATTGTTTAAGCATCTGGATTGATGATGTGGAACAGTGTGTGCGACAGGGAATTCAAAGACTTGTTGAGCCGCGACGGGGTCGCTTGTTGCTCCGAGTTGAAACAGGAAATTGATTTAAACAAGTAATATGATTAATGGCTTTAGCAAAGCGTAACAGGCATGTAAGCAGGTTTCCCAATCTAAATTAACCGAACAACAAACACCAAGTTATATCAGCAGGATTCCAGATGCAATATCAGGGCTAATAACAGACAGGGTACTCAGAATCTCACAACTCACCATTCAAAGGGGCAGCAGTTTGCATAGATAAAATATAGGAGAGTTGATTGTTGGTATTACCCTCCGATGTCGACCGGAGAAAGAAAAAGGACTCACCTACTGAGGATTGTGGGGTACCTCAGGGATCTCCACTGGTGGCGGGGTCGAAGTCGATGCGGTGTCCTCGGGTGGAGCCGGGGCTTGAGCGAGGGCCCGAAGGGCTAGCACGTTGGGATGTACGGGCGCGCCGGGATGCCACCGTTGATGGTTCTCCGAGATGCCCAGCCGTGCTTCCGCGTCCTTGGCGACAAGGTAAGTGATGCGATCCACGTAAGCCTTCACGCTCTCGCCGGCGTTAAACCGGAAGTCGAGAAAGGGAGACCGGATGTCAAGAAATCCGTCTTCGTCGTCAATCAAGCCGTGATCAACATCGGGGTCGGCCATGCCGTCATGCCGAGGTACGGGCTATCGGGGTTGGGGAGGTGGGGTTAGGCTCGGCGCGGAGAAGGGGAGGGGGTTGGGTTGGATCGGATGAGGGGAAGGGGTTTGGGGTTGGTTCGGGGTTTGGGAGTCAGCCTGTCGGGTTGGCGGCAGGGTTGGGACCGGCAGGGGTGCGGGTGGAGAAGGGAAGGGTGGGGGTCGGATGGCAGTGGCGGGGCAAGGGGTCGGCTGCAGTCAGGGGTGGCGTCGGGACGGGGCACAGGTCGGGTTGGGTCAGGTTCGCGAGAGAGGGAGAGAGGGGAAGGGAGGCGGGGTGTAGGGGAATCGGGTGGTGGTGCAGGGGCGAGGGCTGGGGCCGGCAGGGCTGAAAGGGGGGAGCGGGAGGGGTTGGTCGGGTGGCAGCAGCAGCAGCAAGGGGAGATGGGGGTTTCGGTGCCTGGGTGGGTCGGCTGGGTGAGAGGAGAGGAGAGGAGGGAGAGGGTCGGCGGCTGGGTTAGGGGAAAATAGAAAACAAATTAGGGTTTCAGATTAGGGTTTCACACGCCTAATCTGAACCTAGGGTTTCACACACCTAGGGTTTGGGTTTGGGGTTTCACACGCCTCACCCTGGTTCTCTCAACACACAAGTGGAGGAAAACGGGAATTTTATTCATTCAATCAATGCCATTACAGGTTCCATGGGCAGGCCTATATAAAGGCCTGCGATAACAAATGAAAACCCCTGAAAGTCGAGGTGGGACTAAATAACATAATGCAAGAAACAAAAAATAAATAAACGACATCCATCATGGTGCTGACTGTCCGATCAGAG
Organism: Chamaelirium japonicum; assembly: GCA_947650365.1. Lineage (NCBI taxonomy): Eukaryota > Viridiplantae > Streptophyta > Magnoliopsida > Liliales > Melanthiaceae > Chamaelirium > Chamaelirium japonicum. The sequence goes on from OX393550.1 coordinate 44,721,480, forward strand.
CCATAAGCTCAGGTGGCGCCTCCTGCGCTGGTACACGCGCCAGGGGCGCTGCTCGATGTCCCCATCATTCTCCCGGGGTGGGAGAGAGCTCGACTCCGTCGAGTAAGGCTCGATGCGGCTCTCGTATAGCTCCAGCAAGTCTGGGTCCATCTGCTGGGGTCCCTGATGCTCAATCCACGCGTCCTCAGAATGGGGCTTTCCTTTCCAGCAAACCAGGTACCGCCGGATTCCACTGTCGTCTACCGGAGACAATCTTGTCATCCAGAATATTATCAATGCCTTGTGCTGTATATGGTGGGGATATTTCTGGGAGTGGGGGTAGGGGGGGCACTCAGGGGCAGGGTCCAGGGTAGGCTCAACTATCAGTGGATTTTCAGGGTTAAAATATGGGCCATTATAAGCCACTAGATCTTTAATATTGAAGGTGGGACTGATGCCAAAACCCTCGGGTAGTACAATAAAATAAGCATTATTATTTATATCTTTTAGAACCCGAAAAGGACCCGCACTGCACGTATGTAGTTCCTTAACGGCTCCCGAAGGAAGCCGTTCCAGACGAATCCGGACCATCACATAATCTCCCATACTGAAAGTATGAACTTGCTTCCGGGCATAGGCCCTTAATTTATAGCTCGCATTGCTCTGTTTAATTTTTTTACTGATTTCCTTATGTAGTTCATGCACATGAGATGCAAAAGCAGATGCCGACTCGGAAATTCTATGATGCTCAAATATGGGAATAAGATCGACTGGTTGCCTAGGTTTGAACCCATGCACGACTTCATGAGGACTCATACCTGTGGACCTACATGCAAACTCGGCTACTGACAGTTTCAGATCCCAAGTCTTAACGTGTTCACCCATCAAGGTACGTACATGGTTTCCCGGACTCCTATTGACAACTTCAGTCTGGTCATTGGTCTGGGAATGGAAGGTAGTGGAGAACTGGAGCCTAGTGCCCAGCTTGGGCCATGGGATTTTCCAACAAAAACTGGTGATCTTGACATCCTTGTTGGGCATGATTTCAGGCAATCCGTGTAACTTTATGACGCCTTCGGACGTCTTAGAACAAGGGAGGAAATGGGTCACCTCAGAAAATCGGTCTACGAAGATTAGGACCGAATCTTGCTCCTTGAAAATCTTTTTAGCTAGAGTTGATTGCTGTTCGGCCTGACTACTCTTAGGTTGGCAGGGACCCAGTTTGACCTTCTTGTCCTTGGGTTGAGACAGGGCGCACCTAACAACTGACATGGAGGGAGATGACATTGGTTTAAGGGAAGTCAAGATGGCTTCGTCATCATCATTAAAGTCTCCATCTTCTTCTTCAGCTTGATAGACGAATTCTGCCTCTTTAGCCTCTATCACTTCAATGAGATTGCCATCAATGATGTTGACTTTGACATGGCTTGCACAGTTTGCGGCCACATGTCCGTAGTCTTGGCATTTACAACACATGATGAGGGGACTTACTTTGGAGAAGTCTTTCTCAGGGCCCTTGTCATGGTTGTCTCTCTCATTACTTCGACTGGTGGAGTCGGCTCTTGGTTGGGATTCGTTGGGGTAGGGCCGACTTAGGTAGCTATCCGAGAAAGGTCGAGGGACTTTGCTTCGGGAATCTTGATCCCGATGAAAATGGTTGGACCTAATGCTATCGAGGTTCTGAACTAAGGCATAGGCTCTTTCCAACTCTGTAACATCTAGGGCAAGGAGCTCACTCCTCAGGTCTTCTCTTAAACCTGATCGAAAACGTGCCAGGACCTGGGCAGGAGTTTCTGTTCTGAGGACATTGCAGCGAGTTAGGAACTCGTCGAATTTGGTGACATAGTCCCTGGCTGATTTGTTGCCTTGGGTGAATTGGTGCCACTGGTCGAATAGGTGGGCTCGATATGATGGGGGCACATACCTGCCTTTTAGCTCATTCTTCATGGCGACCCAAGTATCAATGGGGTCCTGAGTTTTGGCGGCTCTCAAGGCTTCTAAATTAGTCCAGTATTGGCTGGCGGGCCCACTAAGCTTCATGGCAGCGAATTGCACTTTTCGCGGTTCGGTTAAAGGGTACCAGGCAAAGTATCGGTCCATGGACTGGAGCCAGTCCAAAAAGAATTGGGGATCGTGCCTGCCATCGAAAGAGGGCACCTCTAACCTGATGCTCCGGAGATACTGTTTACCCGGATTTTGATTGTTCTGCCAAGGTGGCCGAAAATCTTGAGTGCCTAGGGGTGGTGGAGCTAGCGGTGGAGCTTGGTCCAAATGGTCAAAACGGCCATTGGTGTCACGCTGACAAGCGGTGAGATTCTGGTTCATAGTTGCTATTCCTTGGGCTAACTCGGCAAGTGCCCTAGTTAAGACATCAGGATCCATATTGTCCGACTCACTCGACTCTCCTAGGACCTACCTCAGGGGTTGGCATGCAAAGACAAACTCACAACATGATGCATGCTGAAATTTTTTTTTTTTTTTTTTGTTGAATATGGCAATCAAATGCAAAAGTTAAAATAAAATTTTTCTAAATGCAGTACAACTAATGCATGACAGTTCCTACCTACAACCATGCTTTGATACCAAAATGATGCGAAACAAATGCAGGTGGGCAGGAAATCAGTAGTTTAATTGTCCTAGCAATGTTTCGCTACGAATTAAAAGTCTCAGGTAGGAAGTTTATTCAAACCATCAGCAGGGAATAATGGATTTTAACAGCAACTACTCGCATCAGGCAATTCGATCTCAGTTCTAAGAATTACAATAAATAATGCTTAAATTAAACGGCACGAGTCCGCCCCGCAATATCAAATACTAATGAACTTAACAGGCAGGTGGACACTCAACCTCACAACAGAGGCAGCAGTTGGCAATGATAATATACCAGAGATCCGATAGGTGAAACACGATGATACCTGATTGAGTAGGGAAACCCTTACTGATGAAGTGCTGATGGCGGCGCAGGCACAGACTCCTCCATGCTCTCTCTTCCGAGTTGAGGAAAAGGGAGTTGATGTCGAGGCACCCTTCTTCGTCTTCGATCATGCCATGGTCCCTGTCGGGGTCAACTTTGTGAGTATGCTGGGGCGATGAGAGGGGGGGGGGGGTTCGGGTGTGCTGTGGGAAGGGGTGGGGATAAGGGTTTCGGGCCGGGCCGGATGGGGAATGAGGGAGGGGTTCGGATGGCTGGGGGCTGGGCCGGATGGGGATGAGGGAGGGGTTTGAGAGGTTGGGGCCGGGTCGGATGGGGGAGGATGGAGGGGGGGGGGGGGGCTCGGGTGGCTGGTGATCGGGGTCGGGCGGCCAGCCGGTGGGGGGAAGAGGAGGGGGATCGGGTGGGGCCTGGGGTCGGGTAGGCAGCAGGAGCAAGAGGGGAGGGGAGGAGGGGGGATCGGGTGGGCCTGGGGCCGGGTAGGCAGCAGCAGTAAGAGGGGAGCGGAGGGGGACCGGGTGGGGAGGGTTAGCCGGGGTCGGGCAGAGGCATGGACAGGGGTGGGGAGGGAGAGAGGCTCGCGGGGAGAGAGAGGGATGGGGGTTTCGGTGCCTGGGTGGGTCGGCCGGGTGAGAGGAGAGGAGAGGAGGGAGAGGGTCGGCGGCTGGGTTAGGGGAAAATAGAAAACAAATTAGGGTTTCAGATTAGGGTATCACACGCCTAATCTGAACCTAGGGTTTCACACACCTAGGGTTTGGGTTTGGGGTTTCACACGCCTCACCCTGGTTCTCTCAACACACAAGTGGAGGAAAACGGGAATTTTATTCATTCAATCAATGCCATTACAGGTTCCATGGGCAGGCCTATATAAAGGCCTGCGATAACAAATGAAAACCCCTGAAAGTCGAGGTGGGACTAAATAACATAATGCAAGAAACAAAAAATAAATAAACGACATCCATCATGGTGCTGACTGTCCGATCAGAGCCATAAGCTCAGGTGGCGCCTCCTGCGCTGGTACACGCGCCAGGGGCGCTGCTCGATGTCCCCATCAATTGATTTGTAGATCAAGTCTAATAGTATAATTGTTCAGAATCTTACCGGAGATGATTGAGATTTGAGAAGAGAATACTAATTGCATTGAGCTGTTTATAACGTTAGATGCTTATCCTGATTCCACTAAACCTGTTTCAAAAACATCATTTGCCAACTAACCTGGATTTATCTCTTATATTGAATCCAAAATGTATTTGGTTTCCCCTCAATTTTAGAATAATTCCAAGTTGTCTACTTAGTAGGGATCTTGTTTACATATTTTTGGATGTCAAGTTTTTATTTTTTGCCATAAATGTTTTTTGTTACAAGTATGATCTTATGCTACTTTCTAATCATTTTTTTCTCAGATTTATTTGTTCGATCTTATGACATCATTTTCTGGATTTAAATTGTTATAGGTGGAATATTAACTCTTCCTGCTCTAGTGGATGAAACGTGCCATTTGCAATCTCAGAAATGGTTCTAAATGATTTTATAAGTTAGCAAGTGAACAAGACATCCTTCGTTGCCTTGATTTAGCTATCACACTAATGAGTCAATCACTACTCAAAGAATATGAACGAACATAGCCGTTCATTTTCATAACTACTACCATAGTTGTCAAGGTGCAGTGAGGCGCGCGCCTCAAGGCGATTCAGCCATATGCGCCTCAGGCGCTTCCTAGTGAGGCGAGCACAGCAAGGCGTGGCTCAGGCGCGCCTTTTAGTGCCTCATGAACCAGGTGCAGGCCGGACAGGGCGCGCGCCTTGCTGTGTTTTTTTTTTTTCCGGTTTTTTTTTTCAGTTTTTTTTTACTGGTTTGTTGAAGAAGAAGCGCCTTTTGGAGATGCGGATGACCATACCAATCAAGATGATGTGGAGGGTTTATTTGATGATGATGATGAGTGATTGGGTGGTTTTATGATTTATGTTCTTTGTTTTTTTTTGCGAGCTTGTCCTCTGTTTTTTAGTACTTGTACTTCTTGATCTGTTTAAATGGTTTAACTGTTTAAGAATTAAGACAATGTTAACTTATCATGGTTCATGGATGATTTTGTTACTCATTAGTTATGAGTTCTCACTTATTAATTATCACTTATGAGTAATGTATCCCTTCATTTTATGAATATGATGTTGGCATGTTGCCTATAATCTAAGAAGCACGGATACGGGATACGGGTACAATACGATACGGGTACAGCGATACGACAAATCTTAAAAAAGTAGGATACGGGTACGGCTAAGGATACGATAATAAATTATTATTTTTTAAATATTTATTTTAAATAAAATACTAAATTATAAATTTATAGAACTATTAATTGATAGAATGCATCATAAAGAACATATTCAATATAGAAGCACAGGTTGTTGCATATTCAATATAAACAAAATATTAATTGCTATAATTTATCACTGTTTTTTGAAAAAAATTTAATAAAATTTTCATAATTGGCTCAATATTTTATCACTGTTTTTTATCGATCTTATTGCATATCTGCAAATCCTGACGGCAGGTTAGAAAGCCTGCAAATGGGGTTGTGAGGGAGAGCGAGAAAGAGAGAGAGGGAGGGAGAGAGAGATATGGGGCTGTGAGGGAGAGAGACGGGCGAACAGCGGACGGCTGCAATCGGGTAGCGGACGGATGCGGGGGACGGTGGGCGACTGCAGTTGGGCGACGGACGGGCGGCTAACGACTGTAGTTTGGCACAGACGGCGGACGGCTGCAATCAGGCGGGCGACGGCGAACGACAGACGACGGGCACGGGCGGACGCCTGCCTCTCTGCTCTCCCTCTCTTCTCGCTCGATCCAGAAAATAGGGTGGGGTGGGGTTAAATTTTGGGTAAATTACACATAGACCCCCTACATTTTGAAAAACATATCACTTGCACCTCCTCCAGGGGGGCATTTGTAGGGTTTTAAACATGAGGGGGTGTAAGTGATAATCGGTCAAACTATAGGGGTCTTTGTGCAATTTATCCTTAAATATTTTAGTGTGGGACAATGGGTTTGGGTTTGGATTTGGGTTTGGGTTTGAGTTTAACTTTTAACCAAACCCAAACTCGATAACCCAAGCCCAAACCGGTCAGCCGTATCCCTTCCGTATCCGGCCCGTATCCCTCCCGTATCTGGGCCGTATCCCAGCCGTAGCCTGGCATTTTTAAATCCAGGATACGCCCGAAACGTATCGGACACGTATCCGAACCGTATCCGTGTCCGATACGTATCCTGTACGGGTACGTCATGTATTTTGAAGTATCCGTGCTTCATAGCCTATAATAAATTGTTCATTTGATGACCACACTAGTTATGACTTATGAGTTAGTGTATATCTTGTGGCTTGCATTGATTTAGTTGAAAAATTGTCATATTTCTTTTTTTTCATAAAATATATCTTTTTTATGAATTTTAAATTTTTTGGACAATTATTATTAAATTTTAAAGAAAATTATATACTTTTGCGCCTTACACACTAAGGCGTGCGCCTTATTTGCGCCTTGCGCCTCAGGCTCTAGTGGCCCCTTGCGCCTCAGGCGCGCCTCAGGCTCTAGCGGCCCCTTGCGCCTCAGGCGCACCTCGTCGCCTTGACAACACTGACCACTACAACTTCATGAAGTGCTGACGGTTCCTATCTCTCTACTACGAACAATCTTTTATGGTGCAGTGATAATGATAGCCATAACCATTATGTAAAACGAAAGTTTCAGTTATTCTCCCTATTTCTCCCCACTGAGAGAAAATAATAGATATATTATCTTTTATCACACTCAATTGTCCGATACGATGAACCACACACTCATATAAGATAATAGCTATTATTGCACCTAGTTGTCCGTTGCGGTGAATCACACTTGATTGTCTGATGCAGGCAATCACACTCGGTCGTCCGATGTAGGCAATCACACTCAATCGTTCAATGCTTTGAACCGCACTTTGATAAAATAATAACTTTATTATCTATTATTGCACTCAGTCGTCTGATGCAGGCAATCACACATCTGTCTGATGCAGGCAATTGAGCCCGATGCATGACCTATGCTATCAAAATCGGGACTAGTCCCTAGGTGGCATTTTGTCGACCGATTAATTCTGATTCTGTCATTGCTGGGCGGAATCCCGACTAGTCCCTGACTAGACCCAACTAGCTCGACTAGTCCCCGACTAGCGACTCCAACTAGTCCACAGGCAGCATTCTGCAAGCAAATTTTTTTTTGCAAGGAGCCTTTGCAAGCAATTTTGTTTGGATTTTTTTACATTGGCTCAAAGTCTTGAGTCGTAAGACTCACAACTATGGCTCTTCCCTGTAATCATCTGTTGAGCACCTGAGAATCTCAGATATAAACATAGACAAATAATTATTGTTTATTTGTTGATATCCATATAACCCTATAATCAAAATTGGGGTTGTTCACAGATTAAACATCATCAAATAAATATTGTGATGAATTCTTAGTTCTGAGTTTTCTGACATGGGGTGAAGCCAATACAACTGTGTTTCGTTACTTATGTATTTATACTCATGCTGTGAAGTGTGAAGGTATGTATTGTTATTGACCGACTAATATCATATACTTATTGACATATATGCTAGTTCATATATCATTTATGTTTAGGGTGGGGAGAGGGGTTAGAATAAGTTTTGGCCGACTAGTCCTAGTTGGCCCTTGGCCGACTAGGGCCGACTATCGACTTTGACTGCATAGTGCATGACAAGTTGTGCTGAGTTCCACTTATTTTTCCGACGCAGGTAATTGAGCAGGCAACACTCCGCTTAGTCTACTGACGAGTAGTCAATGATATCGGACGGAGGATATGAGCCGATGACGACCGGTCGATCGATGACGGAAGACGGGTGTTGACGTTAATGGACCATAGAGATGGGCTGTTGACCGACGATGAACGAGCGACAATGTCAATGGGCCAATTGTTGGCGAAGGGCGACGACGACGGTGGGAGACCGGAAGCGGCAGTCGATAAAGGTGGATGGCAACGACGACGAAGTCAGAGGCGAAGATGAGTGGGTAGTGAGTGGCCGACGACACCAACGAACAACAATCGACGACGACGAACGAGCGACAACGTCAACGAGCTGATTGTGGGTAGCGACGGGTGTCGATATCGATGACCAGTGCTTGACGGTCTGACATTTATAGAGATAAATTCTTATAGTGATAATATTATGGAGAGAAAATGTTATTGTTAGAGAATATAGGTTATAGCCATAGGGAGAAAATTGTGTAGACAAAATGATTTGGAGATAGAGAATGACCATGACAAGCGACGTGCAACGAATGTCGAATGGAGGTAGATGAACGAGGAACGACGACGATGGACTTCAGATGCCGAACAAATGACTATGAAGGGCGAACAAAAAAAAACAAATGGAATTATTAAAAGAAAATGTGAGAAAATGTTATAGAGAGAGAATGTTATAGAGTAAAACTGTTGGGGAGAGAGAATGGTATATAGGGAAAATATGTAGTGAGTGAAAATGCTGTGGAAAATGAATATTATATTGTCTTCAGATTCATGATACTAGTTATTCATATATTACTAGGTTTTGAATATATATTCTCTTTTTTTGTTCCAACAAAACATGATTTATTAATTTATCATTTGCTTACATAATCTTATTTTCTTATTTCAGCAGTTTATTCACTTATTTATAATATATCTATTTCAAACTAGTATGTACTACTTGAAATTGTATATAGTTTGTAAATATATCTAAGAAGGGACACAATTCAAATTTAGATTTTTACATTATGAACCTTCCTATGCCATCTACACGTATCAGTGGCGATATCCTTTATTAGCAAGGGAATCTATAAATCTTTACAATTTACATCTTGGTCCTCTTAGGTATTTCCTTTTTGCAGGCCCTTTAACTAGAACCACCCACCTTATGGAGGCCTCATTCTTATTTTTATCACATCAATTGCGTATAACATTGAGCTTCCTGTAATTCACTCATCTCAAAATCAATCTTTAATTTTGTGACCAATTTCGACCTCAACATTGCATGAACACTTCTTATTCTCATTTTAACCTAACATATCATTACCGACCTTTTTGTTTGTCTTATAAAAATTTTTCACGAGCCTTGTACATTCACATGCGAATATACACAATGTAAAAGCAATTTCTTTATCCATCTACTGTATTTATCTTGTATAAAACCTCATTAACCTTTCCATCTATATAATAAGGGACAATTGTTGGACAAAACATTGCATTTATTGGTGGAGCTCTTGAGCTTCCTCTAATTCACTCATCTCAAAATCTATCTTTAATTGTGTGACCAATGTCGACCTCAACATTGCATGAACCCTTCTTATTATCATTTTAACCTAACATATCATTGCTGACATTTTTGTTTGTCTTATAAGATTTTTCACGAGCCTTGCACAGTCACATGCGATTATACACAATGTAAAAGCAATTTCTTTATCCATCTAATGTAGTTATCTTGTATAAAACCTCATTAACCGTCCCATCTATATAATAAGGGACAACGGTTGGACAAAGAGTGTGATTTATCCTGGAGGATAATTGAGGGCCAGGATTTATCCTAAGGGTTATGTTGAGTGTCATTCACTTTGGGAGGAAAGAAATAAATCTACATTACGAGGGATTTTCTATAAAAGAACCCTCCATTATCTCCCTATAATAACCCATTCTAATGATGAGAACATCGGGTGATCCCCACCCTCATCATTTCCCCATGCACCATACCTGCACGATTGCATCACACTCTCATCCCTCCTCTCCACCTCCATTTCACGGCATGCATCACCACCCACCACGAACGTACCTCCTCATCGGCCCCTCATGCACCACCACCACTATCTCCTTCCCACCGACATGCACCACCACCTTACCTCTTCCCCGCTGTCACACACCACCATCCACGACCTCCCCACCTTCATTTCACCACCAAATCCATCCGACCCTGCCTCCTTATGCACTTTACCCCACCTCTTCCCCATCAGCATGTAGGCATGCACCACCATCCACTACCACCGGACATCCCATGCACCATCGACTGCCTTAACTCCACCGGGCATCCACCCCACCCCACCCCACCCAGGAGAGAAAGAGAGAAATAAAGAGTGGGTGAGACCATATCCTCCCCACCGACATGCACCACCACCACCACCTCCCTCCCTCCCATTGGCATGCACCACCACCCCACCTCTTCCCTGCCGGCATGCACCACTACCCACCACCTCCCTACATTCACTTCACCACCACCTCCATCCGACCCCACCTCCACATGCACTCCGCCCCACCCCCTCCCCACCGACATGCATCATCGACCACCACCCTACTTCCTATGCACCACCACCACCCAATTCCCCACCTCGCCGTGAACCACTAGCAACCTTCACTCCACCAACTATCCACCACATCACAAAAAGAGAATTATGATACAGAGAGAGAGAGAGAGAGAGAGAGAGTAGGGAAGAGAGTAAGAAAGAGAGAGTGGGGAAGGAAGAGTGGGTAAGAGAGGAAGAAGAGATGGGGATGAGAGAGTGAAAGAAGTAAGAAGAAAGGGGAAGAAGGGGGAAGGAGGGAGGAGAGGAAGAAAGAAGAGAGAGAGATGGAGAGGAAGAGAGGAGAGAAACAGAGAACGTAGAGAAAGAGAGAAGAGAGAGAAAGTAGAGAAAGAGTAAGGGAGAGAGGGTGGGGTGGGGGCGTCATCGGGGTGGGGTGGTCGAGTTGGAAAAGAACGGGAGGAGGGGAAAGAAGAAGAGATTGGGGGACTGACGGGGGAAGAAAAAGAATAAGAGACAGAGGTTGGGGTGGTCGCCGTCGGTGTGGGGGCACCGTTTGGGTGGGGTGGTCGGGGTGGAGGCTAGAGAGAGAGAGAGAGAGAGAGAGAGAGAGAGAGAGAGAGAGAGAGGTGTTCTGGGTGGGGTGGGGGCATTGTCAGGCAAGACCACACCAAATGTCTGCCCTTAAAATGTTGTCTCGAAATCTTTTGCGTGCCCTTGGGCACGGGGTTTTCACTACTTCTTCTATGAATTGGAGTTGAGATAACCAGGAAAGGTATTTCTTGGCTATCTTGTACCATTAGTTTTGAAGGCCTCATTTTTGTTTCTCCTATCACTGAAATTATATCCTTGTATTTTTTTTATTTTTAAATTTGGAGATTTTTTTTTTCTTCAAAAAAATGGAATAATACAACTATTGAAAGAGCTGGCAGCATTGAGTCACCTCCTGAATATTAGTGGTTAGGTTGTTTGTGATAGATGTAAATGGATAAGGTTTTATAGTCAACCTCATGTGCGAACCTATTGCACACTCGACATAACACACTACAATCCTAATCCCAATTAATGGTATTCATCGTAGCTACTTTTTCTTACTTGTCACTGCTCCACTGTACATGTTCGCATAGGCATTTAATTTACATCGTTTTGTGTCCACCTGTTATAAATAATTATTGTTGGAGGTAATATTAAATTCTCAAACTCTAAATATAGAATGAATATGAGAGTGAAAGCAATGCATATCCTTATAGGACTGCAAGATCTAGTACATGAAGAATGCTATACTGGGTGAGAGCAATACTAACACCCCCTTTTATGCAGTCCAAACAATAGGTCATGTGACCTACTGAACAAAAAATGATGTAACTGCTGTTGCCACATTCCATGTAGATGGTTCTCATGTACATGGCTGTCTATATATAACAACTCTCTTTTAGTTTTTATGCTTGTGGGAGCTGATATGCATTACATGTCTATCTTTGCCTTTTCACAGTGGTAATTATGATCCTATATATGTGATGTTTCTAAATAAGGATTTTTCTTCTGCAGGAAACTTTTGAGTTTCTTAACATTTTGCAAGTCCATGGGTTCCCTATGGTTATGGGAGTGTTGACACATATTGATAAATTCAAGGATATTAAGAAACTGAGAAAAACTAAACAGCGTCTCAAGCATCGGTTTTGGACTGAAATTAGGCATGGGGCGAAGCTATTCTATTTATCTGGCCTCATTCATGGAAAGTAAGTTGCAGTACTGGTTGTATCTTGGTTACTTTACATTATCTTTTTAAGAATTAAGTTAATGGTGTGGATGAAATTACTTAGTATATTGTGTGGATGAAATTACTTGGTCATTAATGACTGCTGCAATTCGAAGTTATTGTTCCTATATTGCCTGTGGTTGCAACTTGCAAGTTCTGTCTACGTACATCTTTATTTATTTGTAGCTACTGTATAGTAATTCACAAAATGATCACTGTGAATATTTTCTCATTAGTTTAGTTATTACTGGCAGATATACCAAACGTGAAATTCACAACCTCGCAAGATTCATTTCGGTTATGAAACATTTTCCTTTGTCCTGGAGAGCTTCACATCCTTATGTATTGGTAGATCGTTTTGAAGATGTTACTCCTCCTGAAAGAGTGCGCTTGAATAAGAAATGTGACAGAAACATCACATTGTATGGTTACCTACGAGGTTGCAATATGAAGAAAGGTACCAAGGTATGCTTCTAGGCTCTTTTTTTCTTCTTTTGCTTTGACAGTATACATTGGCTATCCACAATGCTGGTACCAGAAGCCATATATTCGGTGGATTCTGTATAGGAGCTTATATAGATTTTTTAAGTAATTAACAGATGATATGAATCAATAGTGGTAATTTTTGTCGGTTGTTAAATTCATATTCTGGAAACCTTATGTTGGTTGTTTTTTATATTCATATTCATCAGTTGTAACCTGTTTTATAATTTATTGATTCCTTTGTCTATAACCCATCATTATCCATAGTGGTGGCAGCTGATATAGTTTATTCTGTGTTTGCTTAGGAGCTAGTATGGTTTTGTAAATTATCGTCATAAAATATGAATTAATAAGGTGGAAATGTTAGCTAGTTCATATCCACAATCTTTGCACCTTGTTCCTTTTTAACCGATTTTCCTTTTTTGAGTAGGTGCATATTGCTGGTGTTGGTGATTTCAGCTTAGCTGGGGTTACTAGTTTGGTTGATCCCTGCCCTTTGCCATCAGCAGCCAAAAAGAAGGGGCTACGAGACAAGGAAAAGCTTTTCTATGCACCCATGTCTGGTCTTGGGGATCTTCTTTATGACAAGGATGCTGTTTATATAGACATAAATGATCACCTAGTTCAGTTTTCAAAAGATGATAATGAAAATGAGGCAGTGACAAGAAAAGGTATGTTAAGCTCTTTCTTTTGATATTGTTATTGGGTGTGATTTTTCCTTGTCAATGTTCTTTCATCTTTGTGATGCGAAGAGTTGGATTGCTCTAGGTATTTGTGATGGTAATAGCACTCTTTTTGTTAGGAAAGTATACTATTAGTAACCCTACAAGATAACCATGTACAGAACAGGAGATTACATAATAATGCTTTATGGTAAAGATGATGTTCTCCAAATGACTAACGCACTTCTCACTAAACAATTATTTTCTGGAATGCCTCTAACCTGAAGATGAGTGATGCATGCCAGACGAGGTAATGTGTAGTGCCTTATAGTAAAGTTGATGTTCTTCAATCGACTGATGATAAAGTCTGTAGGCAAGAAGTTTGGTGATGATCTTGTAGATGCTGTTCGAGAGTCTAATAGGGCTAATAGATGCAGTGAAATTGCGGTTCAGATTTGCATCAGCAGGGATCCTACTTCTAGACAAACCACCCCAATCAAGGGAGGCCGACGACGTGGGTTGGTCGTGAAAATAATTCCTGAAGTGACAAGAAACACCTTCGAGGACCTCAGCCGTCGCCCCCCTCCCACTAGGAGACTCAATGTTATTTTATTTCCTCCTCCCGTTGGTCACTTTGTGAAAATAAGCTGTATTGAGATCTCCCAGTTTGACCTATTTATCCCTGGAGCGTTGTCACGACATAATCTCTTCCTTCCGCATGATAGAGAAGAGTTCGCCACTGTGTCTGTTGAGAGCAGACTTATCCTCAATTGCTGGAATGGTAGTTTCTGCTTTCACTTCTAGGGCGTCCCAATGTCACAGAGAAGCTGTTTCTTTTGGTCTGTGATAAGTCCAAAGCAAGCTCTCTCCCAGCATCTAATCTTCTGATGAAGGTATCGAAATTTCCGAACTAGGTTTTTGGCGGAGTTGAAGTCGGTTGGAGCTTGCATCCACCATCTTTGAACAAGATCATCAAAGGAAGGGTCCTACCTCCACATCTTCTCGAATCTGAATCTCCTACTAAGTTTGACCGAAAAAGGGCAGGTGTTCAACAGTAAGGGCACGTGATCTGATATGAGAGGCTAGAGAGGGGACTGCAAGGTGCTGGGGTAGAGAGAGTCCCAATCATCCGAGATAAGGAATTTGTCCAGTCTGGCCATAAAAGGAACTTCTCTCTTATTGGACCAGGTGAAAAGACGCCCATGAAGTGGGAGATCAATCATGTCGAAGCGATGAACAAAGTCAGAAAAATCCTCCATAGCTCCTCTATGACCTAGGACGCCTAATCTCTTATGGCTAAAACGAGTGACATTGAAGTCGCCCCCCAAAAGCCAGGGACCGAGGTTAGAATTCCGACAAGCAGAAAACTCCTCCCAAACTTCGTGACGAAGGCTCATGTCATTGGCCATAAACCGAGGAGATTACCCAATCAGTTCTGTCTGATTTACAAGAAAGGACTATAGAAAGGGAGAATGTGCCCGCGTGTTTGCGGATAAAGTCAAAACAATCATCCCGCCAGCCAATGATAATGCCACCTGGTGCGTCAACTGCGTCTAGAGATTCCCAGCGTTGGAATCGGGTCCCAGCCAAACTTCTCAGAAAGCTGGTATTGGGTGAGCTAGTCTTGGTCTCCTGCAAATAGACTAGATCCACACCATGCAACACACAAGAGGGATATAGCACGACGCTTATCAATATCACCCAGACCCCTGATATTCCGTGATAATATCTTCATAAATTACAGGCCAGGAGGCAAAACCCTGTTCTTCTCTAGAGCCTGAGAGGACAAAAATTCCTTGGCGGCGTCCACGTCACCCCCAAAAGTAAACCTGTATTCCGTCGCTATATGGAGGATAGAGTCCCGATCAAGCAAGTTTAACAAAAGTTCGAAGTCTTCTTTCGCCCTGGAAGCCAAAATCCTTCTTAGGTTTTGCATCAGGTGCTTCTGGGCCAGTAGAGGATGTCGCCTAACGTAAGTCCGCAACGTCGGTTGCCTGGACGACAAAACGGAGGGAATTTCAGGGGACCTGGAGACCTCAGGGGCCTGGTTATTCAAAATCAAAGCAATGTCTGTCGCGACAACAACAGTGGTGGGTTCTGATACAGTCGGTTGAGGTTCAATCGAAGGCATAGGAGGCTCAACCAAAATAGGAGAAATCCCTGAAACTTGGGAGGGGGCTGTTACTCCGGGATTTTCTTCTGGAAAAAGCGCTGGATCAACGACGTGGTTCAAATTTTGAAAAGGCTCCACATGGCAAGTATTGAATTCCAAGTCCGACGGTTGCGGAGTGGAAGATATGTTAACCAAAACGTTACCTTCCGTTCGGCTAGAGGAGCCGGTGGTTGAGTCGTTGCCCTGGGCCGGTTGGGACGAACCGCCTGGAATCGGGGAGCCGGTGGCTCGAACTGGGGAACAGAGGCCGATGTCAGGCAGGCCAGAGCTGTTGCTGGAGGTCTGAACTGAGCCTGAAGAGGAGCTCGGAGAGACTGATGAAGACTGTTCGAAAACTCGGATAGTCAGATCGTAGAAGAAGTCACCGAAGCGCGCCACCACCTCTGAAGGAATGAGGGAAGGATTGACTGTCCGGAAGGAGACGACTATCTCCCGAAGGTGGTTAGTCGCTACAAACTCATTGTTGATGGAGATCACCTTGCCAAAGGCGCCTAGGGCAGACTGGATGGCGGGGAGATTCCAACAGTGGACAGGGACACCGGTGATGAAGAGGTAGACTAAGGAGGAGGAGCATGATCCTGTAGCCCGATGGGCGGGAGTCTAGGCCGAGAACTCCAAGGTCAGCGGGCGAACCACCAACGAAACCCTACTAACCACCGAGTGGTGGACATAGGGAGAAGAGAATTCAACAAGGTATTCTCCATGGCCAAGGTTCCAAGAAGGAAATAATTAATCAGACTGCCAGAAAGTTCTGAAGGTTGAAGCAAGCTCTGAGGGGGTGGGGGAGCCCCCTGTAACTCGAACTTGGCACAAGAGTCCAGCTTGGCCACGGTCGAGTGGGAGTGAAAAGAAGGGGGGATGGTAATAAAGGAAGGGGGGAAGACTCTGGGTGGTGATGGGGGATGGAATACTTGCTGGTTGTGGGGGAAAGGGGCAAGTATAACTCGGAGAGGGCAAATGTTAGAGGAGTGACCGATGCCTTTGCAGACCTAGCAAACCATGACGTTCCTGCAGGTGGAGCATAGGTGGCCTCTATCACAACAGCGAAAGCAGCAGCCACGCGGGAAGGGAACGGGGATTCTCGACAAAGAAGGAGCTGTGCGCTGTGAAGCCGAGGGCTGCGGAGAGGTAAGCAGTTGCGACGGGGAGGGAGGGGCGAAGGAGGGGGAGGCGGAGGGACTGGGCCACGCTGAAGACGAGGGGGGTGGAGTGAAGGTTTGGGCAAAGGATTCGGGCGGCCAAAAAGGTGGGAATCCCAAGAGGCTGGGCAGGTAAACGATTGTTCTGATGCGGTGCTGACATCGCCATGATGGCCTGATCTGGACGGAAAAGATTGGCCGTCAGAATCTCAACGATTGGGGAGTGGGGGCCCACATGTTCCAGGCGGTCAAGTTCCCGAGGCTCAGCCTCTCCAACGTCCGTTTTGAACGTTAGGGTTTACCACAGGGGCCTGCCTGGTGGGCACTCTGTACGAGGAGGGGATCGGGCTGGCAGTAGAGGAGTGACGCCAGGATCCATTGAGGATCCTAGGGTTGCGAGCTAGGTTATGGTGGCGGCGTTGGGTACGTGAATGCCAAAAGTCGGGAGGGGGGACGAAGTCGCTCTGGGATCGCTCTCGTTCACCGCACCCTCTCATCGCACATGCCCTCCTATTCTATTTCCCTAATCTTTTTGGAGGTGCAAATGTATTAGAAGTGATTTTGAACTGTTGGATAAGCTTGACCTGTTTTAATATGTTTATAGATCTTGAGACCATACTTAGGAGGTCAGTAGGCAAAGCTGAGTCTGGTCAGTCCATTTCCTGATCCATTCCTTATTTGCTGCCATTAGATCTGCTATCTTTACGATTTGATGGTTCTCAACAGCATGAAATGTTTTAACCTTCATGAAGTGTCTCGAAGAATGCATTTAATTTGATGCTATTCTGTAACATTTACTTTAATCCTTTAACCATTTAAATAATATGTCTTACCGGGAGGGTTGTTTTGCACAATCAGGTTTTGTAGACATTTTCAACCTTGAGCAGATCACTAAGTTTTACTGAATTATGTTTTATTTAGTTCAAGATTATCTTTGAACTCACATATGGTAATTTTCCTTAGCAAGTCAGTCAGGGCACTTGGACATGCTGTACCTCACATTCAGGCTATGTTTGGTTGGCGTATTTGCAGTGTCCAACTACTGTAGTTGGGACTACAACTTGTATTGTACACTTGTTTGGTTTGTTACGTTGTAGTCAACTAATATAGTTTTGACTACACCAAACCCCCTTTTGCTGTAGTTAGAACTACACCAAAAAAAAGGAGTGATTTTCAACTACAACAGTTGGTATTTACGGTTGACTTGGTCAAACTACACCAGAAGGCTAATAACCTAGATTTTCGAATACATTCTACAACTACACATCAAACCAAACAACAGTAATTCAAACTGCAATAATTTGAACTACATTTAGTTGGAACTACATGATAATTCTACTACTAGCAGCCAAACTCAGCCTCACATGCAATGATGCTTATAGACTTGAATACAGGATCATCACTATTTTCCTTGGTTTTCTTAAAATTCATTAATGTTCCATACAATATTTGTATTTTCATTTGTGTGTTTGTTCCCTCGGCCTCAGGAAAGGATCGTGATGTAGGCGAGGTATTGGTAAAAACACTTCAGAATACTAGATATTCTATTGATGAAAAATTGGACCAGAGTTTCATCAATCTTTTCAGTAGGAATCCCCCTGCTCCATCAGTGGATAATGGTGATGGCAAGGACTCTTTATTGAAGAGATCTGAAAGTGACATTACACAATTTCGGAGCGAAAATGATCAGGACCGGCATGAGGATGATGGGCATCCAAATCCTTTCAACAATGACATAAAAGAAGGTATTGAGTTCCATAATGGAAGGCTAAGGAGAAAGGCTATATCAGCAAGCTATGTAGATGACAGTGATTTAGAGGTATCAAAGCAAATGTAATTTCTCTCTTCTTTCTATAATTAAATATATCTTCTGCTTTAGCTGGTAATGAGATCTAAGTTCCATTCATCTATTAATAATTGCTAAACCACATTAGGTCTATACTCTATCATATTCTTGCCTAAAGATGATGTGCCAGTGCCATCTATCATACTCAATTAGATTTGTACTAATATTGATGGATATAACTTGATGAGTGAGGTTCATTGCTTTTTTTTTTTTGAAAGTAGTTAGACTCAAGTTGTTTGGGGCAGGGGATAAAACTATTCTTGTTTTCTCTTATTCCTATCATTACTGTTGGTGTGTGACCATTCTTTCTTATAAATTGGATCTCCTTTTTTGTATCACCCGTTGTAGTTACGTTATGTTATTACGTGTGATCTTGTAAGTTGCATAATTTTGTTGGAATGTTAAAACTTATTTATGATCCAACAAAAGATGTATAAATGAGACTCATTACCTTGAAGTGGTTATAGTAATCCATGTATTAAAATGTGCACTTAATTGATCTATTGCTATTTAGTAGTTTTTTAAAACACAAAAACTGGACTCGACTTGAAACCTTAATGAGTTGAGTCAACTCAAAAACTCAGTTAAAACGCAATAAAACTCTATACCAAAAACTCAAAAATATATAATACATTTAAGGATATATAAATAGTAAAAAAAATTCATTATCCATCAACCATCCACCATTACATTGCTAACTAGAATATCAAAAGAATAGGTCTCATCCATCAATCATCAACCATCAACCATCAACCATATAGTTAACTAACCAGAGTATAAAACCATACGAAGCAATTATTACAATATATATGCCATCCATGTTTAAATGCTCCTAATTGCACTACGACTCCCCCAAGAAGAACCTATCCAAGGCGGATGTCCAACCAATTATCATCATCAACAAAAACTCCGAACTCCAATATCACTAATTTTGTCAAAAATCCACTCTTCTTTTTTAACATGATGTTGCCCAACGAGGATGGATCATAGTCCGATGCGTGTCTCCTTAGTGTCCTTAACCTGATATTGTAATGGACAATTGGACATACACCAATTTGTTTATCTTTTCCTACTTTAGACGGTTCCATTTTTTTGTTATGAATTTGATAAAACATACTCCAATTCCTTTCGCCTGAAGTTGCATAAAATGTGTCTCAAAATTTGGATGACAATAGGTTAGAGAATAGGAGCGTTACAACCATTCGTTCTTCCAGTAACTGCATAATAATAAAAAATGATCTTAATTCATATTATGAAAAGTAGTTATAGAGTTTATATTGTCAATTGATATAAAAGCTCAATTACTGGGAGTAAGTAAGTCTACTTCGACATTGTACTGCGAGGTTCATCCCAAAATCTCCTCCACCCTCATTAAATTAACCTAATAACCTTTTGAATTGGAAAGATAAAAATGCATGCTTTTTGAAAGATATCAATTTCTTCGTCTTCATCTCGCTCCGTAGTAACAAATACTTTCCACAATCCACGACCCGTTTTATCAAAGTTTTTTTTTTGAGCAATTCCTCTCTGAGGAGAGGATGGGGTTAAGCTATACCCCAAGCTATATTATTAAAATAGGAGATAAAATTACAGATTACAGAATAAAAGGCTAATCTCCTTGGAATGTCTGGGGGAGAATTCTGCTAACCAGCTTCTAGCTAAAATAATATTGTTGTTCCATACCACCTCAATGGAAGATACTCTACTGGAGAAGATTCTCGAATTGCATTCTCTCCAAATGCCCCAACATAATCAAATGACTAGGAAGTCCCTTGCAGGCTGCTGCTTCCTCTTCACTCTCTTGGTTCACCACATATTCCAAAGCGACCGGATGGAACCTGGGTGACCCTTGATCTTGAACCGATGCTTGAGCATGCGCTAGAGTTTTTCGAGAAGTAGCAGTGGAGAAACATGTGGTTAACATCCTCTCGATGAGTGGAGAAACAAGTTTTATCAAAGTTGAGCTTATCTTCTTCTATTTGCAAAGGCATAGTAACACAACAACCGGTGTAACTGTTTTTGAAGCTTCTCAAGTCTTCTCTAGTAATTGTTGTCCCATAACTTCTTTTGTTTCTCTTCCTTGCGACATATTTGCCAATTTTGATGTAATGTAACCCACTCTTCATATAACATCATACTGTTCAACCCAACTCTATGTCAAAATAGAAAAGAAAATTAAGATAACATTGTAAATAAATTCAAGAAATGATTTTATATAGATAAAAGAATTGACTAAAAACATAAATTGGCATTTACCCACTCGAGCACACTATCAGCGAGGATGAGTTTTGTGAGAAAACATGTAGCATCTAGCCTCAAAATTTCTTTCCCATTGCTTCCTTGTTATAATTAGTAGTTTACCATGATTGTAAACGAACTTGAACTCTTTCTTTCAGATCTCAACCAATTTACTTGCACTTTGAATTGACCAATTTTCTCCGAAATGAGGTCCATTTTGTGACAGCTCACAAAGAGCATAAAAGATATTTTCTTTTTTCCATCATTGACTTGCAGTCACACAACTTGCTGCATTGTCAGTGATTGCTTGAACAACATTATCCTCTTCAACTTCTCAACAATCTCATCAAGAAGTTTGAAAAGATTGATTGCATCCTTAACCATTCCCGATACATCAACAGACTAGAGGAACATCGTTCCTCTTGGACATGAGATCAATAGTTGATGCAATCTTCCACATTGGTCAATCCATCCATCTGATAGTCTGGAGCAACATGTAGTGGGCCAAGTACCTTTCAATACTTTAAGATACAATTGCAAAGATTTTACCTCTCCATCTAATACAGGGCCCAACAAATTATACGGAGTTTGAACCTTTAGTACAAGACCATAAGTTACAACAACTTCAAGAACTTTAGGGAAATAAATAAAATCAATTTCATTGAAAAGAGTGCATGTGAAAACCATCTTCCAGTGATATCTATAACCCTCTTTCTCGTGACCTTATCCATAAATGTTACGTCTGTTTGCACGTTATTTGAGGAATCCTATTGTTGTTTTTGTCCTCCTTAGATTCTCAAGTTAAAACTTCAGCTTCCTCTTCATCATCATTTATTTTTCCCCAAATTCTCCCCAATTACTTTTTTTGGGGACACTTTTCATCTTGTTTTTCTTCATGAAGGGCCCTTTTATCTGCTTGGCTACGTCATCACGAACTTTATGGCACACTTCGCATCCCCGAGGTATTTTGGAATGGTGTTTGAATCGGTTAGTCCCCTCAAACATTTCTTTTGAAGACTTATTGCAACTGACTTTTTTGTTGTCCGCAATAAGTGTTGTGCACTGAGCCCAACCCGGATATGTTAAGTGATCTGTATTGATAACTTACTTGCTTTGGCTTTGGCTTGATGCAGCATCTGTGTTTGTGGATGTGAGACTACTAGTATCTCTTTTAAATGAACAAGAGGGGAAAAAGGGGGAAGAGCATACCGGACGCTTGAGAGCGCACTGGCTTCTGCTTCTCTTCTTCATCGTCCTCCTTTTCTTCTTTTCCCCTGTATGTTTGGTACTTCGGTGACCTCTGTCTCACGAAATAGAACAATGGCAACCCGAGGCCCCGAACACGCACTCACATCGACACCCAAAACCTCCGTTTATGTTTTTTTATGGTGAAAAAGCTCATAAAGTCATAATGCCCCTCATAAGTTGCAACATGTACAATAAAAGAAAAAAATGGCCACTACTCCGATAAGCAGACCAACTTGAAAACTTGACTTGATTCGATTTGCCCTAGTCCGATTACTCGGCTGAATAATGGTCAGAGAGAGTTTTCGGCTGAGTCAACATGAAATCTGGTCTAGTCAACTCAACTCGATCGAGTTTCGAGTTGAACCTGTGAGTTTAAAAACGCCGCAGGTATCAACATCACTAGTTTCTGTGGTCATGAATAAGGGCAATGTATCTTATATAGATTATATTTTCTGCAACATGAATTTGGAGATGCTAGAGTAATACCTCAAATGACACTGAGGTAGGCGAGTAGGCCTTGGTAAGTTGGTATGCAAACGAGTCATCAATATTGACAGCTACGAAAAAGGTAAAAAGAAGTGATCTTACACTGCTACTACCATGATGGTTCAATTGAAGTTCTCCAAATTATTTGAATGTGCATAGTAGGTACTTATATATATGCTATAATTCTATGACACCTTAAAGCCTAATACAAGGGTTGCCATATTAGAAACTTCGATCACTTCTTGCCATACCATTTTCAAAAGATAACAGCGATACTGATACAATGAAGGTGGGCTGAAAGAACCTTCGTGAATCGTTAATGGTGGATGTAGGTTTCTCATGATGATGTTGTGAGCCATGGATCCAATAGAAACCTTGAAGACTTTAAATTAACAATTGATAAAATCAAGGTTTATCATTATTTAAATTCCTTATTGATGAATACATGTTACCTTAGGCTTGGACTTCCAAGATTCAAATTCTATCAGATATGTGTCGTAGTGTTATCAATCTTTATTGACAGGATTAGTGTGTTGAATATGTGTAGGACGTGTATTTCTTTTGGGCTTATTTGAGTTGAAAGTACCTAGGCCCCCTCCCGTCTCATTAATGCTGGTTGTGAGTTTTTAAGTTTTGGTCGATCCCAGAGTCACTGTTCTAAAAAGCGGTTCGGGCGCCCGCATAGGCATTTTGGGCCTTAGACCGCATCGCTTAAGCTGAGACCCGCTTTCCACGTTGTCCATAAGAGAAAGTTTGACGATGTTATCGTCGAAAGTAGTCATCATAAGTTTTCTTTCTCCCATCATCTCCTTATTCATTTTTGTCATTTTAATCTTTTTTTTTTTTTCCTTTTTACCAGTACACTAGTGTGTAGTGGCTCGCTTGACTCATTATGAGCACCTGAAAGAATGATGATAAGGACACACTTGGCCTATTGTGAATTCGTGGAAGAAGTATGATACTGTAAACATAATAGTTATACAAATTCTAAGTAAATTATTTTATAATATTTTGGGTGCCTCAATCTCTAGGCGCTCGCCTAGGCATCCGCCTTCCGTCTTACCGCTTAGGAACTCCCCTACCGCCTTCGGTCTGCCTATCACTTTTTAAAACATTGCATAGAGTGTTTGGTTGTGCTAGATAGGTACTGGACGAAACCAATATGGATACCACTATATCTTTGGAGTTTTGTTATTTCGGTCAGGTTTCAAATGCTATAACTAGATCTTATTTTTCCTGTTCAGTTTCACTGGTTTTAGTTGAACCTGAGTCAAACCATTGTACTAAACTGGAACCGACTATAAAGACCTCCTATCAAATTTTTTTGGGGGTATTTTTCGTTATTTTTTCTTGTTACTGGTGGCTAGAAGGTTTGAAGTATGCATATAAATAGCTGATCTGGTTTGGTGTGTGTTGGTTGGGATTGGAGGTTGGTGGTGGGACCGTGGGGTTGGGGGGGGTTGTTTAGGTGGTTGAAGTGATCTTCGATGGATTAAATTTGATATGCTCATGTTCCTTATCATATCATCCACAAAGAAACCTAAAACATGTAATTTATCTATAAATCTGTTGGATTCAGGACTACAATACCAACGATGAGCAACAACATAAGTGATGCATGCGGGCTTCTAAATGGTTATAGTGCAAATTTTAAGCTTTTAAAATACATTTTAAGCACTCTATATGCCTCTTTCAAGTTTCAACAACAATAAAGAGAACTAGTTTCAACCCATGGAACCCCCACACAAGCTTTCCTCAACAAAGATTAATACCTATAACAAAACAAGTAATTTCTGATTTGTAAATAAAATTCCAGTGATAACATGATTAACAATATCTTAAACACAATGCAAAAGTTTCTAGAAAATAAGGATCTAAGCGATATATAACCTAATGGATGAGATTCTTCAGAAGCAAATGGTGTTGAAAAGCCCAAATAAAAATCAGCAATAGGCCAAGGTTAATGGATGGTTACCACATGAAAAGATCGAGGGATGAATCACAACGTGCCTCGGTCAATGACAGCTGCTCCGTTATTGTGATGAAATGAACGGACAAGGAGGTGTGGTCCGAAAGAAAGGATGAAGAAGCCAAGCTGAAGTGGATCTTTGGAGGAGAAAGATCTTTGTGTCGATCTCCCGCAAAATCGTAGACGAAGGTGTGGTGGTGAGGGAGAAGCTTGTGGAAAGAAGAAAAGTCCAAGAAAACAAGGTGATCCGTCTTTTAAGGCTCTCGAACAAGCGACCACGCTTCTCCGATTAGGGTTTCAACTCATCATAACTCAATAATAATTTTTAGGGTTTCATAGGAGGGATTTATAGGTGAGTAAAAGGAAAGAAAGAGAGGGGAGGGCCATGCAGTGTGAAAGAGATGGAGAGGAAATCGCGGCACACGTCCCGAGGTGAGGCGTGTGGGTGTACAAGTGTACAACTTGGGAAAAGAGTAAGAACGGTTGAGGGAGCTAACAGGTGATCGTTTGGGGATTCTTTGGCTTCCAACGAATCTCATCCATTGAGATTATCTCAATTAAAATCCTGCGGTTTCTAATCAAACACAAAAATGAGTCAGTTCGACATCTGTGACTCGAACCAGATGCGAACTTGGCTCGCACCAACCCAAACCAAAAATTAAAATAATAATAACTCAAGATCCAAAAGTCGGATCGACAAAATAAAAGGCAAAGTTCTAGATAATCATAATAGCTTTTTATTGGTGCATACAGATCACCGATCAACTTTTGGGATCTTCATAGGGAATCAAAATACGCCATCTGCTGTAATAAACCTACATGTCGGGGCTCGTCTGCATCAAGTCCTCTGGACTCGAAAGAACTCGACTCCTATTGAGTAGAGCCCTGGATCTGGTGGGCCTCTCTTGGAAGTAGTCGCATCTGCTCAACTGCTCCTCCGGATCCAATGGCCATGTAATCATCACGAGGTGCTCGGTAATTCTATCCAGCAGTTTCTGCTCAACATCGCAAAGTGAAGACCTGAAAGCAAAAACAGACATCCTCCTCAGCACGGTAAGATCATTAATATATTCAGATAATTTCATGTGCTAATAGGAATGTAGGTTGACATGAAATTCAAAAAACATGTGAATGAAAAGACTGTGAGAGCATATGTGTTGCGGGTCATCGGCTTGCACAATAAGCCCACCACAAATCGCTGCCACTCTCTTTCCTTGGCTTGCTGCAATTATAAATTGAGGTAGGCATTTTCTTATGATTAAAAGATTCTCACAATTCAAATTTCATCTTATGGTTCCCCCCCTTCAACGAACACCTATAGATCTATATTATCGCATTGTATTATTGCGAATAGTGGAGGAAGGAGGGGGAAGATGTGGTGATGGGGTGGGGGTGTCCTTATCAAATAGGTATGGGTGACAGAGATACATTGCGTATTTTTCCAACTTAAAGACGGAAAGGGAATATTTAAGGAAAATGGTCTCTGATTCATAAACTCAATTCCAATAAACTTAAAATTTCTTTTGGTTGATGGTGGGCGTCTAGCTACAGCTCTATGAATTCTCATTGGGAGTTTGACTGGGTAAATATTATATTTAACGAATGGGAAAAAGAAAAAGATCAAATTTTGTATAAATGTTCCAGTCTTCCCGACTTATTTTTGAATTCTTTTACCCTTATTTGGTTTCTGAATAAAAAAGGGTAAGTTACACTTTACCCCCTGAAGTTTAGCCCAAATTCACTTAACCCCATATACGTAAGAACCTATATTTTGCCCTCTTCAATTCGGTTTGGATTAGATGGCAATTGCCAAAAGAGGAAATCTATTAGTTGACAGAAAGGGGGATAATGATAGCAAACCAAAACTATAGGTACATATTTGGAACAAAAAAAAACTTAAGAGGTTTTTAGTGATTTTGTACTAAACTTCATGGGGGGCGGGAAGAGTAATTTTCACATCAAAAAAATTATGTTGGTTCATTCAAAATCAAAATTGAATCTTATGTTTTAATAGAAACAATGAATTCTTTATATCCAATTTGGAGAGGGAAAGCAATAAGTTGTAGAGTTGTCATCTATTAGAAGAGGGAAAAACATAGTTTTTTTTTTCCGGGTATCAGAGAGAGAGAGAGAGAAGGGAGGGGGGAAGAGGGTGTTTAGTTTTTTTAGAAAGAGATGGGGGTGAAAGATTTAACGGCGGCACCCACATCGACAATGGCGCCCACATCGCTGCCAAATGTGGCCGCCCCTGCTAAAAATGAATGTTAGTGGTCGTGGAGGTGGCAGAAGAGTGTCGCCTAAGGCGATAATTACTGATTGTCGGTTGGCTGATGGTGGCAGTGAGCGGCAGTTATCGACAAATTTTACCGCCCTCGCAGAATGTGTTTTGTAGCCAAAGGTGACCAACTGTGTTTTGCCGTCAAAGGTGGCCACCACAATGCTGACAGCCGCGACGAAGGCTCCCGTTGTGTGCTAATCGGCACGGGCTTCCAATAGTATAAAATAAGGGAAAACGATTGGACAAAGAGCGGCCATGGTTTATTTGGAGGGGGGGATAAGCGGCGGCTGAGATTTAAAGGAGGGTTAGGATGTATGTGATTCACCTGGGGTGGGGGATAAAGAAGAACTGGGTTTAAATGGAATTGAGATGGAGGGATACGATTGAGTGAAGAAATAAACATATAATTTGAATACTGGATCGTAAAAATCAAAATAATATGGGAGGACGATTGGACAAAGAGCGGTCATTATTTATTTGGAGTGGGGATAAGTGCTACTGAGATTTAAAGGACGGTTAGGATGAATGCGCTTCACCTGGGGAGGGGGATAAAGGACAACTGGGTTTAAATGCAATTGAGATGGTGCGATACAATTGAGGGGTGAAAGAAACATATGATGTGAAGACTGGATTGTAAAAAGTATAAAAAAATACATTTGATGGGTTTTATATAAAAAACTGGGGACAAGTTTGGCAATGGCATGATTGTTAACGCGTTTTTCCACTGACGGTCCTCCCAATATATCTCCGTAATCCTGCCAGTCTGTCGGAGGCGGGTTCGTGGTCGTCAAAGGTGCAACGTATGAGATGGGTAGATCACGGGGACGGAACGGGGCACAATTGCGACCTTGGGTGATGAAATCGTTACCAAATCACATTTGACGAGGGTGGTAACATTCCTCGACGACGCCCCCTTTGAGGTCCGAGGGTAGGGGCTTGATGCAGTCTAGGTGGTGGGGACTGTATGCGGAAGAGTTGTTGTGGCCGCGAGAGGATGCCCGTGACCGCCGGAGGTGGTAGAGGAGTACTGTCGTGCCAATAGGCACGAGCATTTCGTGTGTGTGTGTGTGTGTGTGTGTGTGTGTGTGTATATATATATATATATATATATATATATATATATATATATATATATATATATATATATATATGGGGAGGGATACTCTCACTAATGGCCTCTTACTAATGACCCTTACTAATAATCCGGACCGTTGATCAAGATTGAGGGAGGGCTGAGATCAACCCTCCCTCTCTCTATCTCTTTCTCTCTCTCGACCAACCCCCCCAGACCCCGACCCTCCCCGACCCCAGACCCCGACCCGGCCCCTCCGGCTCCGGCTCCGGCAGCCCCCGACCCCCCCTCCGGCAACCCCCCGACCCCCCCCCCCCTTCCCCTCCGGCTCCGGCAGCCCCCGACCTCCCCGACCGGAGCCCCCCGCAGCTCCGCGCGGCACGCCGGCCTGCTGCTCTGCGCCCCGGCCGTCGCTCCGCGCCCCACGCCGGCCTGCCGCTCCGCTCCGCGCCCGCCGCTCTGCGCCCCGCGCCGTTGCCGGAGGGGATCGAGCTACCGGAGCCGGAGGGGGGGTCGCCCGTCGCACCCTGCGCCGCGCCGGTGCCGGAGTGGGGGTCGCCTGTCGCGCCGGTGCCGGAGGGGGGGTCGGGGGGCTTCGCCGGTGCCGGAGGGGGGGTCGGGGGGCTGCCGGAGCCGGAGCCGGAGGGGTCGGGGTCAGGGTCGAGGAGGGTCGGGGTCTGGGTGGGTTGGTCGAGAGAGAGAAAGAGATAGAGAGAGGGAGGGTTGATCTCAGCCCTCCCTCAATCTTGATCCAACGGTCCGGATTATTATTAAGGGCCATTAGTAAGAGGCCATTAGTGAGAGTATCCCTCCCCTATATATATATATATATATATATATATATATATATATATATATATATATATATATATATATATATATATATATATATCTCACACACACTTTAATTAAGTATTAATACCAGACATAGATATGATCAATCATGTATGTGATAAGAGGTAGGAAGAGATCTCATGTTTGTTAATCGAAGGGCGTATTTAATGCAATCAGAAGAAATTTTGAAAGAAAAAAATCTCGACTTTGATACGAGCTCTTCTCTGTATTTAATGATGGAAGTGATGAAATAATAGGTCAATCACGCTGTGCATGGTATATAGTTGGTGGTCCTATACTCTGAATGAAACAAATTCTCGTCAATAACACAATATATTAATTTTGCTTATTGACCTATACAGAGAAAAAATAAATTATAGTGAATAATGCAACATAGATAAAGTGCTTACTACGAAGCCACATACGAGGGAGCCCCACAAATTCGGGGTACCTTGAGATGATGGGTACCATTAATACGACACATTCAAGGCTTTTATATGACCACACCGTTGTTCCCAACAATGCGCCCAAACCCTAATTTCATGTGTCCCCACGTGTGGACTCGCTGACTCGGTGTTCACACGTGTAGACACGACATCGGGGCTAAGTGGGAAGTGTCCTGTGAATCATAGGTAGGAAATCATAGGTAGGAATCCATCAACTTTTTCCCGTATCACTCCCACCATCATTCTTTGTAAATAACCATAGTAATGGATTCATTTAAGGAGGGAGTGACTTTGACATAAGTGGTGGTGGACAATTTGAACTTATTAGTGAGTGTCTTGTTGAGAATATGCCTTAGTTAGTGCTCCCTCTAATGCATTCTTTATTTCCATGTATAGTACCATTTAGTGTTGCCACTCATTTGCATGGCATGGCCCGACATGTGCTATGGCTTGTTATGGTTGTGTTCGCTCAACCATGTCCATGTGTCCTTTTTTCAGACATTTATGTCCATGTGGATCTTTGGTACTCTCTAAAGGCTGCGAACATGTAAAAGCTGTGCATGTAATGAGCTTCGAATTTCTCATAGGACACACTGATAAAGAATGTTTCCATCAGCCCCAAATGTGTCTTCATTTAGACCTAGTACGAGCAGTAAAGTGCTACAAAGCTAGTTTAATTCCTTACGGCTTCACTCACATAGTCACATTATATTGGGATCTTCACTTATGTAGAGATGATGAACACTAGTTCATGCTCTGATTGTCGTAAGAGAGTAATGATTGTGCTGAGTGCTCTCATATGGATATGAAAAATGACCATGCTCATGTTATGGGGTCTACATGCAGCTTTCTTAAAGCCCTTTTCAGCAATTTTATGGGGGCTGTCACCTTTGTGAAGCTATCTATATGCTCAAATAGGCTGTCCTCAGGTTGATTATTTCCAACATCTTGTATTGAATCCTGTTTTACAAGGACCTCTCATAATTCATGCTACTTTTACAGGCATCATATACCTTCTATATTGTTGAATATGCTCATCATTCAGTGATGATGGTGCCACCATTACCCAATGCAGCATCACTCAATTTTACATGGATATTGGCACCTGTACTGTTTCTTAGTCCTAAAAGTTTCCTTCTCTTCCTGTTGGTAATTAATGTGACTTGATCAATTGTGAGTATCTTATTTTGGTCGTGTTAGAGTTTTATCCATTATTTTGGTCATGTTTTAATCTATCAGAGAAATCTCTTACGTATATTGCATATGTTGGGCCATCACTCCCGTTAGTGAATTACTGCACATCTGGAACATTCCAAACTTGCTTCACAAGTTCCGTTGACCTCTTAAATCAAGCCAAGCTTTGCAAAGTCATTAAATTTGCAAGTTCTTGACAGGCATTTATATTTATTTATTATCACTTATTGCTTGAAAACATATGAGCATGTCTTGAATAGCTCTGCTACATTTAGCAGCTATATTGTAATTGCCCTTAGGTACTGCCAGAAATGTTCAATTAAACTGCTGATTTCATATGTGGCAAAAATATTTTGACTCCTGAGTGATATTCTGTGTTTTCACTTCAAGGCTATAATTATGCTCATGTCAGGGTTGACATTGTTCTTGTACACAGTATTTGAACTTGTTGTCAAGTTGTTTTTTCCTGTTCTCCTGAAAAGCTGTTTCATTCACCATTGATACTCTGGAATAATTATCCTACGATTTTATGTTCTTTCATGTTTCTTGTTTAGTATCAAAATTACTCGTTCTATAGTAGCTGGCTCTCAAGTCATACTGTTTTGGTATACAGGATTCTGAAGAAGATGTAGATAATCAGTCTGCTTTCGGTTCAGAATCTTCAGATGAAACTGGGGAGGACTCGAATTTGAAAGGTGTTTATCAACTCTGTTGTGAACCTGTTATATGTCATAAGTTTCTTATACTACCAAGTCACGCATTCCAACTTTCCCTTCAAGTCTTGAAGAATAGGTTGAATTTATGGTGGTTATTTAAATAATCCTAAATCTGATTTAATTGACATTGGTTGCATCACAAATAATGTATATATATTGAAAAGTCTTCGTGTAATTTATTAGCTCTTTCCTTTTGCCAATTTTCGTATATCGTTTCGAACAACTACTTTTCTTTTTCTGAAGGTGAATCAGATGCTGAGATAGGAAATGCTTCAAAATGGAAAGAGTCATTGATTGCCAGAACACTATTGAGACAAAGTAACAATCTGATGCAACTTGTATATGGGCAATCCACATCGAATTCGACTATTGCACGTGATGCCCAAGGTAGTAGCGATAGTGAAGATTGCGAGGATGGAGAGTTTTTCAAACCAAAAGGAGGGGGAGACGAGGTACAATTCTGTGGCTTTTTTCCAATCCCATGTGTAATGTGAATTCTTTTCACCTTAAAGAGAAATATTTTGATAGAGATCTATATGTATGAATAATTATGGCAAAGCTCAGGAGCTCCTTTTTACATGTTATTTATTTCCGGAAATTGTTCTTTTTTGTCTGATCAAAAGAATGAATGTTTCCTTTTATTCATGTGCTGCAGAAACTGAATGAGCAGATGGGCTTTGATGATAGTAATGCCGAAGACTTCTCCAAATTCATCAATAGACAGCTTAAAGACTGGTCTGATGAAGGCCTTATCAAAAGTATCCGTGATCGTTTTGTCACAGGGGATTGGTCAAAGGCTTCCCAAAGAGGTCAGGTTATGGATAAGGATGGAGAAGATCATGAAACCCTATATGGTGATTTTGAAGATATGGAGACAGGTGAGGTGTACAAGAGACAGCCAACCGATGATATTGAAGGGAGTAAAAGTATTACGAAGGAAGATGATACTAAAATGGTGGAGCGAAGGCTGAAAAAGCTTGCTCTTCGTGCAAAATTTGATGTCCGATATCCTTTTCTGCTTGTTGATTTGTTAAAAGTTTATTTGCTGACTATCATTCTCCTTCAGATTGTGAAATACTAGATGGATTAAATGTGAAAGTGTGATTTCTGTTCCAATAATTGTACATATTTCTCTTTTTAAGATTTGCCTCAGGCTTCCTCATTAAAAAAAGGGCTGTATTTTCCCGTTGATACTGCTTCGGATATTTCTGCTTTATGTTGTTGCTTCTTTGTGGTTTGATGCAATTGTTCTATAAATAGTTGTCTTTAACTATATCCTACGTATGATGAGTCTGAGCAATCAGACGAAGAAGATTCCGGGACAAATAGGGAAAAGTTCCACCGAAATCAGGTCCACGATGGTGGATATTTTGACAAGGTATACCATGCATATTGTATATTATTACCTAACCTTTAAATGTTTTTAAGTCATGTGACAACTAAGATCTCAATTTTGCAGTTGAAGGAGGACATTGAGCTACGTAAACAGATGAACATATCTGAGCTCAATGATTTAGATGAGACTACTCGAGTAGAGTTGGAGGGCTTCAGAACTGGGACTTACCTGAGACTGGAGGTTCGAGATGTTCCTTTTGAGCTGGTTGAACATTTTGATCCCTGTCGTCCTATCTTGGTTGGAGGCATTGGTCTCGGGGACGAAAATGTTGGATACATGCAGGTTGGTATTTGCCTAGCCTTTTGTTGTCTTTTATTTATCCATCTCCATTTAGATTTTATGCTAATTCATTTTGTTTTTGATCGAGTTGTTGGATTTGTTACTATTTTTCCAGGATTTTTTGTTTCTTATTTTTGGTGAAAAGTTTCAAGCATTAGTTCTTTTGTTTTAGTTTTAGGCCCATATTGGCGGGTGAAGTTGTTCCTTATGTCTGAATATTTTTATGTTTGTAGATTTTTGAGAAAGGTCACAGTGATGTATGCTCTCTAGAAATAGTCTCTTTTAAATCTCTCTCCCTCTTTCTCAGTGCAAAAAGAAAATAAAAACTGGGTCACTATCTTCCTCCGTGCTCATGCCCACAAAGGTTTCAGTCCAAGCCGGGGATTGTTGTACCTTGGTACCGCGATTGCGGAACCCTTGCACAAGGGGGACAATATTGTTCTTAGGGCAGCAAAACTGCACGTCAAGCCAGGCCAACTTACCCTTTTCATTTTAATCTTTACTTGCAAGCTACAAGCTTTATAGATTGATTTTTCAAGCATTACCTTTTTCTTGTCTTAAAATGGTCATTAAAACCACAAGCTTTTCTAATAGTGAATTCTTGATCACAACCAGGAAGTCTAGTTGCATTTGATCCTCAATGACAAAGTAGAACTTCATAGTGAGGTTTAAATGACTCTCTTTTATATTATTATTTGCTTTTAGGGGAAAAAAACTTCTTCCATCTAAAAATGATCTGTTTCTGCAATGCTGAATCTCTTTCTTAGATGATATCATTTATATTCTTCATATATCTATACGGACATTTTCTTGTGTGGTTTAACTAATGCATGTAATCCTTTATTTGGCTACCTTTGCCAACTGCTTCACTTGTTCCACAACTAGATTAGTAGCATATAAAAGTCTCTGTTGGGTGATGATAAATTAAACCAGTAGCATATGAAACATCTATTGAGGGGTAATAAAAATCAAATACTAATAAAACGTCTTGGATAGCTTCATGAAGTGGAACTTTCAATGACTGTATGTCACGGAGAAGGTGTTACCTTGCTAAAACCTCAAGTAAGCCACCTGAGCCATTTTGTCAACCGTTACTCCCAGTGCCTCTAGCAGGTAACAGACTTCTTTCTTTCTTGGTAAATCAAAATCAAGTATTGCTGTTACCACTTTTGTTTGATCACTGGGAAGTGTGAAAATCACCGGATTCTTTCTACTACATATAGAAATACAGACCAAAGTTTTCACATTCATTTTGATGTTTCTAACGTAGCTATCACATGTGTGGCTAACTATTTGGCATCAAATGGTGCGTCAATGATTTTGTTTAGTCTTCTCAAGAAGTTAACCAATTAATATATGTGATCCCTTTCCTTGTAAAACTTATGGATCACATTATTTTCATAGGATTGGCAAGTTATTTCTTGTGCTATGATGTGATTTTATTCTCCCCAGCAGTCACGAATGACGCTAATTAGCCATAAATTATCTGTATTTTTCATTTTGATGTTTCTTATATATATTATGCTCTTTTGTGTAGGCTCGATTGAAGGGTCACAGGTGGCACAAAAAAGTATTGAAGACCAGAGACCCAATTATTGTTTCAATTGGTTGGAGACGCTACCAGACTATTCCAATTTATGCGATGGAGGATCACAATGGACGGTATCGCATGTTGAAATACACCCCCGAGCATATGCATTGCTTTGCTATGTTTTGGGGCCCTCTTGCACCTCCTACCACTGGAATCGTTGCTTTTCAAAATTTGTCAAACAATCAGGTTGGTCAAGTTTATCTTAAGGATATTTTATGTTACTGCATTACTCAGTCAATGATCTAATTTATAGTTTGGTGTCGGGACTGAGACACCTAAATATAGTTATAATCTCCAATCACAATAGTTTTGAGTCTTTTGACCAAACTAGGAGCGGTTGGCTTTATGAATCTTGCTTTTCAAGTCATTCCTATTTAAACCATGTCAACTTCAATCTATCTTCCTGTTTCCCTCACCATTTACATCGAGGTTTTCCTTCTTCAGTCATCTTTGTTTCAGACCCGGTCCACCCGGATGAGAAATCACATTAAACTGGTGTGGTCAGCCTTCATTTCAGATGACATAAACTACATGGTTTGACTTAATTTCGTTTCCTGTCAGTCCCTATTTCTAAGGTTCCACATTACATACTGCTTGCAGTTATGTGAGTCCATTTCTATTCATAAGTTAGCATCAATCATCTTATGTCCTTATTACCTTTTTATACCTTTCACAACATGTATCGTATAGTTAACTTGTTACTAAGGATTAAGCCTCCGTGCAACACATAAGACAATCATGGAAGCACATCCAACTTCATGAACTCAATTCTTAGAAACATTCTCATTCTTATTATATCTTATTTACAATCTCTGTTATATAAAGAGAATTGGGCTTAGGGATGAAACCCAATACCACCTTCTACCCTACCTTGAGTTAAGAGCAATATCTTATATAAAAATGATTAGCGATATTTTAGTCTTTTTCGGGGTACTTATTGGAACGAGATTAGACGAGCGGGCTCCCCACGATCTCTTCCCATAACATCCCAGTTTGGTTGTCTTTCTCTCCTCTTCACACATGTGCATCACACTTGCCCACCCCTAGGTTTTTCAATTTTAAAAAGAAATTATTTTCTAATACATACTGGCTCTTTGAACTTAAACTTTTTTAATAGGTATGAGTATGACTATCAAATTTGCATTCTATAAATTTATATTAATTATTGTTTGGACTCTTTGTAAATTTCGAATAGTTACCCAATTTTTCGTCAGCATACACCTGTATTTTTCAATTTTGTTTAATCATTTGTAGGATCCTTTTTTCCCTCGAACTATTTTGGTTGATTAATTGATTGCGAGATAAACATTAAATATGGGCCTTCTTAGCTTAAAATTAATCTGACTAGTGTACTATAACTCGCCGAATCGACTCGAAACTCGGTTGAGTTGAATCGACTCGATCGGATTTTGAGTTGACTTGGGTAATGACTTTGTATTACCACTACATGAAGAATGACTTGGGTGGTCATGAGGATTGATTCGAGTCCTGGTTTGATTCAAGTTTCTAATCTTGAAAAGAATCCAAATCAGTTTTGTATCACACTTGTGATTCAAACTCGATCTCGACAACCAGAAGCACCCTCCAAATTCCCGTCTCTAATTTATGATCGGATGGATGATGGATCAGATCCGACTGGACTATTGTATGTTTTAATGCCTGCAGGGACTCGCCTTTCTTGGCTTAATTGGTGTGTTCAAATCAATGTGTGAGAAATTACATGTAACTCCAGTTCGATTGAGTCGTGATAGCACTCGCCTTCATGAAGATTAATCAAGTGCATCACAACATATTCCAGAATATTTGAAGACTCGGTAGTTCATCACACGGTCTTAGTTGGCCACTTGAGCGACGCACGATGGGTCTGATTTGTAAGGGTAGTCTAGGGTTTCTCGACCGTATTGGTTTGCGTGAGATTTTATCGTAATAAGTTTTTTTGAGGATTTAATGCGATTTCAAAATGAATTTAAATTTAGAGTATTTTTCTTCTTAAATAAAGCATTATTTTATCCTCGAAAAATGATTTTGGTTTTGTGGATTTTAAGTCGAGAGGAGTCCAACGCTTAGAATTTTCAATGTTGGAAGTCCACACTAGCAGTCTGAACAATAGTTCAAACCCTTAGTGTTTTGGCATCCGAACTTAGGTTCGGACCCCTAACAGGTTGTCCGAACCTCCTAGTTCGTCCGGACTGCTTGGGACCAATGTTTAAAAAGGCAAAATACGTGTTTCCTCTGGAGAGGCGAAGCATAAGCCTTGAATTTTTTCGAGGTGTTTTGGTAAAAAAAGTTTTTAAAAAATCAGAATAAATACTATTATTGAATGTGTAATAATAATTGAACTAGATATGCATAATAAATCACAATGTGTTAGGAAATATCTTATATGACACGATTGGGGACTCCATTGAGCAATCTAACTACAAAATAGAAAGTCAAATTGCTCAAACACGCTTAATTCTTTAATATTCAAGATAATAATTAAAGTAGCAACTACCAAGTAATAACAAACAATAAAATATTAATATTGGACTAATATTGTCAAGATTCAAAAAAAAAAAACCAAACAATGATACAAATAAATGAGAATGGTAAAATACAAAGAAAAAATCATAGAAAAAACTAGTAGAAAAAGGAAGATCATGATCCATACCTCTAAACTAGAAACAAATCTTGATCTCTTACTTTTAGTTGGTAGACAATCTACAAAGAATACAACTTCAGAGTCAAAATCGGAAAAGAAATGAACATTAGATCTTGATTTTGGGTTTTTGGTGACAAAGGGATTTCAAAACCTAAAGAGATCTCAAAAGGTTTAGGAGGTTTCAATGGGTAAAAAAAGGACCCATGGGGGTGATTTACATATCAAACCCTTAGTGCCCCCCCCCCCCCCCCCCCCCCCATACACCAAACAATGGTTTTAACCCCGCCCCGCTCTATGTTTCACGCCTGGAGCAAGAGACGTACGCCTTGAGACTCGCCTCGGACAAAGGCGTACGTACACCTATTGATGCAGAGGCATAGGCTTTTTATATATGGTTGCTGAGGCGTGCGCTTCGAGGCAACATAGGACCTCCTCACCTCGAGGCGGGGCGTGAGGGCTCGAGGTGTAAGCCTCAAACACCTTTTTAAACATTGCTTGGGATGTACAGAGCAGAGCGCTCGAACTACCGTTCAGACGCTTAAGGCCTGGTCTTAGTTTTCCTTGATCTTCCGTCTGAATACCCGTTCGAACGCTGAGGTTAGATGTCCGAATAGTTGTTCAGACGACTTCCTCCAAGTTCAGACTGAACCGAGCTACCTCGGGATTTGGCTGATGTAGAGGAGCCTAAACTCCTCAATTTTGGGCCTAATTGGCCTGGATCAGCTGGGATTGATCTAGATATAAAATTCTCTGTTCTTCTTGTGGGAAGTGTGGATGCTTAGAGGAGAAAGAGGATAAACCCTTGCTTGGAGAATATCTTTGGGTTTCATCTCCCCTTCGTCCTCCCTTCAAGCTGATTTCTTAAGGTATGATCAGTTAGGCTTGTAGGTAGCTCCCCCATTTGTGTGCTTCGATTGTTGTCCTCGATTGAATTGATTGTGTTATCTTTTGGATTGTTTTGAATCCTTTTGTGCGAGCTTTGGGTTTGATCGATCGGTTTTCTTCCCAGCTAATTGTAAGAGGCTTGGTTCTTGACTTGAGGGAATCAAGTAAGAAGATCCCTAATTCCCCTTAGTAGGTTGTCGGGGGAACCACCATAATTCCTTTGGGGTTCGTCGATTGTGTAAATCGGTGAAATAATTCCTTAAACAGTGATATCACCCATAGTTACCAAGTCGGAAAACGGGAAAAAAACGGCAAGGGAAAAAAACGGAAAAATACGATGAAAACGGGAAAAACGGGAAAAAAACGGGAAAACATCGGGAAAAAATATAAAAAAACTTAAAAATTATACCAAGTGTATATGTCATTGTCTAACATTAAATAATCAAAACATATAGCATATGAGTTTTCTAAGAAAGAACAAATAGATCATAATATTCAGCTTTTCATTGTTTTCGATAGTAAGCTACATAACACATACGAATTAACTGACCCATTCCAATAAAAAATACAATACAAACGTTACAATACATATCAATTACATATGTGTAACTTTTGTATTTCTGATTTGTGTAACTTCTGTATAAATTGAAACCAATTTTTTTTTTTGACTGCAGTGAAATCAAACCTGGAATCATGGAAAAAAAAGAGAGAATTGAAACGGACTAAAGGATAGAAAAATGCAAACCTAGCGCAGGGGATCGCAGTCGCAGGGGATCGTAGTCGCCGTCGCCGTCGCGAAGCTCAGTCGCCGTCGCCGTCGCCGTCGCCGATCGCAGCCGCCGGTTTGGGGATCGCAGGGGTCTGAGGGCTCAGTCGCCGTCGCCATCGCGGAGCTCAGTCGCCGTCGCGGAGCTCCGTCGCCATCGCAGTCGCCGGTTAGGGGATCGGGGGTCTGAGGGCTTAGGTTTGGGGATCGCAGGGCCGGTGAGGGTTTGGAATAAAAGACTGAGTCTTTTATTCCACCGAACCCGAACCCGAACCCGAAGGCCTCGAACCCATTTTCCCGAAACTGAACCCGAACCCTGACTCGTTCCTGAACCCGAACCCTGACCCGAACCCATTTTCTCGAAACTGAACCCGAACCCATTTGCCGTATTAAACCCGTATT
This sequence comes from Chamaelirium japonicum, assembly GCA_947650365.1. NCBI lineage: Eukaryota > Viridiplantae > Streptophyta > Magnoliopsida > Liliales > Melanthiaceae > Chamaelirium > Chamaelirium japonicum. The sequence goes on from OX393550.1 coordinate 44,760,207, forward strand.
AAACCCGTTTTCACTTATTAAACGTTTTAAACGCGTATAAAACGCGTAGTCACGTTTTTTTGAAAAAAACGCGTTTTTTTCGCGTTTGCTACGAACACGGATTAGTACGCGTTCTATACGCGTTTTTTTCAAAAAAACGGGCATTTTGGTAACTATGATATCACCCACAATGGGGTGCGAGTCACCTTTGGGCGCGCTCGACGTTGGCTAAGGTAGGTGTTGGGTATCTTCACTTGCGCAAATCAAGGGAGCCTGAGTGGCGTCTCGGGTGAGTATTTAAGTCCACACCGTGTTGGATTAGATGAAGGCGTCCAAACAGTAAGTTTGCAAGAAGCTAATGAGCAAGACGGAAGTTAGTGAGGTGTGGAGGCGAACTTCTAGTAGAGCCCGTAAGTTCTTGTATCCAATTTTGTACTAGACTTTTGAAGCTTAGTGGGTTGTTCTCACTGTACTGGTGTCGTCGACGAGGCTTTTCCCTCAAAGGGTTTCCTCGTAAAAAATATTTGTGTGCTGTAGTTTATCTTCTCATGCAAGCCTTGTATACTTTTGCCCTGCACTACACAGAAACCATACTCTGATCTGTTTGCAGATAGGGGAGAGAGAGAACCACATGACATCTAATCATCATACATGCAATTCGTAAATTTTTCAGGGGGAGGAGTGAATATAATCAAAGATAAGTTTTAATATATTAAGAGTCTTGGTGCCAGCCACCCAGGGTGATCGTAAGAGGTAGCAACTGGTAAGGTAGTCGTTGCGCGTTGGTCCGACCATCTCCACTCCCTCTATAGGGGGAGTTGTGTTTTTTTTTTCCAGGATGATCCCCTGGATCACATCCTCTGTGGTTCAACATGGTGGCTAGAGGTGTTCGACGGGTGAAGTTCAGGCCGTGGCGCTTGTCGCTTTCCAATGGTAGATGGCCTACACTTGGTGGCCATAGGTAGAGGCAAGGCTTCTCTATCTTCATTTCCTTATGTCTGCTGCTAGTGGGGATCGAGATTCGGGAAAATTGATAGGCTTTTCTCTTTTTCATATGATATAATATATTATTTGATAACTTTTTAAATCAGACGCAACCAATGGTTAAGACCCAACCCATTTTAAATGGACAAACCCTCATACTAAAAGAATAGTCAATTTAATTTTGTACTTTATATTGTTGCACATTTATATTGACATATAAGGTTTTCATGGATTGATTTGTAATAGAAATATTCAGAGGTAAGTCCAAGGGACCTATTTGTAACAAAACATAAAAAACTTTGCATATGGTTCATTATTTTATCCATTTTTGTCCTATAATATGTCAAATTGTGTAATTTTTTTATGGATGCCCTCTTTTTATTTATTTTTTCTCTATGATTTAGTTACTTCATAGTTTAGAGGAAGGTTTTGATTTGAGAGTTTTCGGGTTTTAAAACACACACACACACAAGTTGAGTCAAGTCTCCGAGTTATTTGACTCGGTGGACTTTCAAGTCAAGTCCAAGTTTTGGGTTTTTGAACACTAAATCTGACATTCTAAGCCAAAATCATTTATTTAAATTTTTCTCATTGACCTTTCCATTAAATTTGTCTCATTGACCTTTCCATTAAATTTGTCTCATACTAGATGACCATATTAGCTGGTGTTTTTTGTGATGCAATACTTGTGGGAATTTAATGTGAACGATGCATGCTCGAAGAATTGATGGATAGAGATATCCTGGTGTGATCACTATTGCTATATTGGATAATATAAGTAGTGGTGATATGACATATATTAGAATTAGAGTGGGTTGACAAGGTTGTTGATGTGGCCAAGTGAGCCCTAGTTATTAGGGACCCTTGATCTTTTAGGTGTGGGCGTAAGCAGATAGGTGATCCTTACTCCTTTGTACCCTAGGTGGAAAATTTTAGAAAAAGATCTTAAGAAGGAAATCAAAGAGGATGAAGAACAATAATAGTAAGAGGAAAATAATGAAAGAGAAGGGGAAAAGAAATATTGTTGAAAGAAGAAAAGAGATAAGGAAGAGGAAGAGGAAGAAAAGGAAGAAGAAATTAAATTCAAGATAATGGAAATTGAAGAAAAAAAGAAGCGTTACCATAACCAACGATCCTTTTCCTATCATTTAGTACTTCTCGAGTCACGACTTTATGTAGTATATCAATTTTCTTTTATAATTGAAAAAGTATATAATGTAAGTTACAACAAACCAGAACAACAAATCCATAGTTCCATCGATGTGAGGTTTGCGATGGAGCCCAACATTAAAACCAGGAAGGCTCCACAATGGATTGGGCAAACTTTTATGTTTGGCAGTTATCCTGCCATCATTGCTCCCAATGATTGGGCAATATTCCTGCTTACACCAACGAGCAAGTAGGTTGTAGCCTTGTAGGAACCCTAGAAATAAAAGAAAGAAAGAAATGAATATAATAAATCCATCTATGACGTAGGCCCCTCCAACAACGACGAAAAAGAAACACACACACAGAGCATAATGTACAACCTATCATCTTTTTCAACGCCTCAATAACTATCTTATGACTTAGAGAATGTAAATTCTTATATTTTCTATTACTCCTAATATGACTAGGACTCTTCCGAAAATGCTTAAGGAAATAACTATTATTGAGCCTGCACTATGAATGCATAGTGCAACGGGCTAAGATCAAAATGGGCATGGATCAATTCTGCAACAATGTTGAAGCACATTAGCATTTCAAATATGAAAATTCTATGTGATTATTCATCTTTGTATATGAAGAATGATTGTTTCATGAATTGAATCCAATTTGTTTGAGGTTTAACATGTCGAGTTTTCCGATTCGACCAACCTATCAACTCTAAAATTACTTATCCTATAAATTCACCGCAAGCTCTCTCTCCCTTTATACATTTTGTACTTATATATATAGAGGGAGACTAGGGTGCGATCCACTAAAAACACACATTTTGTTAACATGGTGAAATACATATGTTACTATGTTTGCTGCATATATATTACACTTGTTCCATTCAAATGTTACAGTAACAATTTTTAGATTTCTGTTTTGTTGAAACATGTACAGAAATATGTAAAAATTATTAAAACATTTGAATATTATATGATAACATATGTAATGCATATGATAACATATATATTACATTATGTTAACATTTGTATCGAATCAATTTGTTAAAACCTATATAGAAGTATGTAAATAACAAATTTAAACATTTGAATGGAATAAGGTGTAACATTTATAATGAATATGATAACATATGTATTACACTATGTTAACACTAAAAATTTTCATTCTTAGGGTGCGTTTTTAGTGGATCGAATACTAGCTTTTCCATATATATATATAGGGTCGGGATCGGTGGACATGTATTTTTGTAATGTTGTTTTGACATATCATCAAGTAAACCTACATCGAGGTTTTAGAATTGGCTGAATTTTTGTGACAATGCTCACCCTATCATAGATGGCATATCCACAAAAAATCAAGTGATTCTGAAACCTTTAGATGTGTCAAATGTGCTGACGTTTATCGACCGTCTATTTTAACTATTGATTTGAGGAACACATTTAACGCACCTAGAGGTTTCAGAATCGATTGATTTTTTGTGGATATGTCATCTATGGTAAATTAAACATTCTCACAAAAATTCAATGAATTCTGAAACTTCCTTGTTGGTTTTTTGATGACATGTCAAAACGACATGTCAAAAATACATGTCCACGGATCCCGACCCTATACACACACACACACACACACATCTGACGTCCCCCTCCCACTGTACCCTTAAACCTAGGAGAGTTACCTAATATATCCACTAATACTTGAAACCATCTTCATTTCCACTTTTGATGATATTATTATTATTTAAAATTTATTAAAGACGAGTTGATCTTCAATCGCCTCCCAAATGTTCTCTTATTATAGTTAAAAGTTACGACTCAAGCAATCTGAACAATTAGCTAAGTCATTGAGAAGCCCACTTTTATCAAATCGATCCTAAACCCATTCCTGTCTTACTTAGATTCCAGGGTTTACAAACCTACTTAATCATGTGAGCTTCTTGCTTCTATTTCACACATTCTTTGAAATTGTTTCTCATTTTGCTAAATATGTTATAGCTGATGTGACTCAGAATCAGTTAAGAGAAGGTGTAGATCTTGATTCATACCATGATCAGTGGCTGGATCGAGGTTCATCTGACTTTAGACCAAGTCTGTGGTTTGAAAGATCCCGCTTTAGAGTTGCTAAGAAGTCAGGGTGGGCTGATCAAAGTGAATTGACTCATTGAAACGACAACCTAGTCCAACCTAACATTGACATGGATGGACTTACTCTTGCATCACTAGAATTGGTAGTTGCAGAGGGGATTCACGTATAATTCGCTAGCTCGTGGGTGTGTTAGGTGTACCACAAATATTTCTAACAGGATGATTGACAGTGGTTAGTCATTTTGGACTTTTATGTGAAAAACGAAAATGATCTACTCCCAAGAACTCTTGTGAACTTTTATAGTCGATGTACTTTTAGGTTATGAATTTGGGTTTCACTATGGTACCGAATGGGGAAAATTCGGTACCATACCGAACCCATCTCCAGCATCCATCTCATTTTCCATGCATCAGAGGAGTGGGAGCATTATTCTATGGGCCATGGGATGAACCCTAGGGGGATGCCTTGGATCCACCATACGGGCATCGAATGATCCCTTTGAATTTCGGTATGGCTCTGAAGTCGGTACCATAGAAATTCCCTATGCATTTTAACTATCCATAAGCTTGAAAGCGATAAATTTAGAGTTACCAATGAATTAAAAGTTACGGGTTTGAACACTCTACACCTAGAATCTATGGTTATTGATTTGGGACCTTTTACACACGGACTTTGAGGTGATGAGGTGAGGCGGTGCCGACAATGGTGGCGTGCAATGGACCGCTGGCGGTGGTGGTAGTGCCGGTGGAGGTGGTGTCAGTGCTTGTGGTGGTGATGATGCCCACGCTGGTGCCGCCACCACCAACGGTAGTGCCAAAGCTAGTGGTGGTGGTGGTGGTATCGCTAGTGATGGTGTGCCTACCAACACCACCCAAAAAATGATTTGGGCTAGGTTGAAACCTCAAAGTACCATGTGAGAAATAGGAACTTCAAATTAAATGGTGTTAACTAAAGGGAGAACTTTTAAGTTCACCGGAGAACCAGGCTGAAATCCAACGCTAACGACTAGCAACGCACGCGGACTTTAAGTGCCACTATGAAACACAAGATTAGAAGTAAAACTCTGGAAGGCCCGAACAACTAACACAACACTTCAAAATTTTCCAAAATTTCTCCATGTTTCTAATGACTAACTTCCTCTATATAAAATTTGATCAATGTACAATTATTGCATGTATAAGTTATTCATTAAGTTGATTTTGTCAAAATATAGAACATTTGTTATAGCCTTGTGTTAATTTGTGATTGGAATACAGAAGAATTTTTTTTGGCTAAAAAAATGCATTTTTCAAGCAGGCTGCGTTTAGAATAAAAGGTACTGGTGTGGTACTTGAGTTTAACCATGCTGCACGAATAATGAAGAAGATTAAGCTAGTTGGTTACCCGTGCAAGATCTTCAAAAAAACGGCATTAATCAACGACATGTTTACATCAAATCTTGAGATTGCTAGGTATGAAGGTGCAGCTGTTCGAACTGTGAGTGGAATCCGAGGTCAGGTCAAGAAGGTACACATGCTAACTTGTTATGTTTGTAGCTTCTTGTGATGTTCTCTTTAGCACTGTAGATTTTTACTGTACTTCAATGCTCTGTTAATCAATAATGGTAATCATTTTCAAAATTTCAAGTTGGCCTCATTTTTGTAAAATTACCTTAAGGTTTATACCAATGTTTTACAAATTGAAAGCCCACTTCTTCTTCTTTTTCGATACTTCAACATGTATGTTAAATTTCCAATGCTTGCCTTTTATTAGTTCAAAACTATGCTTTCTTGAAGTTGTGATATTTTTATGATTTGTCTTTACAATAACCATAGCCGAAAAACCTCTTCTTGTATTCTCTTTGAGTTTACTTTATGAATCTTGTAACAATATAGGAGCAAATGAACCTTTTTCCATTAGGGCATTAGCCCAAGATATACACAAGGAGGCACATGCGGTCATCGACGTCCGACATAGTGGCATACTACTCTATAAATGAAAGAAACAATTGAAACATATACATATGTTGGTACAATCAATGCCCCCCTTTCTCCTATATATCTTTCATTCAAACTCACAATGGATCGTAAACCAAGAGTTTGCCAACTACGAAGTGAAAGCGAAGGCACACGAGGCAATATGATGATTCTAGATGCAGTGGTAACGATCGAAGGGACATTCAATTGCAATGTGTTTCGTCTGTTCGTTAAAAACTGGGTTGCTAGCATATGAGTATAATGTTACCCATCAAAACTCTCTTCTCTTAGTTTTATAATTCAGATTTTTGATTCAGTTGTATAGTGTCATAATTCTTTATATGTTTACTTCACATCTTCAATTCATATTTTTTCATCTTACAGACATCCAGGCCTAGATCCCAAGATATATTATTTAGATTTTATAGTTTTTAAGATGAGGATGATATAAATTATAGAACTTGATGATGAAATTGATGTTTGATGACACATGCTATATGATTATGCGAACTTGTTTAACTAGTCATTTTATAGTGTGCATATATATATATATATATATATATATACGGTTTTGCTCACCTACGGGACGTCCCGCACGGCAGTAATGCGGGACAAGTTCTGGGCCGTCCGATCAATTCGATCGGGCGGCTGGAATTCATTCAGACCAAAAATCCCGGCTGTTACTGTGGCGCGCACAGTAACAGCGAATATTTGGTCTGGCTGAATCCCATCCGTTCGATCGATTGATCGAACGGCCGATACCAATTTTCGCTGTTACTGTAGCGCGCACAGTAACAGCGAAAATTGGTCTGAACCGTTCGATCAATTGATCGGACGGATGAGATTCATTCAGAACAATTTTCGCTGTTACTGTGCGTGCTACAGTAACAGCGAAAATTGGTTCCGTCCGTTCGATCCATCGATCGAACGGATGGGATTCACCCGGACCAAATTTCCGCTGTTACTGTGGCCGCCACAGTAACAGCCGGGGTTTAGTCTTGGTGAATCCCAGCCATCCGATGGAAGGAATCGGACGGCCCAGTTTTGTCCCGGATTTGTTCAGTGCGGGACGTCCCGCAGGAGAGCAGAACTCTATATATATATATATATATATATATATATATATATATATATATATATATATAATTGCATGCCTTATTTCAATCAGGCGCTCGCCTCACCTCTCGTCTCAGGCGCTAGAAGGTTAAGCACCTTGAGTCTGCCTTGACGCCTTGACTACATTTCTATCAGCAAATACTTGAAGCTCCAAAAAGGAGGTAGTTGACATGAGGAGGGGGTGAATGATGGTGCCTCAAAGGTAATGCAGAAAACATAAAAGAGTTGAATAGTGGGCATAGCGGGTAGCACTAACAGACACATTGAGAGTGTACACGACAAAAGTAAAGTCCGGGCGATATACAAGGCCGTCAACAAGCCGTCGATATTGTGTAGGATTTGGAAGTTGTCAAATAAAAAAGTATGCCAACAAATTGTCGACACTACGTGAGATCTGGAAGTGGCTCACCATCAGTAGGACAAAGCTTGTTGGGTTTGTCTCCATGAAGCATGTACCCGAGAACCCCGAGAACCCTACTCGAAGGAACGAGGAACGAGACCCGGCATGCGAACCAGGTTCACCCAGGCGCCAGACTGGGGGTGCCCGGACGCTGGTTCTGACAAAGCACCGGGGGGGGGGGGGGAGTTGTTTTTGACTAGTTTTAGGATTTTTTTGAGGTCTTCAAATGCCATACTTTTGCCCCATATAAGGGGGTGGTGTATGGGATTAGGTTCACTATTTTGAGTCGTTGTATAGAGAAAAGAAAGGACGAGGAGAGAAGGGATCCTTTCACTGTGCAAAGTTTTTCGCCAACGTAGCATAACGTTGGAATATGAGTGCGGTGTCCTGTAGCGTGCTGAGTTGTAACGTAACCACTGTAGAGCGTAGATAGTTGAGAATTGACACAGTGACGTGGTGACAAAGTTCGACTGAAACCTACATCTCCATGCGGTAAGACGCAACCTAAAATCTACTAACTCTGAAAAAGGTAGAGCAACTCTCGACAAGTCGAGGAGTGCATATACAAGTAGACAGAGGACAAAGTGGGGGAGATAGTGCGTTCTAGAACTCTATCTGCTCTTGGATAGTGGTTTCTAGAAACCTATATGTTCTTCGTTCGAGCTTTGTAAGCCAGGAAACAGAAGAATGGTTTGGGAATAAAAATTTTGATCTGTAATCAATGTCTGGTCTACTATTTATAGGACTTGGGGGGCTATCGGTCCCCCGAACTTTCCCTCTGGGCCCGGGGCCGGTTGGTAAGCCCCCAAGCTATCATCGTGGGCTCCAGGAAGGACTGAGAAACCCCGTGCTGTCCTCATGGGCCCCAGGAGGGGCTGAGGAGCTCTTGTGTTCTTGTGGGCTCCAGGCAAGGGCTGGCAAGTCCTACGACTGTCCTTTCGGGCCCGAGGTAGGATTGGCAAGTCCCACGGCTGTCCTCACGGACCCAGGCAGGGCTGGGGAACCCCACAAATGTCCTCGCGGGATCAAGGTGAGATTGGAAAACCCTCGTGCTGTCCTCATGGGCCTCGAGTGGGTCCCATGGTTGTTCTTGCGGGCCCCAAGCGGGGCTGGCGGGTCCCACTTGTACCGATGGGCCTTGGGCAGTCCCCGAGGCCCTACTTGGGCTGTTCACTGTGGGAACCTAAACCGCTTGAGCACCAAGCCGCTTGGGCAGTTATTCGGGACAACTTTTTTTAGGAAAATGCAATTACTTGAGGACTGTCTTCATGATGACGGTTTAACATGATATCTTGTTGTTGAGGCTAGTTGGCACAATGACGGGCATGAAGCACAGAACCACAAATTCTTCAAGATGCTGAAATTTGTGGGGATTCTTATAGGGAGTTATGTTTAAAATGAAATAGAGCATCATGGAAATGTTGATTTTGAATTTTGATGTATCGATTCTTGCTTACATTGTTAAAAAATCATTTTATATTTTTTTACTAACTTTTTGTAGGTATATATATATATATATATATAGAGAGAGAGAGAGAGAGAGAGAGCAGCAGCAGCAGCATGTTACAGTGAGTTGTGAGCTACCGGTTTAGAAAGTGAGCTACGGGTATTTTGACCCCCCTAGGAGTTTTGGAATTTGATTCAATTTGGTGAGGGTGTTGTCTAGAGTAAGATGATCATCCTCACCAATTTTCATCAAATTCCAAAACTTCTAGGGGGGTCAAATGGTCGAAGCAAAATCTACCGTCCGTAGTCACCGTTAAAATCTGCGGATTTTGCTTTGACCATTTGACCTCCTAGAAGTTTTGGAATTTGATGAAAATTGGTGAGGATGATCATCTTACCCTAGAGAACATCCTCACCAATTTTCAACAAATTCCAAAATTTCTATGGGGTCAAAATACCCGCAGCTCATTTTCTTCTATCACAGCTCACAGCTCAACATAACAGCTCTCACTCTCTCTCTATATATATATAGAGAGAGAGATTATATTTATATATATATATATATGTATATGTATATATATATATATATATATTTATATATATAGAGAGAGAGAGAGGCAGTCTATGGTGCAACGGATTAACGTGAGGCTAATGTGCGTCCAAGTTAATGGCCGCATGTGTAGATTTTTTTTTTTGAGGGTGATCACCTACCCCTTGATGAGCCACATGTCAAAAATCAACTAATTCTACGATCTATAGGTCCAAATGAACGGTCAATAAAGCCGAGCACATTTGATGGACCTATAGGTCGTAGAATTAGTTGATTTTTGACATGTGTCTTATCAAGGGATAGGTGATCACCCTAAAAAAAAAAAAAATCCACGTGCCCACCATAGAGTTGGCCACACGTTAGCCTCACGTTAATCCGTTGCACCATAGACTGACTCTCTCTCTCTCTCTCTCTCTATATATATATATATATATATATATATATATATATATAGGGGCTCGGGAAACTGAACTCGAGTTCACTATTCAAATGGTGAACTCGAATGGAGAAATTGCCATGTGTCCTGAGAAAGTCAACAATTACTGATGGAGGTATTTATATATACATATATAATGAGGTTTATATATAAATATATATACCCAACCACAATTGTTGACTTTCTTAGGACACGTGGCATCTTCTCCATTCGAATTCACCATCTGAATGATGAGCTCGATTTCACCAAACCCTTTACCATATATATATATATTTATATATATAGGGGAGGGATACTCTTACTCATGGCCTCTTACTCATATAGTTACCTATGATTCGGGCCCTCCATTAGATCCCGGTGTATGGTTCGGATTAGATGGGGAGTTAAAGCAATTGTGCCAAGTTATATTAAAAGCCCGTATGACAGATGTCCTCTTATATCGCGATCTCGTTTTTTCTCAAAATCTCATGATCAACAGAATCAGGGTATCGCGATCGGTCTTCTCCCGCAATTGGTCTTCTCTTTCGGCGAACTTTAGACTGCCAATTCGAGCCTCAAATACCAATCTGATCTCTCTCCCTCCATCTCCTCCTCCGATCAGCGACCCGAGCCCCGATCGGTCTTCTCCCGTGAGGTCTTCTCTTACGGCAAACTTCAGACTCGCAATCCGAGCCTCAAACGTCGATCTAATCTCTCCTTCCATCTCCTTCTCCGATCAGTGACCCGAGCCCCTCCGCTTCTTCTCTCTTCCCTCCTCCGATCGTGCTCCTTCTCCCCAAGCCCTCGTGCCCCTTCCGTGCTGTGATCGTGCACCTCACTGCTCCCCCGCAGCCTTGATCGATGCCCCAATTGCAACGCCCGATCGCGAGATTTTGAGAAAAAAACAAGATCGAGATATAAGAGGACAGCTGCCATACAGGCTTTTAATTTAACTCCCCATCTAATCCGAACCATACGTCGGGATCGAATGAAAGGCCCGGATCATAGGTAATGATATGAGTAAGAGTATCCCTCCCCATATATATATATATATATATATATATATATATAGGGGACGGGGAGCCTGGACCTCAGGTGCAGCGTGAACGCTGCACCTGAGCCTCTGCGCGCGCCACGTGTCCACGGAATCGGCGCGATATCCGGCCGTCCGGATTTAAAAAACGCGGTAAGAACCTCAGCCGTCCGATTGCCTGGATCGAACGGCAGATCGGCCGTCCGGATTTACAAAACACGGGATCCACCTCAGCCGCCCGATCGAACTGATCGACCGGTGCAGCATTCCTCTGACCGGATCTCGCTGTTACAGTAACAGCGAGATCCATAACAGCGAGATCCGGTCAGGGGAATGCTGCACCGTTCGATCAGTTCGATCGGGCGACTGAAAAAAATTCCGCGGTTACTGTAGCCGCTACAGTAACCGCGAGAATGCTTTCAGCCGTCCGATCATCAGGATCCAACGGTTTGGCTTGATTTGCGATTCAATTCACCGGCCGAGTGGAATCCCTCCCGTTCGATCCAGACAATCATAAGGCTGAGGTGGATCCCGCGTTTTTTAAATCCGAATGGCCCGATCTCCCGTCCGATCCAGGCAATCGGGCGGCTGAGATTCGTCCCGTGTTTTGTAAATCCGGACGGCCGATCTGTCGTTCGATCCAGACAATCGGACGGCTGAGGTTCTTACCGCGTTTTTTAAATCCGGACGGCCGGATCTCGCGCCGATTCCGTGGACACGTGGCGCGAGCAGAGGCTCAGGTGCAGCGTTCACGCTGCACCTGAGGTCCAGGCTCCCCGTCCCCATATATATATGAATGCTTAGGTGCGGTCTACGGTCTGCAGCCGTCCAATGCACCACTCCGTGCATTGGATGCACGTGGCCGGTGCATCGAATGACCGCGGACCGCAGACCGCACCTAAGTATTCCCATATATATATATATATATATATATATATATATATATATATATATATATATATATATATATATATATATATATATATATATATATATATATATATATATATATATATATATATAGCGAATAGGGAACACGGTCCTCCCGACTACCCAACACGCTAGTCCTCCCTTCAATTTGGGTGCCACATGGCACTTTTTAACCGTTTTTTTAATGGATGATCAATCCACTCTACTTAGATCAGGATTTAAAAAAAAAATTCTAAAAAAAAAACTTAAAACAACCCGATTAACGGTTGACAAATTTAACGGTAAACTGTAGCGGGCAAATAGCCCTTGCTATGGTTAATTTAAAAATGCCACTTGGCATATTTTTTTAAATTTTTTTTTTTCATGATCATTGTTAGGAGGGGTGTACCCACCCTGACCAACCCGTAATCCCGGTTAAAAAGTGCCATGTGGCACTCAAATTGAAGGGAGGACTAGCGTGTTGGCTAGTCGGGAGGTCCATATTCCCTATTCCCATATATATATATATATATATATATATATATATATATATATATATATATATATATAGGGAAAGGGTAGTCTACTCCATGGAGTAGGCTACCTACCTAGTCCATGGTCTAAATAGACGCCACATGGCACTTTTTAATTGGGCATTTTGTGAATGTATGGTCAATCCATTATGGATATATTAGGATTATGAAAAAAAAATCCGAAGAAAAAAATCTAAATCAACCCGATCAAGTTGTAGCAAATTGAACGGTAAACTGTGCATCATAAAAATAATTTTTTTTGCATGCAAAAAATACCACTTGGCATGTGTTTTTCTCAATTTTTATTTTTGACAATTGTTAGGAGGGGTGAACCTAAGTTGACAGTCTTAACTCCGATTAAAAAGTGCCATGTGGCATCCATTTAACCCATGGAGTAGGTAAGTTGCCTACTCCATGGAGTAGGCTACCTTACCTCATCTATATATATATATATATATATATATAAGAGGATATGGGGTATAGGCTGGCGGCCTATTTCGACGAAATCAGCTGCCACCCATATGATGCCCTTAGGAGTCTTAGAATATGCCGATTTTTTTTTTAGCATAAGCACCATACCTTAGACAGAACACCCACAAAAAATCAGCAAATTCTAAAACTTTTAAGGGCATCAAATGTAATATTTCTTGATAAACCTTCTAACATTTGATGCCCCTATGAGTTTTAGAATTTACTGATTTTTTGTGGGTGTTCTATCTAAGATAAGGTGCTTATGTTCACAAAAAGTCAGCACATTGAAAAACTCCTAAGAGCTTCAAATGGGTGGCTATCAATTTTGTCAAAATTGGTTGGCAGCTCATTTTCCGTTTCATATATATATATATATATATATATATATATATATAGGGAATAGGGAATAAGGTCCTCCCGACTAGCCAACACGCTAGTCCTCCCTTCAATTTTGGTGCCACATGGCACTTTTTAATTGGGGTTAGAGATTGGTCAAGGCGGGTACACCCCACTTAACAATGATTGGGTTGTTTTATCGTTAAATTTGTCGACCGTTGATCGGGTTGTTTTAAGTTTTTTTTTTAGATTTTTTTTTAAATCATGATCTATGGTAGTGTCGATTGACTATCCATAAAAAAAAATATATGGTTAAAAAGTGTCATGTAGCACCCAAATTGATGGGAGGCCTAGCGTGTTGGCTAGTCGGGAGAACCGTGTTCCATATATATATATATATATATATATATATATATATATATATATATATATATATATATATATATATATATATATATAGAGAGAGAGAGAGAGAGAGAGAGAGAGAGAAATGCTAGAATGCGGCATGCGGTAAGTGCGGCACCTACCGCATGCCGTCTGATGCACCGCTGCGTGCATGCGATGCACGCAGCGCGTGCATCAAACGGCTGCGGTGCTGTGCCGCACGTACCGCATGCCGCAGCATAGCATGCCCCTATATATATATATATATATATATATATATATATATATATATATATAGAGAGAGAGAGAGAGAGAGAGAGAGGAGTGTTACAATGAGCTATGAGTTACAAGAGGAAAAAGTAAGCTAATGATCGAAAATGCCACCTATAAGTTTCATAATTTTTTGCAATTTGGTGGTTGTGTTGTCTAGAGTAAGATCGATCATCTTCACCAATTTTCTACAAATTCCAAAACTTCTAGGGTCATCAAATGGTAGAAGCTTTATTGACCGTCCATAGTAACAGAATTTTTCTCGAACGATTGCCGAATTTTTTTAATTTTTTGAATAATTTCCAAACTGGAGGTCCGTCGAATAGTTTCCAAACCTTGAATTAGTAACTATGTCTGTTGGAAAGATCTCACCGACTCGAGTTCAATGACGGAAGTTTCATTGCAATCCAATTATCCGATCAACTACAATGTCGAAAAAAATTGTAAAACAGAAATCCTTCAATATCTCATTTTTCGAGTGTTCGTTTCCGAAATAAAACTCATTTAAATTGTCTCGTCGAGATGAATTCAATGATGTAACTTTCGGTGCTTTCTAGCTACCCTTATATATGGTAGATCTTCCCGTATCGAAAATGATAATTCATTCATGACTTTTCATGCAGAGGTCCATGTAATGCACATAAGGCATCGTTGCAATGGTCTCGCAGACACAGACAAAATTGTACTATGAAGCACAAATGTTATACATGTGGATTCTCCCGTAGCGTAGGACAAAGGTTAATGGGTTGCAGAAAATGTAAAACATTTATTTCTAATAAATAAATTACTCATCTTATTTTAAAAATCTTGGATACTACCGCATGCCCCTCTTAAACAAAATTTTGTCCTGAAATTCAGTCCATGGGTTCCTACATATTTGACCAAGTAAAGTGGTCAATTGTGCTAAGATAAAAACTTCTTAGGGAGACATGACACCTGATACTTCGGCTGGAAAAATTGATCACCCTCACACAAGCAACACGTAGATAGACTCACGCGGCTATTACATCTTCCACCTTCCTCTAGTCACTCAGATCAGCTACGACAAGCTTGAGTGAACAGATCGAGATATCTACTTTCCTTTGAGATCATAGACAAGGTGCGACAGATTGATAATAGATCTGTGCCGGGAATGATTGACGCCAATGGCATTGGAGATGAACTATGATTCGTTGCCGGAGGCAGCCCGCGATGGTTATTGCTAAAGATGCTATCTCGAAGGTGATACACCTTCACCAATGGTTCACAAAGTCTCTCACTCCGATGGATCTGCACCAAAGGTGAAGTTCCGAAGCCGACGATGCTATGAATCCTTCGATTGCTTCAAGGGGTAATGGAATGGAGTTCTGAGATATTTGGATGCGGAATTGAACCCAGGCTCCAAAGATGGAGTCTGGATGAGGATGGGAAGGAAAGGAGTTCTAGAAACAATGACTCAAAATAGGGGGGGGGGGGGGGGGAGGGGGGATTCTAAAACCCTAGCCCCGAGATGAGGGAGCCGGAAGAACACTTAGGTCTAATACCATGTAACAATATAGGAGCAAAATGATCCTTTCTCCATTAGGGCATTAGCCCAAGATATATATACAAGGAGGCTAGTGTTATCAGCAACATGGTGGGCATATTACAGTATTACTCTAGGAGGGAAAGAAACAAATGAAACATATACATATATCTGTACAAGTACTAACAAAGCTATTCTTTGCCCTTTGTTCGTGTATTGTAAATTGTGATTAGAAAATAACCTTGTTTTTTTTCAACAAATTTTTTCATGGGTTTCTTACTTGTACACTTAAAAGCATGTCCTCTGCATAATTGTTTTCTCGGTGCTGACTTATCCACAGAAAGTCTGCATGTAAATTCATACTGAAAATGTTTCGGTGTTTATTCTAGAGTTGTAAAACAAGTCTCTCATTTGTTCATGTCTTGGGTTACTTCTTTGTTTGCTACCTTTACTACTTTCTAAAACAGTGCAACCAGCAAGGTGGTGTTTTGTGTTCCAACTTGACCTGGATGAGTTACTGGTGGAAAGTAGGTGCTTCTTATATAGCGTCGCAACTTCCTAAAAATAATTTTCTTTTAACTTTTTTTTGCTGCCCCACAAATGTTTTCTATTAATAATAATACCCTTTTACCTGAGTATATATTCATTCACAAACATTCAAACCCTTGCCTATTTATTATAGTACATGTAAATTGAATTTGACCAAAACATGGAACTGGATTGAAAAGCAGTCATAAAAAAGCAATTCAGAGTCTCAGACAATAAAATGAAGCTTAATCCAATAATTTTTAATCCTAGGGCATCATTTGTTGTGATTGCAGTGATAACAGAACCTTTAACAAAAATGAATGGTGAAGAATGATTCTTAAAGCCGACCCTAAGTAGTAGATGAGGCAAGGCTTGTGGTTATGACAAAAAAGCATAGAACTATAATGAAAGCAAACATCTTGTTCTCGATTAAGTTATTTACTTCTCTTCTATGATAGGCTGCAAAGGCTCAATTAGGCAATCAGTCGAAGAAAGGAGGGGGTGTGAAAGAAGGGATTGCTAGATGCACGTTTGAGGACAGAATTCTCATGAGCGATATTGTTTTCTTACGTGCGTGGACTCGAGTTGACACCCCCCAATTCTTTAACCCTGTGACAACATCACTGCAACCTTGCGATCAGGCTTGGAAAGGCATGAAAACAGTTGCTGAGCTCCGTAGGGACAACAATCTGCCAGTTCCCTACAACAAAGACTCGGCCTACAAGGTTTTATGTTCTGACCATCCATTTTTTTGGGTGCGCATACCTCTTTCATGAATTCTGTTTCTTGATGTCTCCGTTCCTCTGTTTCGACAGCCTATCAAGCGGAAGCCGAGAAAGTTCAATCCATTGGTGATCCCACAGAAACTGCAAAAAGATCTGCCGTTTGGTTCCAAGCCAAAGGACACACCTGGTCGGAAGAGGCCGCTTCTTGAGAACCGGCGAGCCGTGGTCATGGAGCCTCCCGAGCGGAAGGTTCACGCCCTTGTTCAACACCTTCAACGGATAAAAATTGAAAAGGTATCACTTTGCTTCCTTTAAGGTGAATAAAGGGATTTCTGTAAGCATTAGTTTGATGTGGTATATTGTTAGGCATCGTCATCTGAAATGGAAGGATAATAAAAAGGGAATTTTGATTAGTACACACTGTCATCATCGGCGGTGCCACGATTCTAATTTCTATCAGTTTCCACTGTGTTGAATGCGGGCAATCTTCGCCTAATTTGCCTGAGTTTCCATGGGGTTGTACTGCAGACAAAGAAGCGCAAGCTCAAGGAACAGGAAAAGAAGAAGGCACATGAGGTGGAGAAGGCCAAGAGCGAGCAGTTAACAAGGAAGCGACAGAGAGAGGAGCGGCGCGAGAGGTACCGGGAGGAAGATAAGCAAAAGAGGACGACACGTAGGAAAACCGAGGCCTAACGGAAGTACAAAATACTGCTTATGGCCGGGGGGGTGGTATTTTGCATTCCATTCTATTCCTTGGTCCCTGCAGTAGTACGTAGTAGTAGTGGTTTCCATACGATGATTAGTGGTTTTTATATCCTGGGTGCCCTTTATAAGTTATTAAGGTCCTGTTCTTTTCTTTTGATGGTGCCCTTATGATTTATGGGGAGATGTACCCTTTTGAGTGTAAGGGCATGGTATGTAAAATGAAACTCTTTTTTTACGTTCTAATCTCCTTACTGCTGTTCTTTTCATATCTCACTGATTCTTTCAGAGAGATCTCGACCGTTTGTTGGTTGAATACATTGTTATGTAGTGCTGTAAAGAACCTGCAACTGCTTGTTTGGGGGATAGCCAAATACCTTTTTCTTTTGAAGTTAAAGAGGTGGAGTAAGGCAGGAGGAGAGGGTGGAGAGGGGAAGGGCTCACCGTCGGAGAAGGAGAGGTCGGAGGAGAGGACGACGGAGGATTCGGACGGCGTGGGCGGGGCTATCGAGTTGGGAATTAGGGCTGTGGGATCAACTGAACATACAGATTTATACCGACAGATATTTATGTTCCGTCGGTACAGAGTAATTCTTTACTGACATAATTTTATTATCCCTCGGTAAAACATATCAAAAAATTAATTATAAAAAAATATAGTACAAACTAGTAGTTTTGTTTTCGTCGGCAATAAATAATATTTTACCGACAAAATTAAAATGAATGTCGGCTACCAAAAAAACCATTAAAAAACAAAAGGACAATGAGATTATACCGACGGAAAGTTTTATTACCGTCGGCAAAAACTCATATTATGCCGAAGGGAGCAAACATTTTCATCAGTAGAAATAGTTTTTCTAGTAGTGAATCGTCCGACCGATGTATGCCCAGGCCGCAGACTGACTTAAGATTCAGCCTGTTTCGACCATTGGATCCCCATCCGACAGCTACTGTTTGGAGGGATTGATCTATGTTATAAAGGGACTCTTGGAGCTCTTTGAACCAGAGCTCTCCTATTGAAAATTTATAGATTTAGGACTTTTTGAGAGCAAGGATATTAGGGATCTTGAGAGGGCTTGTCCTACTTCCTTTCGCTTCTCTTAAAGATTTTCCCTTTGATGTTGTTTTTGAACTCGATCCGGCTTGTAACTTTTTGTGTTCCTTCCATACTACCCAAGACATAAGCATCCCATGCTCGTCATCATGGGATGCTAAGAGTGCATGTCCAACAGTCATATATATATATATATATATATATATATATATATGTATACTAAAATGGAAGCCTCTCTCCCATGTTGTGACATGTCGACGTCTTTTAATGAGCTACAATTCTTCTTCCATGTATGAACGTGGCTCTTTTTTAAATCCATTTAAAAATCTACAATAAAGATGATAAATTTTCATTCAATGGCATTTAATGGTCATTTGATGTTAACATCTCTCTCTCTAATAAGTGAATCACACTCACTTTAGATTTTACACTTTTTCGAACAGTTGCAATGTCGTCTTTGTCAAATGGCGTGCATCAAGCACATTCAGGCATTGTCCGGATTTCTTACTAGTATAATACTAAAATGGAGCCCTCTCTTCCGTGTTGTGACATGTGGAGCTCTTTCAAACAACCAAAATCATTTCTCTCGTATGTGAACGTGGCCCTCTCTCGTAAATCCTATTGAAACCCTATTATAAAGATAATAAATACCTATTAAATGGCATTTAATAGTCATTAGGAAAATCATCTCTCTTTCTCTCTCTAACAAGTGAATCACACCCCAACAAGTAATCACTCACTCACGATTATACACTTCTTTGGACGACTGTGATGTCGTCTGTACCAAGTGACGTGCATCAAGTTTATTCGGGCATTGTCCATATTTCTTACTAGTATAATATAATATGAAGAGTTACTGTAGCAATAGGTCTCTAATAATTTTTGGAGGGACACTATTTGTTTTGGGGGGGAAATTAGTAGGAAACATGCGTTCTCCATGATTTACTTGTTTGGGTTTTCGTGGAACTTTTAGATTTTCACCTTGAGAAGGCCATTTTAAACACATGAAATAATGATAGAAGAGTATGGACACATGAAGTGGCCAAAGGGAAGTATACGAATGTCATATTATTTAATGCCATAGAATTCAATTATGGGGTGTGGGTATAATATATAAAGAGAATGACAAAATGGGAAAAACAAAAAGTATGATGGAAGGAAGTAAATGATCAAAAGTGGGTGTCATGATATGGTTCTAGCATTTGTTTTTGTTTTAATGACATAAGATTCAAATATGGGGTATTGGTATAATATATAAAGAGAATGGCAAAAATGGGAAATATAAAAATTAGGATGGAAGGCAGTGAATAATCAAAAGTGTGACTCATATTACCCTTATAACCCTTGTTTTTGTTTAATGGATAAATAGGATTCAATGGGTTAGTGACAAAAGACTAATGTTATTGGTCGGTATGCCCCCCATCTCATACCCCACCGGCCTCCCCTTCTTTTCCATTGCCGGAGTTCTCTTTCCACATTGCCGGAGTCAATATCTCTTCCACCATCCCCATCACCTCCTTTCCCATTGTAACTGCCTCCACTTCTTCCACTGGAGGTAATGGGGAGGGAGGAGGAGGTGACGTCGGCTCCAGCAATAAAAAATGGGAGGTAACAATAGCTCCGACAAGTAAGAGGAAGGGGAGGCGACGACTACTCCAACAAGAAGGTGGAGGAGGAATAGGAGGGGATGCAATGGAGGCTCTGACAAGGTGGGGGGTTGGGTTGGAAAGGTGACGAGGTGGGGATATGCGGGAGGCTAAATTTGTCATTATTAAAATAAGGGTGGAAAACAGGGGGCAATGGGAAATGGGGTAAGCTCATTGAGCTTGGGGTGTGAATAAACTTTCCCTTATGTATCTATCCCTTTTATTTTGACATCAGCGGGTGTCCCAAAACCTTTCAGGCAATGGACCCACTTGTGCTCAGACTAATCCCTCCAGAAATACATACCGACCCACTCAGAAGTTTTTTTTTTTGGGGATCGATAGGTATCCCAAAATCTTTCAGGCAATGGCCCATTTCAAGCTCTGACTAATCCCTCCAAGAACAAAGCCCCAACAGTTTTATTAGATCAATTGAATTCATACCACACAGCAGGCACAAGCTTTATTGATTTATTTTATTGGCACTAGCCTTCAAATATGTTGCATGCTATGAAATTTACAACAATCACATTCCGAATATTAGATTTTTTTTTTGTTTATATTAAAATTGAGGCCTAAAAAATTATTCCTTTCTTATGTAAACTTCAGTATAAATTGAATTTTAGTTTTTTTTTCTTTTTGAGATTGGCGAGTGTCCCGAAACCTTTCGGTCAATGGCCACTTTCCGCTCAGACTAATCCCTCCGGAAATGAAGCTCCAATAGTTTTCTTAGGTCAATTGAATGCATATCGCACAACATGCACAAGATTTATTGATTTATTTTATTTCCACTAGCCTTCAAATATGTTACATACTATAAAATTGCAAAAATCGCAATCCTTGTTTCCAAATTGAATATTAGATTCCATTTTTGTTTATTTTTTAAATTGATGCCTATAAAATTATTGCTTTCTTATGCAAACTTCGGTACATAATTAAAATTGAGACCCTTTTTTTTTATACATCGGTGGGTGACCCAAAATCTATCGAGCAATGGACCCACTTCGGGCTCAGACTAATCCATCTGGGAATGCACACCGACTCACCTGAAAGTTTCCCTACCACTCCCGGATTACTCGAGTGGGGGAGGAATTAAACCCACAACATCCTCACCAAATCATCGGTTGCTTACCAACTCCCCCATCCCCTAGTCGGTATATGTCCTTTTCTTGTCTATACTCAGGTGACACCAGCTAGTGTATGAATAAAACATTAGTTCTTTTTTCCTTTAAAAAACCACTATTAGAGGGTAACTTATTCACCCTTTCTCTTTGGATAGGGACGATGGGTCGGGATAGCCTTCATAGACAATCAGTGAGCGGCAATAAGAACCTTGGCAGCCCGGGGGGTTGCCCACTTGCCTCGGCCACCGATCAGTGGTTGGTCGATCACTCTGCACCATCGAAGAGTGGCGTCACAGGATGCGGCCCCGATGTGGGGTTTGCACACGCCTTGTCGATCATCGGTTGGGCTGGCAACCCTACACCACCGGAAAGCAAGGAGAGGGACAACAGGTTGGCTAGGCAACCTTGAACCACCGAAACGTAACGATTAGAACCCTAGCAGCTGGGGGTTGGTGCATTGGCCTCAACCATCGTCCGTAGTGGTCGGTCGGCTATCACGCACAATCGGAGAGCGGCATCATACGAGGTAGCCCTGGGGTAGGGTTTGCACATGCCCGGTCGGCCATCGATTGACCACAAAGAGAAAGGACGACGGGTCAGGTTGGCCGCCCTGCACCAACGGAAAGAAACAATCAGAACCCTAGCAGTCGAGAGGGGGGGGGGGTTGGCGCACTGGCCTCGGCCACTGATCAGAGTGGTCGAGTGACCACCCTGATAGATCTTTGTCCCTCGATTGCCGTCGAGTTTCTTGCCGATTGGTGCGAAGAAGAAGACGCCAGCCGCCTCAATTTTTTTCTGTAGGTTTTGAACTTTTAATGATTTAGAAGTTTTCTAAGCAACAGTTCATATCACATGATAATGAATGATTGATAAATTTAAATAAGTTAGTGGAATTATTGTCTTTTGGAGTCCATTAGGCAGTTGATAAAGGACGTGGTATTTAATCTTCAATACTGGGTTGTTTCAGGGACTTTTCGTTAAAATGTAAATCCGAGAGTCCATTTCATTAATGTAACCTATAGTGAGGTACTGACCACTAACTATCCTTTTTTTTTTTTTTTTAAATTTCTTGAAGCCCGGATCCAATAGTCATTCACTTGGAAAAAAAAAAGGATTGATCAAATTCTATGGTGCCTGCCCATAGATATTCTACAGACATTTATAAATTGTAGCTAATGAATTATGAGTTCATTAAACCATGTTTAGCATAAAGAAGAGTATTACCTTGCTCATTATCAATCACTGAGTTGCCAATCCTAAACCCAATGGCGGCGCTGGTCTTACAAGGCAGCTTTAGATCACAAGTGGTTAAGAGTTTTCTCATACATACACAAACAAAGGACTTGCGCCCGACCTCGACCCGATCAACCCCGAGTTTTCGATGGAGCACTGCCGGAGGCCGGGTCGGATGTAGGAGATCTACAAATCGAGGTTGCACGGCTTCGACCAGACCCAACCAATCAGAGTGGCAGCCCTACTTCCAGTTATTGACCCTAACTAACAAAGCAAGCAAATCAAGAGCATCTACAGACCATCCCAGCAAACAGACTGTTCTCCTGATCCTCGTAAACTGTATCCCCTTCCCATCACATGGTCGGCCGAAATAGTTAAAACCGTGGAGATGATGAAGATTCCACCGCGTAACACCCTGGTCTGTGATTTGTTTTATTGGCAGCGGCAAATTAGGCTTCTTAAGTAGTGTCCATCTCCTCGCTGGATTTCTTGTACTCGGGCTTCAGCTCGTGGGTTCCTTGATTCGGCCCCCTCTTGTTGTATACGCAGAGGTCGTTCAGTATCTCCTTCAGGAATTGCTGCAAATAGATACGAGAGCAAAAAAAAAAACATCAAAAGCCTTGAGAGAACTGTCGCATTGACATTACTTGGATCGAAGCCCCAGGTTCAGATATAGATCATGATCACCTTTTCAGTATGTGATTAGAAACTTATGTATGAAAAAAAAATTGGCAAGCTAACAAAACTGCTGTTGGCCCTAATTCGTCACTATCCATATATATAATGATTCACAGTAACATGTATTTCAATTCTCAACAAGAATGCAGGTTGCCAAATGTGTGTAAGATGCCGTCAACTTCTTTTTCTTTTATTTTTTTGACATCAGCGGGTGTCCGGACTAATCCCTCCGGGAAAACGCAGTGACCCACTCAGAAGTTTCCCTATGCACTCCTGGGTAAATCGAGGGGGGGAGGAAACGAAACCACAACCTCCTCACCAAAGCATTAGTTGCTTACCAACTCCCCTATCCCCTGGTGGGGTAGATGCCGTTAACTTCTTATTACTATGGTTGGTGTTTCATGCTGGAATATAATCTCTATAAAAAAAACTTGAGACATACTTTAAATATGTATTGAACGATCGGCACTTGCCAAAATAACTGACTAAATGGTTCAGTGTCTTAGATGAATGAGTGATAGTAGTCAAATCCACTGAGATTGGTTGATGAGTCGGTGACATACGGCTGGGTCATGTAATACCAGTGGTGATAACTCGTGCTATGGTCAACATGGTCATGAGATGAATCATGAATTACAGGAATTGAGGGGGTCTCTTCACCCCCGTCAAACATGGTAGAAGAGGAATAAACATGAATAGTCAGTCCACAATAGCCAAACATGGTCAAGAGTCAAGAATCCAAAAAAATTTGTAAAAACCAGTCCAAGAAATGAACTATTCAAACTTACTAAATAAAGGTCCACCACACAGGTCAACAACCAAGTTGAACCAACCAACTATGGTCAAGGTTGGTCGATAGCGGTCAAACATGGTCAAGAGAGTACAAGCATATGAGAACCGTTAATAACAAAACTCATTATAGAAATCTCAAAAGGTTTTTTTTCCAAAATGCTTCACGTGCAAAAAATTCATTAGTGCCCAGCACAGCAGAACTCAAAAAGACCGAGGTATTCAACAAGTAATCTAATACTAAAATGGAACCCTCTCTTCCGTGTTGACACGTGGATCATTTTTTAAGAGCCAGAATTCTTCTTCTGTGTGTGAACACGGCTCTCTCATAAATCCTATTAATAACCTACTATAAAGATGTTAAATACACATTCAATAACATTTACTCGTCATTTGATGTTAATTAGAAAATTCATTAGTACTCTCTCTCTCTCTCTCTAACAAGTGAATCACACCCCGACGAGTGAATCACACTCACTCCATATTGCACACTTCTTCAGGCGGCTGTGATGTCGTCTGTGCCAAGTGGCGTGCTATTCAATAGGCGAGCTATTGAATAGCATATTTAATCTACTGAACTCAATAGGCAAGTTATTCAACAAGTAATTACATCTATATCAGACAGACATTTAATCTATTGAATCAAGGAACATACCTCAGGTTGATTTGTCTCGATAACCAGTTGCTTCAATGCCCAGTTTGGTTGCCTCTCAAATAGTTTAAAGATAATATTTTCCAGTTCCTGGCGGTCCCTTCGTGTTCGTTTAACATCAGATGGCTTTGTCGGTGTCAACTTCTTCTTTTCCTGGTAGAAAAGAAAGGTCACAACCTTGTTTTAGAATGACAGGATTCGGACAATACATGTCCGTCCATAAAATGTATTAGTAAAAATATTATATGATGCCACTAAGAAAAAAACCGAACTGTCCATAAAATGCATTAATAAAAATATTATCATTCCACCACGAAAAAAAAATTGAAAATCGATGTTGCCAAAACGGAAAACACAGTTGGATAAAACCAAAAAACCGAACTGTCCATAAAATGCATTAATAAAAATATTATCATGCCACCACGAAAAAAAAATTGAAAATCGATGTTGCCAAAACGGAAAACACAGTTGGATAAAACCTCATTTATTTCAAATTACTGTGATCAGAAAGTGAAACAAATCACTAAGCCTGCAAACACATCAGGTAGACATAAGTCACATAACCAAACTAATTTTCCGGACCAATGATCCAGGACCGTGATTGAGGTCGCAATTGCACCCCAGTGGCAAAGCACCTGCCTCTCATCTCTCGCCTTTATGGCGGGCTTATTTCTCGCCTTTATGGCGGGCTTATTTCTCGCCTTTATGGAAAGTTTACTTGTGCTCTTGTGTGACAATATTACAGGCAAAGATTCGAACCTTGGTTCATCTTGTGCTCTAAGCACTAACAGGTGATGTACTGACCGTGAGGTCCCTCCAAATAAAAGGTCCAGGACCAAATCCCTTGTAGTAAAAATTGAAACCAGGTCAGGCCAAGGTCTTGAATCTCTTGATAAATTTTAGTTGACGTGGTTGATCCTATCATTACAAATAGTCCTTTCCCGTTCTAGATTTCTATCTGGACTGACCCAACATAATCCGTAACTTGCTCCCAAGAGTCCCAACCCTACCCAAAAACTGTAAAGCATATGCAAAGGCAATTAGGCTTGGGTCCATGCCATGTCAGACCATTAACATAGTGATCATTTCACATCCATCGTCTGGTTTACATGATTTAAGCAAGGAATCAAATGTACGGTAATATACCTTTGAACCAGATGGAGCCAAGCCAACCATCCCAGGCATCGGCCTCATAAGCCCACCATTATCGTTGTCGATCACCTTAAACAGAGAAGTTTTAGCCGAAAGAGGACAGGAATAAGAAGAAAAACCTTGGAAAGAAACACATGTTTTGTGAAATGTACACCTGCACTTGTCGGGTTTTAATCATAGCCTTAGTAGTCCTTTCACGGCATAGTTTGCCATACTCCCCAAAATTTTCACTGTGAGGCTCCATGTCAAATTTATGTTCCACCTTTCCTTCCAATGAAAATCTTCCTGCATAAACAGAGGCTCGCTTCTGAGTTAATTCAGAAACAGGGTTCAACACAAGGAATGCATATCATGAATGGTCAAATGTGTACAATGACAAGCTTAGCAAAAAGCGACAGAATTGTATTCACCTGTTTTAACCATAGTATTCTGTTTAATCACTTTAGTGGGATTCGCAACATGGGAAAACTAGAAGTGCATCAACAATGAAGAAACTCTATCTTCGTGACAAAGTAAGACACATGAACTGGTACATTAGACATCTTAGAACAAAAAATGAATTTACATTGCTAGTTCAGATATTCTAGAACTAAAATTGGATTCAAGTTGATCGATATAAAGCAATGATCACGTCTGTGAAGTGCTGTCATTTTGACGCAGATTAGAGAAACTGGGAAAGGAGCAAGGTTTGGATTATCGTACCATACCATGAGTATTGTGTAGAACTTACTGATGTATCACGCAGAACGTACTGTCGTATCGTACAAAACATACCGAATTGACAGGTTATTGGAGCGATGTGATACCATAAATAACAAAACATAGTTAATAGGGTTGTTAATGTTTCTAGCTGAAAAACAATGCACTCTGATGATTTATGTGCATTAACCTGCCATAGTAACCATTCAAATGCTTAGAACCTTTCCACACTAAGTTGTTGGTCTGCCTGGACCAGGGTGCCCATATGTCTAACAAGACACCTAACCAAGTGAGGGGACTCATGCTTGTTTGAGACTGTTCAAGGGGGAGCAACTCCAGACTAGTCAGTTGGCATTTGGCAATGATCTGATTCAAGTAGATTTCTGACAAAGACTATATCAAAGCAGTCAAAGATAAAATTTTCATCATTTGATTTTCTGAAGAAAATCATATACAAAAATTAGGAAATATTTCCTATGGAATTCTTGAGAAAAGAGTAGCACTAGCAAATGGATTATTCAACGATTTTGGGAGTTTTTGCCAAATTCTACCGTATTTTTCCTCCAAAAATAACATAATAAATATAGAAAACTTGATCTTAAAGCAAGTATCTGTGTAGCAGTGGCTTTGCCTGGTTTCAAAATGGTGGTGACATGCCTCTTTCATGGGCGCTTTTTGTAACACATTCAGGTATCAAGTATTGAGGTTGCCTGTGATTTAACTAGCAAGGCATACACATGTACATCACTTGATGAATGATTTAACTAGCAAGGCATACACATGTACATCACTTGATGAATGATTTAACTAACAAGGCATACACACGTACATCACTTGATGAATGTTCTTCTCACACAGTGTAGTCATGCGATGGCATATGTAGTTATGTACATATGCGGTCCAAATGGTGTGGGGGTCGCACATGAGACTATGAAACTGTGCAAGCACGCTGGGATCTGTGTGATCGTATATGTGACATCACATTGTACGTGTGACCAAACAACTACCATGCGACCGTAGAGTACCCCACGGTCAAAATTTTGACAATGGCATTTTTATTTTTAACATTTCTCCCCTCGTCCCCTTTCCCTACTATCCATTTCTATTGATCCCAAAGCTCTTTTAAACCATTTCTAATTCTCCTCAAAATATCTCCAAGGGCCCAAGTTTTCTCCATGCTATCAATTTCTTCCTAAGCTTTCCTTAAAGCCTTCTCCAAGCTGACACACCACAGCTCATCTAGTTCTCCTCTTAAACCCATGCAATCTAAGGATCTAGGATGGAAGTATAGACACTACAGTAATCCAAGAGATAATTAGTATTGTGTAACTAGTGTGGTTTTGTCACTACAGGTGACATTGCATGGGACAATCACTTAGAATGCCCCTGGGTCTAATATACGAGCATGCCTTGGGGTTACTCCCGAATTCCGAAGGAGAGTACGTGAAGAAGACTTCTAGAAACGAACATCATGAACCCACAATAACTGAGTACATAGAGGGGGGGCTGGTATACCGTTTGACAAGGTGCCAACTTTTGTCCATGGGATGCTCATGAGTCATGACCACCAACTATAGTAGTGACACCACCAAAGAGATCACGGATTATTGGATCATTATGCTTCTTTAAACCAACACGTTAGTAATATTTATTTGTATTTTTATTATTTAATTCTATCATGAGAAAGGAAGGGGTGTCATGGTTTCTTATAGACAAATGAGCAGTAGGTACCATATATCAAGAAGCATCGGATCGAATGCCATCCAAGATTTTAAGAGTCAAAAAGGGTCTTCCAATGTTACCGAATGAGATACCAACTCTAAGCCAGTCTAAAGCAAAGGTATAAAGCTCACTCCCAAATGAGAACCTCATCTGAATCCTAAAGTCAATCAAATGAAGGAGAAAATGGGTGGAATCGTAGATATCAAGAGACAAGAAAAGTCTCATAATGTGCACTCAATTGTAATTGATGGGAAGCAAAAAAAACTCATGAACAAGGTTTCGAAGAAGGGTTTGATAGCATGCATATAATGGAAACATGGGAAAATGGGCACTTGAAGAAATAGAAGAGATGGTTGGTCCATTGCATTCAATGGTACTGCATAGGTACCGACTCTTAGCTAGACTAAAGCAACAGTTGGATAAACCGCTCTCGAAAGCATGTAATGTACTTGAATCGGTTTGTATGTATTATGTTACTAATAATAAAAATAATCTTAATTTTTTTATTTTTATGTATGATTATTATTATTATTTTTATTTTGCTTTCAGGAATTTGGTTTTTTTAGTCCTTTAATACCAAATTCTAAAAAACAAATCAATAGAACCACACAAATCGTCGCATAATTGCATATGTAATTGAATGAGTGATTTTTCCTATAACCACACGGCTTTTGCAGGTTTGATAACATTTCTTACTTTGGAGACGAGATCTAGTTGTGCTTGCAATGCTCGAAGGTGACGATCAACCACATCACTTCGACTTGCTACCCCATAGTGATGGATCGAGAGCCTACGATGTCAAACAATTTGACGATTACTATGGGAATCTGGCACGTGTTGGATGACGAAGTTTGATGCGAGCGGAAGCGTGAGGAAGGAGATGAACAAAGTCGATCTCCGTATCTTGGAATCCACCAAGAAAGATAAACCTAGAATCCACTAGGGCTCTTGGAGTCAAGAAAGGGAAGATAGACATCTTTAATTTTACTCATTGTGAAAAACTCAGTAACAAGGGGTAGGGGCCTTTAAATAGGCAACAAACCCAAAAGACTACAGCTCTACTACGTATAGGATTAGACAATTATTATAGGATTAGGACTCCTAACCCTTACAAGACACACTAAACAATTACAAAGTGACCCTTACATCCCAACTTGACTAATGACTAGTAAAACAAAATAGATAACTAAATAATGGATGTCCTAAAGGACCAAAATAGCACAAACTAAATCCAAAACTATGCTTTGGAATTTGTTCAAGCTAGTCTTGTTGCATGCGTGTATCTAGCTCAACATTAAGATTTACGCAACTTGCCCTCCATCAGGCTCCCCCACTTGAAAAAAACTCAACATTGAGGTCATCTCCAGAAACTAAATTGTCACCTCCATCATTTGAATATGAACCACCTCCATTGTCCTGATGTGAGGGAATAAGCTGATGATGATGACCAATCAGATGATGACGACCGACCAGTCAAAAAAGATGGTCTTGGATCCCATGCATAGTTAGAAGAAATGCTTTGTCTACTTCCTAAAGAATCCGTCAATAAGACCAAGAGACTGATGTATAACCATAGGAACTAGGATCACGCAGTGGTGCAAATATAGATGCAATCCGACTCCAAAGTGCTGAAGGAATAACCTCGTGGGTGCATATTCTAGCTCGGGAAAGATTAAATCAATGCTAGGAGAAAACACAATATGAAAAATCTTGTCAACTGCCAGAAGAGGATCGAAGTTCTATGGACTCCACAAAAGTAGGGGTGGCAAAAAAATGGTTCCAGATCAGACAAGAGAATACACTAATAACTATCTGTTTGACTCGAAACCGACCCAGACCCAGATTTCGATCAGCCTTGCTTGTCCGGAACCGACCCAATTTCAAATTGGGCAACCCGGAACCGACCCGAATTGTCCGAATATATAATAAATTGTATTAATTTTAAAACATATTATAATTATTTATACTAATTATATATTGATATTTATTTATTTATTAACTATAATTTAATATATTATGTTATATATATATATATATATATATATATATATATATATTCGGACAAACCGGGTCAACTTGTCTAAATTAGCCAACCCCTCTGTAGTCAAAGCATCGCATAGGCGTTTTGGACCCCTGGGCGCCTAGACGACCCCCTAGGCAGGTAGTTTTCACTAGGCAGCCACCTAGATCCGCATAGGCGCTTGGGCAGTTTTTCACTTAATCCAATTTGAGATTTTTTCAAAATTGAGTTTAATTAACTCATAATTGAGTTGCATTAACCCAAAATTAAATTGCATTACTCAAATTGAGTTGAATAAGCTCAAAATTGAATTAAATTAACTCAAATTCTTATGATGGGTTCATAAGAATTTGGGGGAGGGGGGGGGGTTCAAAATTGAGTTGGATTAACTGACAATTGAGTTGAATTAACTCAAATTCTTATGACAGGTTCATAAGAATTTGGGTTATTTCATAATTGACTTGAATTAACTCAAAATTGAGTTGCATTAACTCAAATTGAGTTGAATAAATCCAAAATTGAGTTGAATTAGCTCAAATTCTTATGATGGGTTCATAAGAATTTGGGGGGTTTTCAAAATTGAGTTGAATTAACTCAAATTCTTATGATGAGTTCATAAGAAATTGGGGAGTTTTCGTAATTGAGTTGAACTAACTCAAAATTGACTTGAATTAACTCAAAATTGAGTTGCATTAACTCGAATTGAGTTGAATAAACTCAAAATTGAGTTTAATTAACTCAAATTCTTATGATTGATTCATAAGAATTTGGGGTGGTTTCAAAATTGAGTTGAATTTACTCAAATCCTTATGATGGATTCATAAGAATTTGGGGGGTTTTCAAAATTGAGTTGTATTAACTCAAAAGTGAGTAGAATTAACTCAAATTGAGAAAAATTAACTTAAATTGTGTTGAATTAACTCAGATTCTTATGATGGGTTCATAAGAATTTAGGAGGTTTTCAAAATTGAGTTGAATTAAATCTAAACTTAGACCCTAAACCCTAATATATTTTTTTCCCCTGATTTGTTAGAATTTTTCCGAATTTTTTCTTCAGTTTTTTTATTTTTTTATTTTCTGATACAATTTATGGGTACGGTATTCCTATAGTTGCTAGCTAATTTGACTCTTAGGTAGTGAAAGTTATATTCAACATGCTACTACATTACAAAAATCATGTATATACATATTTATATTATATATTTAATAATTACTTGTCGCCTAGGCGCCGCTTTGCCTAGACAGGCCAAAGCGCCTAGGCACCGCCTAGCCACCTTGACTATACTGGTCCACCCGAATTGGACCTAGATTGAAGAGCGGACAACCCAGAATGTTCTAACCTAGATTTTGAACAAGAAGTCATTTTTCGAACCCGGTTTTTTTCAAGTTGAACCGGGTCAATCAGACGGGTCGGGCAAAAACTTGCCACCCTTATGCAAAAGTATATCAACCTCTGAAAGCAAAAGGTCGAAAGCATGAGGAACTTTTGTAATTAGACCTTCAAGTTCAAATTCACCAATGATTGGATCTTCAACGAGAACAAAGTGATGCTCTAGGTCTTCAACTTCTACTGGATCTTGATCTACACTGGTTGAAGGTTGGAGATGATCAACAACCGCTTCTCTCATAGGACGGGAGAAAGTTGTTGAGGCACTGGATATGGCATGAAACTTTGTAGTAGCTTGTTTTAATAGTTTCTCGACCTTGAGAGCCATATTGTAAACATTTGCCACCACTCCACACATATCGTAGAGAAATCTGATTCTAGATAGTTAATCGAAAACCAACGAAATACATGTCGATTTGTCGTGTCTGTTTCTAAAAAATCATGATGAGTAGAACGTCGGTCAATCCTCATGCATCTATACACATTGCATGTAGGTAGGGATGGCAGTGGTGCGGTTTAAAACCGAAAACCACGATAAACCGCACCATTTAGGCCATTATAATGATAAACCGCGGTGCATCGCACCACACCGCATTGCATGGTGCCGTTTCAGTTTTACATAATGGTACACCGTCGCGGTGTGGTTTCGGTGTGGCAGTTCGGTGTTGCAGTGTCGTTTCGGTTTTGCCCAAAACCGCACCGAAACCACATCGTTGCTATCCAGCCTATCCCAACATCTATAACTGACAGTTTTGGACCCGACACGAAATTAGCGGGTCTGGGTTCGGATCGTAAACGGGTCGACACGACTAACCTGATTAGTATATGGGTCGGGTCCGGATTTTTGTCTCCAACTAGTATGACTTGAGAAGTCCCCATTAAAATTCAACGGGTCGAGTAACTCGGGTCTACCCAACTATCCGATAACCGAGTACGCGGTGGATTTTGGTATTAATGATCAGCCCAGTCCAAATTAACGGACGACTGTGCAAGACTGAATCACAACTTGTAACGGCCCAAAGGCTTTGGGTCGACCATGCATCGGTTGGTTTGTAAGTTGTAATTGTTTTGGATCACAGAGGGACGGATGTGATTCAGTTCCCGGTAAATCAGAGAGATAATAAAACCCATTGCCACCCGATGTATTGGTCCAGACGACTATGTGTTTGAATTGTTGGATCACTAATGAGGTAAACAGGTCTAGCGGGTCTTATCGGGCTACCCATTTATAAGTGGATCAGTTACGGGTTTAGGGTCTAGAGTCTCTAGACACGATTAGTTAAACGGGTCGTGTCTGGGTCTAGGGCTTCTGGACCCGACCCGAAAGCAGACACAACCCGAACACAGCCCATTGCCAGCCCTAATTGCATCTATTTATTACTTTCATAATTCATAGCTTCCGCACTGCACAGCATAATAGCCAACGCTCATCTAGGTCATTCTGCATCTTTTACTTATTAGAGCAATCCTCTACTAGATTGTCCTACATCAGTTTGGTATCCGAGCAATCTTCTACTAGATTGTCCTACATCAGTTTGGTATCAGAGCAATCCTCTACTGGATTGTCCTACATCAGTTTGGTATCAGAGTAATCCCCTATTAGATTGTCCTACATCACCGAGCACGACCTATGTACATCCCTAACGGTGGATCTCGTAATGCTGAAGTTGAAAGATGTTATCGATCACATTTTGAATGTTCAATCGAAAGTAATCGAGAAGCTATGAGTTGCCAACACCAGAATCAAGAAGACAACATATGAGCAGGACAAAAACAAATATTTGCCATTAGGAATTTGGTGATGCCTTATTGACCCTATGACAAGTTGAGCAAGAATAAGTTCCCAACTTTTCACATCATCAAGAAGTTGGGCTCTAATAGCTACCTTTTGAAACTTCAAGTGCCAACTTCTCATGTGTTCAATGATATCGATGTTCACCGGTTCCATCAAGATCCACCAGAATCGATAGAGATTTCCACTCTACTATTCAAAGAGACGAGGATTAATAGGATGAAATCAAAGACCGAACGAAACAAAGACCTCACCGACGATACTTGGTGTGATATTTGGTGCATTTGCGTGAATAACCTTTGAAAATTACTCTTGGATGGATGAGGCCAAGTTGGTGTGACGAGGAGAGGTTACTTGCCATCTTATTGCAACGGCCTAGTCAATGAAGCCAAGTTCTTCACACCTAGCGTAAGTAATGAAATTTACATATTCTTAATAGTTTTCTATCCTAGACACCTACCATTTTACTACTTGCTATTTGTTAGTTAAGTATATTGTTTGGGGGATATTTTTCGCTCGTCCGAGCGGATGCCCTACAAGACAGAAAAAGCGTGAGAACGGCTGGCTCCCTCCGGAGCGCAGACCCTCCGACACTCAAGTCAGAACAGGTACCAACAATGGAGAGCTATAGTAGTTGGAAGTGGTAGGGTTGGGGGTTTCGAACCTGTACTTTGGAGCCAGGGGTGGTACCTTTATAGACTTTTGCAGCCCATCAAAGCCTGACACGTGGCGGCTTCTTCCCGCACCTTCTATGCCCCACGTGCCAGCCCATGCGGACTCTGACAGCTTTTGTCGTTTAGCCTGCAAGGATGTGGAAAAGGGGGACGCACCGGTCTTGTCCTTGCCAGGTGGCGGTTCTGGAACGTTCAAATCTTGAAGGTCCCAGACCGACCTTGCCGGCTTCCGTGGGCTACAATCGTCCACGTAGCTTCATGGGGGTAGCAACACCTGTCGATTTGGCGTCGCCCTACTGTAGGCGACCTCCGTAGGTAAAGAGGGCGAGCTCTTGGCCGGGGGAGAGGAACCTTCTGTACCTTTACTACCACAAGAGGGTGGACTCTTTGGCCGTTGCATGATCAAGTGAGCTCTTTGAGCGATCTGCGGGCTGGTCGTCGCGCGGACTGTGGGCACCAGCCACTTGGGCGAGCTCCACCACGTGCGAGCTAGTCGCATGTGTAAGGTTCAGCCCTGAGCAGGCTATAAGCCACAGCCACAGGCGACCTCGGTAGAATAAAGGCCGAGCTCCTCGGCAAGCTATGGGTGGCGTGCCTTGGCGAGCTGTGGGTGTTCGTAGATATCATTCTAAGTTTCCTATTAGTAAAAGGGGGTGATCTCTTGGAGTGCGAGCTGGTCGTCGGGCGGGCTACGAGCACCGGCCACTGGGCGACCTCTACCACGTGCGGGCTGATCGCACGTGGTGAGGGTCTGACCTGGGCAGGCTGTAAGCCACGGCCACAGGCGATTTCTGTCCAAGAGACGCAACGATCCGCTACTGCAAATACCGGGCGGGCTACGAGCACCGGCCACTGGGTGACCTCTACCACGTGCGGGCTGATCGCACGTGGTGAGAGTCTGACCTGGGCAGGCTGTAAACCACGGCCACAGGCGATTTCTGTCCAAGAGACGCAACGATCCGCTACTGCAAATACCGGGCGGGCAACGAGCACCGGCCACTGGGCGACCTTTACCATGTACGAGCTGGTTGCATGTGGTCAGGGTCAGCCCTGGGCGGGGTGTAAGCCACGGCCACAGGCAGCCTCGCGTAGAGGCTCCGAGCGGGCTACGAGCCATGGCCACGGGTTGGCCCCGGGCGGGCTGTGAGCCACGGCCACGGGTGCTTCTTCTCTCTTTGTGTCCTGCTCAAATTGCCTCCCGCTACTGCCACGTGGACAACAAACTGGTAAGAACTTTTGCA
The DNA here is from genome assembly GCA_947650365.1 of Chamaelirium japonicum. Classification (NCBI taxonomy): domain Eukaryota; kingdom Viridiplantae; phylum Streptophyta; class Magnoliopsida; order Liliales; family Melanthiaceae; genus Chamaelirium; species Chamaelirium japonicum. Next base: position 44,795,544 of record OX393550.1, read on the forward strand.
CCAACATATATCATTCTATATGCTACCTAACGTATGTCCCTAAGTCTTATATGGACATGTATTGTCAATGGTGTGGAGGATCTCCACAATCGCTTGATCAACACATGATGAGTCAATAATTAACATGTGGGTTTAATTTCAATGGATCAAATCATCCAAGGCAATAGATCAAAGGGTACTGTATTTGACCTTACTTGACTAAATCAAAGGCCAATACAGCTAAGGAAAAGTTGTAAAAGGCCTTCTCTATGTATGTTTGCATACATGGAGCCCTACATCTTCCTTTTAGCGTGATTCAATATGGAATCTCAAACCGAACCATCTATTTTCTTGTTTCCACTCCAATATGGGAGTGTGGACCATCCTCCTAGCAAGCTCTCTTCCACCACCTTCTCTTCTCTTTCATCGTCGTCTCAAACCCTAGAAAGATCATTTCAAATCCTAATATGTAGATATATACATTTGTTGAGCGATTTCTACATGGAGTTTTCTCATCTTGGGAATTGAGAACATGAAACGATATTTGAGAATTCATGGACTTCTCATGGCCATGTGGGATATACAACGGACCGTTAAGATTTCAAGCACAAATGTTCACATCAAGGTAAGATCTATCAAATTTATTTTGCATATTCTTACTTTCGTGTAGATAATCTTAATTCCATCTTACCCTAAAAGATCTCATCTAGTTGCTTGTGCGATTAACAAAATAACTACTTGAACTCTCTATCAATAAATACTATATTTTAGGACAAACCCTTTAAATAGTCTTGATTAATTCCTTTTGCAATTCGTTCTATAGACCCCATTAATTCCTTGTGGTTGGTTACCTCTTGATAAACTGAAAGTTTTTATGGTCCTATTACTTTTTATTGTTGTCGGTTCTATTCAAGGATGGTTGCTAAATCAAGTTGAATACTAGTTTGGTCGCTTTGAATTTCAATATGCTATATTAAATTTTCAAATTGATTCATCTTTTTTATACTTGTTTTGAGATTTCTACCAGCCATGTCCCATCTACTTGGGGTAAAAAGGTTGGAGGTGGGTTTGAATCCATGACTTCCTCAAAGGAGCCTGAAGAGTCCTGCCTCTAACCTCCTGTTCACTTAACCGGTTGTTGTTTTGGGATTTCTGAGCTATGAAATCATATTCAAATCCTAATTTACCTCTCGATAATAGAATGCATGCATTGGAAAACACAGGGCATCGTACCAATGGTTTAAGGATAAAAAAGCAAGCGAAAAAATTATTTATGCTCTCTCTCTCTCTCTCTCTCTCTCTCTCTCTCTCTCTCTCTCTCTCTCTCTCTCTCTCAATTTGTAACCCTTTTCAGATAATCAAATATGGGCATATTGTTTCATTTAAGCTCATTGGCTTCTAATATGTACCACGTCTCTCTCTCTCTCTCTCTCTCTCTCTCTCTCTCTCTCTCTCTCTCTCTCTCTCTCTCTCTCTCTCTCTCTCTCTCTCTCTCTCTCTCTCTCTCTCTCTCTCTCTCTCTCTCTCTCTCTCTCTCTCTCTCTCTCTCTCTCTGTGTGTGTGTGTGTGTGTGTGTGTGTGTGTGTGTGACCCTTTTCAGATAATCAAATATGGGCCTATTGTTTCATTTAAGCTCATTGGCTTGTAATATGTACCATGGAGATGAATCCAATTCCATATACAACTTTCTCTTAGACCCACTTCAGTTTAGGGGAACAGAAGGGTTGCTCCCTGGTTGCATGAGCTTAAACTACATCACAACAAGGTATGCCTCCATACCGTCAATTGATTTTTAGTTTTCTTGGTATGCCCCTCTCTTGTCAAATTGCCTTGGACAAGCCTTCAGACTCAATGTTATCTTGACGTCAAGTTAAGACCCAGTAGGAAAATTTTGTGTTGATATTCCCTATAGTCGACCCATCTTAATGGAATAAGACTTGGACGATGATCTCAGGGAATCAAACAGAACTTTATAGAAACGTCTCTACAGTTTTTATTATGCCCCCATGTTTATACATTAAAGAAGGATGCTACCCCTTTTATCTACTGCACTTATTTGTCAGTTGAAACAAGATGCATCACCACATGATGACCCAGGGGTTTCCATTTGGCTAAACAGAAAGCTCGCCAAATCATGCCTCATTAACCTTATTACCCTTTTTCAAACAGAAAATGAATTTATTCATATTCAGTATGAAGAACGGATACACTCTCATCAATATTTTATAGGAGGCCCAACAATTATTAAATCTTCAAAAAAGTCTGAAATATTTCAAAAGCTTCTGATTGTATATCAGCTTCAGTACTGGTGGTTCATTGAATTAAGGGGAAATACACAGTAGAAGGCACTTGCAGATCAGTATGTCATGAAGGAACTAAACCTCTATGATGATAAGCTCTTGTGAACATCAAAGAGAGAGTAGGAAATAAGCCATGCAGTAAAAAAAGCAGGTGGCATGTGATGGGTAGCTCCAAAGTTCAATATACATCAAGATGATGTACTCGAGCTTTACTCGATATCTTAGTGCTAGACCAATGAAACTATGAATGATCAACTTACCCTGATAAGCAAGAGTGTTGATGCAAGGACAAATCATTCGATCATATCAATGCTAGCCAACTTTTAATAAGACTGTGAACATGCCTCTGATGTCAAATAAAAGGAAGGTGCATGATATGAACCATCAAGATGGCTCATAGCAGCATTCATCCTAAAAGTCTTTAATCAAGAATATCATTGAGAACTCACTTTTAGATGATTCAAATACTTCAAAAACCATGACAAGTATACCTTTTTTAAAGCTATATCATAACATATTGTCAAGTGATATATTGTGATTGGTTCCACCTCACCATTGGGCAATTAAGACAAATATAACACTTTGATACTATAGTTTCCAATCAAACAAGCTCATCTAGAACAACTACAAGATGGTACATTTTCAAAGTTTGATTTAGAATTTAAAAATTGGACTAAAAGGTTTGAGTCAAATATCTACTGAAATGATAAATCATTTTTATAAAATCCTTATACATATCTTTCTCTCTACCTCAGCATCTTTTTATGATGAATAATTAGATCTATTTAGCCAATGACAAAGCTTTATATCCATCACTTCCCAAAAGGCCTCTCTATTGTTTTAAATTGCCTCTACTTCATTTTCCTACAAACCTAATAACCTTAATCCTTAGAAAACGGTTCGTATATGGCCAAAGACCAAACCGAATTTGCTTTACTGTATTGACAATTTGTTCATAATTTTTAACAAGACCAAGGAGAGGTCAAGATTTTATGGCGAAGAAGAAAATAATTTCTGAGGAATGCTTCTACAATTGACTTGGAAGATATTGCTCTCAGCCTAACAAAAGGCAATGGCCAGCAAACAGCAATGTCTCGAATCATCAACTTGGTTCAGGTAAAAAAGTTACAGTATCAGATAATTCCATAGTATGGCCAGAAGTATCGCTGATAGCCCAGATCGTATGAAATGGTGTGTAGTATGTATTAGGCAACTGAGTGAATATTCATGGACCTCTTTTATACATGTGCTAAAAAATTAATATAATATAATATAATAAAGTAATAAACTACTAAACTGGCTATAGACCCTATATAATAGAATATATCAGGTTGTATCAAGGAGGATACAACAAACAAGTTGGGTAGCATCATAACATATCCTTGAGAAAGTGTAAAACATTCCTTCACTTAATGAAAGAACCTTCCCGATAATTCAATGGCTAACCAATATTCATCCTAAGTTAGATGTGTATCACACATATACCTAATATAATATATGCTTACCGTGGTTTGATTCAGAAAACACACACATTGGAACAAAGTCTTTGAACATATTGAGAGAATAACTCTTGGGTGTATTGCCTGAGTCATTTTGAGCCAATTCCATCTTAAACTGCCAATAGACAAGCATGAAAAAAAATTTCAAACGTAGCAATAGAAAATGATGAAACTAAACTGACATGATGTCAAATTTTAGTAAAATTCAACAAAGCCAACTGAAATTATAGAACTATGTGCATCAATAAATGACTGCAGGTAACTTAAATCTGGTAAGAATTTACTCATAATGACCAAATATATTTCTTAACGGTATTTGGTACCTCTCTTGGAAACTTCTATTCAGAACTTGTGATCATAGTTACCAAGTTGGAAAACGGAAAAAAAAACGGCAAGGGAAAAAATCGGAAAAATACGATGAAAACGGAAAAAACGGAAAAAAAACGTGAAAACATCGGAAAAACAAAAAAAAATCTTAAAAATTATACCAAGCATGTATATTTGTTATTTTCCAACATTAAGTAATCAAAAGTTCAAAACATATAGCATATGCGTTTATTACGCACGAACAAAATAAAAACCAAACTCAATTTAAACCCAGACCAAACCCAACGTGTTTTATACGCGTTTTATACGCGCTTTTTCCGTTTTAAACGCGTATAAAACGTGTATTGACGTTTTTTTCAAAAAAACGAGTTTTTTTCCTGTTTACTACGACTTCGGATCGATATGCGTTTTATGCGCGTTTTTTTCAAAAAAACGCCCAATTTGATAACTATGCTTGTGATAAATTGAAAGCTTGAATGGCATGTGAAGTATATAGCCCGAAAGACCATTGTAGAAGAACATGACATATTAATTAGACATTAAAAGGTAAAGGAGATGATAATAGCAGTAAGTATTTGCTATTTAAAACGAATGTCCTGGGGTTATTGTGGTGGGCAAGCATTAGGGGACGCTGAGCTTCTATAGCTACCCATAATATTTTTTCTTGGGAACGCAATGCGAAATATCAGTATTTACATATAAGATCTTTATTCGTGCAATCGTTTTGATAAAAAAAACAGCATATAAGGAAGGGTTCAGATGAAACTTCGAGGCTCACGAGTCTGACATGAACTTGTGTCTCACAGATCAGTAATATGAAGAGAATCATATTTATGAAGCGCTCACTTTTAGAAAGAGAAGTACAGAGGATGGTTGCAGATAAAGCCTCCGTGCTCACATGCATGCCACATGCCTCTAACTTGTGTGTGCACGCGTGTGTGTGCGCGCGGACGCCTAACCTCTAACTTGTGTGTGCACGTGTGTGTGTGCGCGCGGACGCCTAACAGGAAATATAAAGCCTCAAAAAAAAATTGATAAGATTTCAATGTTACATAAGCAAGTTAAAACGTGGTGTTGCCAATAAATAAAAAATGGTGAAATAATAAAGACATATCGTATAAAAACTAAAGTGCAAGGTAAAAAAGCACTGCTGAAATTCTAAGCTTCTGGTCCTGCAGAGCAGAAGGTACAACTATTAACTCAACTTAGAGACAAATTACAAAAACGTCCCCTGAGCTATACACCTAATATCAGATTAGTCCCTCTGGTTATTTTCCTAAACTTGACCCATGAACTATGCTATGTTTGCATGTTAGCCCCATCCGTCAACTTTCAACCGTCAAACTTAACTTTTATCCCAAAAATACCCTTGTCCCAGTAAGCAAAAGGTTATCTTTAAAAAATCATTTAAGTCTTATTGGGAAGATTATTTTGGGATAAAAGTTAGGTCTAACAGCTGATAACATGCAGACCGAGTCACTGAGCATAGTTCTGGGATCATTTTTTTTTTTTTTGAGGGACCAATGTGAAGTTAGGTGTATAGTTCAGGGAAGGTTTGCCCTTAATTTTACAACAGCAAGAGAAGCCAATTAGCTAGATCAATAGAGACTCGCAGAACTGCAAGTCAAATTTTCTACACACTATGTTTCTATAACTGCTTGCACGTCAGTCTCTCAATCATTTATGAATTAGAAATTCAAAGGAGAGGAGACATGAAATAATAATTATTCAGCTGTACATTCTTAAAACTAAATTGTGGATAGAGCTATATGTGGTGTTCTGAATATGTGGTAATGTACTTCAGCTTGGAACACAGAAATCAGCTAACTTATTATAACATCTAAAGCAAATTGCAGCAGAGTGCAGTCACACTATTCTCAAATTAAACACATCTACATTTCATTGGCTGAATAATGCAGGAATCGATCTAGAATATCTGAACTGTTTAAAAAATTATTGGATAATTCATGATTTACATATTATTCATAAACTACTCATGAAATGTCAATGTTATTACTCAAAGATGTTATTTCTTATCTTTAAATTGTCTTAGTTCTGCTTTTCCAACAACCATGCCTGTTTTTTGCATATATGCCTATATAGGATATACTAATATTTTCATTTTTTTATAAAATTTCAGCAATTGTTTCCCTGAATTCTTTTGCACAATCGTGTTGATTTGTCACGTTGATGGGACAAGGCTCGATGGTTATATGGCTATAGTTATATGTTGATTTGTCACGTTCTAAAATTTCACATTTATGCCTTATTACAGTGAATTTTTCCCAAACATTAAACTTGAGACGATGTTATGGAACAACAAAGACAATGGGAGTAACAAAGCCTTATCCCATAGAGCCGAGGTTGGCCATAGAGTCATATGAAGGTATAAAAAAAAGGTTCATAACCAATAAATCAATATCAACCAATAAATCGACCCTATCGGATATGAAAATTTATCGTGGAAATATTTTGACGATGTGGAAATAATGCAATTTTATAGAAAGAAAGGAAATATCGATTTTTTACAGATTTTCCAACAAAACTTTGGACAATTATAAATCAAGCGTAGATACACTTTGGAACACTTAAATCACATGTTGACACTATCAAGGAGTGTAGAGCATATATTTTATATGTATGTTGTGCTAATACACAACAATCTAAACATAGAAATGATGGAAATATTGAAATTTTGCAATAACACTCAGTCATTTAGGCATGAAAAACTCATTGGTAAAACCATCAGGGACCGGAGCCTTATTCTTAGGCATATTAAGGACATGTCCTTAATTTCTTGTGCAGAGAAAGGCCTAGAAATCAACTCGTTATCCTCTCGAGTAATGATACTAGGAACAAAGTCGAGGATGGTGAGACTACTGGGTTGGTTCGAAACCCACTCACGTCTACTATTCCATCTCTCCTTGAAGAAATTGATGAAACACCGAATAATATCGGCAAAATGATAAGCGAGATCCCCATTATGATTCTTGACCACCAAGATCCTATTCCTATTCCTACGGACGATGGTCGCGAGGTAGAAAAATGTCGTATTATGATCGTCACCTTGGAGCCAGTCAATCCTCAACTTTTGGCGCCACTTAGCCTCCTCCATCCTCAACAGGTTGTGGTACTCACAAAGTAACGTCTGCAAGGTGATCTCCTCCTCTCTACTCAAAACCCTCACATTTGCATTCCTATGTCGGAACTCGATGTAATCTCGAATGACCCTGAGATGCTCCAACCTACCCACCACCGATCGAATCCATTCAAGAAGGGTTGCCCGAGTGGGCACCAACTTGCAATCAATTGGGTATATGCCGGCCCTATGCCTAGCCGTAGCCCAGGCATTGGACACGACGCCACCACAATCTTCACGAAGGAGCCAAAAGTTCTCAAATCTAAAAGGCCTTCTACCATGCGGGATCTTGGGCTCAAGGGTGACAAGAAGGGGGCAATGGTCCGAAAAGCGATCCGAGGAAGGTGGAGGACACTAGCCTCAGGGAAGGAATTCATCCACCCACTAAAACAAAGGGCTCTATCTAACCGGACCCGGCTAGCATCTTGGTTGTTGCACCAAGTAAATTGATCACCCATGAACCTCAGGTCAATGAGCCCATTCTCTCCCACAAATTCTCTGAAGTCTTGGATCTCACTATCTAAGCGAAAGTCGTCCCCTCCCTAGCTGTCCTCAGGGTTCAAGATGACATTGAAGTCCCCCACCAACAATATAGGAAGACTGAGACTATACACCATTGAAAGTGATTCACATAGGATCCGTCGCTCATTAGCGTTATTACTAGCATAAATGGCCGCCAAGACCCAAGTGTGATTGTCCCGATCGGTCACCACCCCGACAAGGGTTTGGTTACTATGATTAACATCAGTGTAATTATCTACTTCCCGGCACCAGAGAGCAATGATGCCACCCGGCCTACCCATAGCAGGAATACAAGCTTGATTCCAGTGCATCCCCAAGGACCCCAACTGTTGAACCACCCAATTCACTCCTTGCTCATCCACATGCGTTTCCAACAATATAAGAAAATTAGGATGGTGTTCCCCGATAATCTTCTTACAGTGCAGCATAGAAGCCTTCCTCCAAATTCCCCTGCAATTCCACACAATCATTACCATTAGATAACAAAGAATGGGGAAACATACTAAACAAAATCCTAGAGGGTATCATCTTCCTCCATCACGTGGAAAGAGTCCAGTTCCTTGCGCCTTTTGGCAGCATGATCCACCTCCGTGGAGCCTTCACTTCCGACATCCCTAGCAATCTGTTGAGTAGCCACAACAGACAACCGGATATTCATACCATCTTGACCCCCCAGTCGCTTGGCTCCAGTCACCGTGCCTTCCAACACTGCACGGTCAACGGCTCCACCATGCCCTTATGCGTCATCGATCTTTCGGCCCCATTAGAAGTCCCCCAGTCGGGGGAGTTCTTCAATTGCCAAGCAACAAAGGAGCCTCCCTCCGCTGTCAAGCTTCAGCATCGCTGCCGATACCGTCTTGATCCATAGCTTCACCATCCCCACCCATAGCCCCTTGTCTCCCCCCTCACTCCGGAGTCGATTCGCTGGATATGTTGGGGGCAGAACCCTAATTTGTTGTTGCAACATGGAGTTATTGGAGACTTGTGAGCCTTGTTGTTACACCCCGTGGGAGGTCCACGGATTGGACAATATACCGTCCAGGATTGGAGATCGAAAATACACTCGGGACTAAATTAGCCTTACAGACATATATCGTATCTTGTGGGCCCCATCCATCGTTCCCTTTGTTCAGAGACACTTGGTTGGGCTCTTTATATAGTTCTTGCATACAAACCAACTGGCCTCCATCAATCTCGGTGATGTCACAGTCAATATTGTCCACCTCACCCCCACTCCCCCTATTGGAATGAAGGTGCACTATGTACCGTTCCGACTTCTGCCCCTTCCCTTCATGTGATTTATGAACCACATCACCTCTATTAATTTTATCACCTGTAGCTTTAGCCTAACCATGATTTCCCTCACAAGAGAGTACACCCTTCACGTGCCCTCCCCATTCATTTTTGGACGTGTCATGTGACAATTTCTTCTTAACCTCGGGCCAATCCCTCTGGTCATCTGAGCGCTGGGTCCCCTCAACATCTGACAGGTCCCCAGGTGCCTCGTCCTCTTTGTGATTTGAACGGTTCGTCAGACTACTGAACTGTCAACCCGTACGGCCCCACTCGTTGGTTTGTCATTGTCTATGATCTCTCCGTCCAGTGTACGGCTCATCCTCGCCAACCCACCGGCGATCGCTCCCATCCTCTTGGTTCCACCATGTCCAAGAAATCTTGGTCTCCTTCGATTATTTACAACCTGCATTCACGGCCCAAGATTCCATTCTTCCTCAACCCCCCTTTCCATCTTAGGCAAAACAACTGGCTAAGGCATGGGTTATTGGTTCTTCTCCGAACGCAACCCCAACACCGACGCTTGCTCCTCCTTCTCACTTTCTTCCTGTCAACATGTAGTTGCCGCATGTCCCAGCTTCCTGCACTTGAAACACATTTCCGGTAGGAATTCATATTGTATACGCTGCCATCTAGTGCGTTTCTCCGACTTGATTTTCACGCCGGTTCACAATGGTTTTCCTAGTTAGATCTCGACGCAAACCCAAGCAAACTTGCCCAGTCACATCGCTCGTCCGAACATCAACCTCCACCGACCTCCCAGCTTTCGCCGCCGTCGATAGGATCAGATCCTTGTTCCAATATTCCACGGGGAGGCTTGAGAATCGGATCCACACCAGAGCCCTTTCGATACTGTCAGTTTCTAGGCAAAAGTCCGATCTCCACCGTTCCATCGCTATGGCTTGACCAGTTGACCGGCGACCACCCAAGGCCCTCCGGTGAGCACCTTTTTCAAATCGTCCTTATTAGCAAAACGGAAGATCAAATATCCCTTCTCCCAAGGGATAATGTCCACCAATCCCTTGGTATTCCACTTGTTGGTGAGTATTCATGAAAATCAATGGCAGCACCTCGACCCAGCAGCTTCGCAATGATCGCCACCTCCCACTCCTTGCGCGCTTGTTGGTGATATCATTTACTTTGGATCCTATTATAATACACATTCCGTCATCACAACTTTAGTCTTAATAGTGGTGTAATAACAGTTGGACAATCCCCTCTTTATGTTTGAGGGTTTAGGTTACCACTGGCAGAGCAAAAACCTATTAATGTTCTAAACAGAAAATCATACGGTTGTAGCCCTAGTCCTTGTCCCAGCAAATATCAACCGCAGAAGAAAAAAAAAAGGTCTTTTCCATCATTATAACGATTGAGGTGATCTGTTTGACAGCATCTCATTCACAATTAGTACTAGTGAAGACGATGAATCAAACTCCATTAACATATTAGACTAAGGAGGAGAGGCGGAAAGAAACGCTGAGGGATCGATAAAAGAGATGCTTGCCTGGACGGGCTGGTCGGAGTGGAGGGGATCGAGGGAGAGGACGACCTTGGCGACAACCGGGGGAGGGAGGCCAGAGTCGGACGCCGCCGCGGCGGACTGCCACGACCTCGACACCACCGGCGGGCACTTCATCAGCCACACCGACCGGTCCGCCCGCCCCGTCTCCAGCACGTTCCTTCCGTCCTCGCCCACCGACATCTTCACCCTCGATCGGTAGGGTTTCCTCCGCAGGAACGAAGGCGGGGGTTTAGGTGTTTGGCGCGGGGACCGCTTCGGCTTGCTCGCCAAAGCTCTGTTTTGGTGGTCCGGCGCGTGCAGCTCACGCGCGTTGAGCCCCTCCAGCAACCGGCGATAAACCAGAAAGCCGAAGTGGGCCAGCTCGGTGGTCCTCGGGTCAGTTCGGATCGGACTGCGATGCCTGCCGACAGACCTTTGGTTGGATTTAGGGCTGGCAATTTCGGACCCGACACGACCCGACACGAAGTTAGCGGGTCTGGGTCAGGGCTAAACGGGTTCGGGTCGTAAACGGGTCGACACGATGGACCCGTTTAATAAACTGGTCGGGTCCGGGTTTAGGATCTGGACACGGTAGACCCGGGAAGACCCGTTTAGTATTCAACGGGTCGTGTTGGGTCGGGTCAGGTCTACCAGCAATCCGATACTATAATATATAATACCAGCGGGTCTTTCGGGTCAGGTCGGGTCGAATCGATTGGGTTAGATCGGGTCAACTGAATAGACCCGGATGGTAAACGGGTCTTACAGGGTCTTATCGGGTCTATCCGTTTAATAGCGGGTCGGGTACAGGTTTAGGATCTAGACACAATTAGTTAAAAGGGTCGGGTCTAGGGGTTTTGGACACGACACGAAACTAGACACGACACGAACCCGACACGACACAACCCATTGCCACCCCTAGTTGGATTGGGTCCGAGTCGGGTGCGCTCGAATTAAGCTGGGTCGGTTAGCTTAGGTCCGAGTCTAGTAGAACCAAATAAGATTTGATCAGAATGGTTTCCAACCGTTTGGTTCGTTGGACTAAAATGGGATGGGACCTTGGGGAATGAAAAGTGAACAGACTGTGAATCAAAATAACAAATTCGGCGCTCGAAAATAATTCAGCGATGGGACAAAAATCGAAACCCAAAAAATATTCAAAATAAGTTCGGAAACATAGAACATAAAATATATTATATTATATTAGTAATTCTATATTAATAGATATTAAGAAAATATATTTATAACTAAAATAAAATAAGTAGCACACAAAAATAGAGAAATTAGTAGATTATTAGCAAAATTCGTGAATAATTTAGGAGTTATTTGGATGTGACCCATGTTGCCGAATAATTCGGATAAATTTTTTTCGCCTTGACTTCGTGAATTATTCACAAATGTTTTAATAATTTGAATAATATGGTTACTGTGTGAATGACTATTTTCTATTCTCTTATTTGGTTGCGGCATGGAATAATACCCGGAAAGCAATGGTTATTTTTATTCCGGTGTTTGATGCGGCCAGTCAAATGTTGGAACTATAGCCTCACAAGTCGTATCCTCCACTCCAAAATCCGGGTCAAAACGTAGCATGACATTTGATTTGTACAACCCCAAATGACACTGCTCATGGATTTTGCTCATAGATCTTAGGTATGCATGCCTAATCTTAGGGCCCACATGGAATGTGACAATCCCCTCACCTTATAACATAAGCCGTATCAACGGGCGCTTGGCCTGGTGGTACTTCCTCTCTCCCATGTTAGAGAGGTTTCATGTTCGACTCCCTGTATGGATACCATGGAGCGAACTTTCCCTCAACGTTGTTGTGGCTTGTTTGCATGTGTAATTTTTTGGCTATTGATGTCATCATATTCATGCTATTATAGAATTAATAAATAGCAGTTGCTGCCTTCTCTGTTTCGATCTCCGAATCTCTTTGAGCCCTTGCTCTAGTGCTCTGTCCTCTGATCGACTGACCGGTACTGCAACAAAATAAAATAACATGAGCCGTCCTCAACTATGATGCCAACTATAATAGTTTAGGAAAAAAAAATATAATAGTTTATAATTTGGCTCTGGTCCTTGCTACGAAGAGTGTCCCCTTAAATCCCACCCGATGAAGTATTTGTGTCCACAGATTTATCCCAACAGGCACTTTGGCCCATGTTGGACACAATTATCGTGCACCTTTTCAAGTAGCAGACAACCACCTGGGCACTCTTTAGGGATCATGTAAGCTACCCTTTTATGGGCATGTTTGGAATTGTTCCTCATATTATTTTTTGGGGTATAATGTGTGTAAGGTCCCTGAAAAAATATATGGTTAGGGATAAGGACAACTAATGTTTAGCTTCAACTTTAGGTCCCTCTAAATGGTAAATGACTTATTTGACCGCGTATTATTTATCAGGATTTAATATTAGTATTTAGGGTTTAGGTTTAGAATTTATGATTTAGGAATTAGGGTTTAGGATTTATGGTTAGGTTAGGGTTTTGGATATATTTAGACTGCAGCATTTTGCTACAGTAATTAGGATTTTGTGTTGCCATAGTACTTAGGGTTTAGTGTTGATACAATATTTTATTATAGTAAATAGGTTTAGGGTTGCTACAATAATTAGGGTTTACGGTTGCTACAATAATTAGGGTTTGCGGCTGATGAACATCACCAGTTAGTGCACTGGCACAAAGATAGACCAATGATCAAAACTCACCACAAGAGCAAGAGAAAATGCCTTAAATTTTTACTTACCCAACATGCTGGAAGGATCACCACTAAGGTGGGAAGGAGACCCACCACTATAAAACAGGAGGAAATATATCATAACATTTATTCAAACCCTTGTTCAAGACCACGAATTGCATATATCTTACCAATTGAGTTGTTATTTGGAGAAAAAGATAATTTTCATTGTTTCACCTATGATATTTTCTATAGATAACGATACATCTAAAATATAATGACTTAGAGCTTTATCATTTCATTGTATCAATCACATAGCACTCTCGAGGTCCCTCTACACTTCATCCAACCAGCTCCAGTCCACTTCTCAAAGCTCAACTCATTGCAACTTACACTCCGGTTATGTTTGGCCATGCCTTTTTAGTTCCACTTGTTGGAGCTCACCTGCCCGTACTCTGCTGCACTAAGGGATATTTGACTAGAGATAAACCGCATCCCATGTGCCACATTTCTCTCTCGTCGGTAACATGTATTAATACGGAGGGGGGACGCAACGGCTTAGCAGTGGAGGCTCCCCATCCCGCTCTGCCAAATCGGTTTCACATAAAAAGCAGCTCCCGCTTAGGTGATAAGTAGGGAAAGCAAGACACAACCACCAAGGCAAACATTGCCTTCAAACCAAAGAGAGCACAACTTAGACGACACATGCACATCCCGTTGGCTCCCTTCTGTCTTGATGGCTGGTTTATCTCTCTCCTTTGTGGCGGGTTTACCTCTTGCTTTTTATGGAGAGCTTATATGTGCTCACATGTTGTAGTATCCATCATGTCTTGATGGTTGGTTTCTGTCTCTTCTCTGTCGTGGGTTTACCTCTCGTCTTTTATGGAGAACTTATTCGTGCTCCTGTGTTGCAATATTACATATAAGGTAAGATTCAAACCATGGTCTATCTTGGTATTATTACTATGTGCTACCTAAAAATAAAAAATAATAATAATACCAAATTCATAGTTCTAAGATAACCCCACCACGTTAGACTTCATGTTTCCATCTCTGCCCTCCGTCGGTCCCCATCTGTATTTCCAGACAGCGCAATTCAATGAGCGGTTACCAAACGGAGCGGCAAAGCATCACTGCCATGAAACTCAATCGTCAAAATAAAAACGCATCGGCAGCCACCGGATAACCTCAAATCTCGCCCATTCCTCTGTGGGTCCAGCCCTCCCTTCGTCTCCTTCGTCCCCGTTGATCCACTCCACCGAGAGGATTTCCGGTCTTTGGTCTGCGAGCAGCGGCGGAATTGAGCCCTGCGGTCGGGTTTCAAGCAATGGGATCGAAGACGGGGTGAGCTGAAGGGAGAGAGCTGAGGGGGGAGGGAGGGGGATTGGTTGGTTTTGTTGATCAGGAGGCGGGGGGTAGGGATCCGGGGAGAGGGCGAGATGGGGTTGGTGTCGGGTTTGGTGATGGGGACGCTGGTGGGTATTGCTCTGGTCGCTGGGTGGAGCCGCATGATGAGGTACCGCAGCACCAAGCGGATCACCAAGGTCAGCGCTCGCCACCCATTTCGCTTCCGCGATCATTTCTACAAAATTTTATATTTTTAGTTTTATTTTCCTGAATCTATGTTTTTTCGAGATCCAATGATCATGGTCGGTATGCTATGAAGCAGAGTGATCTGCTACAGTGCACCTATGATTTCATTCTGGGAGTGCAGATAGTTGGTGGTTTTTGTATTTTGGATGATCCAGAAATTTGCATTTTGTTCCTGAATATATATATTTTTGGAGATCCAATGATCATGGTTGCCGAGTTTAGCTTAGATTTTTTTTTAATCGTTATTTGGCTGATGTATGTTGATTGAACTTTTCAGAGCAATTTTTAAAACTCTAACCTTTTCAAGATTCTTTAGTCAGACTGATCAGTTGTGCATAGCATATGTTCTCTCTTTATGATGAAAAATGCACCCCCCCCCCCCCCCCCCCCCCCCCCCCCCACACACACACACACACACACACACACACACACACGTTTGTTTCATGGGTCACAAGCAAAGTTTGCTTCTGAGATACATGTAACTTGTTCGCACACTTGGAATACACGCCAACTAGAGATACCTCCAACGACCGTTTGCATTGCAGTTTGTTAGTGTTGTCAAGGCGTCATCACCCAGGAGCCGCCTAGACGGTTGCCTAACGGTTTTGTCCTAAACTGTCTAGACAGGTGATAACTTAAAACCCATCCTCCATTGTTCCCCACTCCCAAAACTTGAGCCTAGTTAGATGAGTAGGATGAGGTAGGTGCGGCCTCCGGAGACCACTGGCGACTATCGGCAAGCTATGATGATATCAGATTTGGGAATATATTTTTTGGAATACACCCTTGCCCCTCTTTGTCTGATCCTTCTCTCTAGTCTCTCCATTTCTGTATCTCTCCCTCTGTTTCTTTCTGTTTCTCTTCAATGCCTCCCATAGTTTCTCATGTTGACATACTTCGTGGGATTTACTATATTCAGTGTTTAAGATGATATTTATTATATATTCACGTTACTTTTTAAATGCTCCTTTTTGGTAATAATGGTTGATTTTTGTTGTTTGATGGTTTTTACTTTAAGCAATGCTAGCCATACCAATGTTGCTTTGAAAAATTTCCATACCAACATGGCTGATAGGGAGCAATCAGGCTGAGTGGCATGCACCCGTTGTGGCTCATATGATCACCTTTCCCTACCCTCCACGTTTGTATGTAAATTTTTCCACAATGGCGTCAACATGGCATAGTAACAACTTTCTGTAGAGATTGTGTTTTATTTTGGTCAAATATACAATTGTCCAATTAGATATACTGGAAATACACACGTGCGGTGCACATGTGCGAAGGGGATGAGAGAGTGCAAAGTGCAAAATCCAGTGGCCTAAAAGGCTACCCGGCGACGATGACATCGTGCTGAGTGCATAGTGCGCTGACAAAGCTCTCAATGTGTCCTATAGTGCCATCGTGCCCTTTTGCTCATGGCTCACGCGAGCGGATCATGCATGCGTGGTTAAACGCTTTGGTAATTTTTTTATTAGAATTTGCATGTGGGCATTTTCAAACCATGGCCTCCTCGCTCTGGTAATAAATTCTTGACATGTTAAAAAAAAGAATTAAGATCTACGTGTATGGTTCTCTGGTGCTCCAACAAGGCATGATATCAGCAAAGAAAGATATCAGTAAAGACAATTTATCAATCTAAAAAAGGCATAAAGTGAATATTATATCTGTTTCCGTAATTTAAGAAAGGACCTTTCTTCTTTTCTAAGCCAAATCTTGCTCCAATTGCTCTTTTCCTCTTGGTTTCTTTTCTGTATCTTTCCAGCACATGGTAAACTTTTGCGCATAGATTAGTGTCCGAAGGACCTTTTACTTATGTCCCTAGTTTTGGGTATGCATTGCAAGTGTGGGGTGATATGTGTGCCCAAAAAGTATGGTGGACATCGCAGGCACCTAAATATGGAGTCATTTCCTATTATTAGTTGTTGATCTCTTTTTTCCCCTGCTCGTCATGTACCCCCAAATCCTGATAGAATAGGGCCCACTAAATATAGGTACAATGTGGCAACTGGCAAGTATATCATTGAGTCTCACTACTAAGATTACTTGTAGGTTCCCCAGTCTTAAAATTGTCACAAACAAACCCCTAAGAAGACGATAGTAAAAGAAAAACTAATAAAAGGACCCCCTAAAATTAATCTAAGCTCATGAATAATCTGGAAAGAAATTCCGATGGTTTGATTTGCACAAAACCCTTGGATGCTCTTACCTCATATGGTCCCTCTCATTGTGGTTTTCTTTGACTAGGTTTATGGGTTCCATCAAAAACATCAGCTCTATTTAGTTGTCAGGTCATCACCATCCTTTCTAACCTACTACCCTTGCTTTTCTAGTTAGTTGGCCAAGCTTTGCTACTCCCTTATTGATCATTTACAGATCTGTTCTTATTTTTAGTCGTGCTACTTTGTGTATTGGTTCTAGGGCCTGCATGTACCTCTTCTTTAAGTCGATACTTGAGTTCATAACGGCGTATGCTTTAGACATAATAAATCATACTTTAAGAGAGATGATCATCTAGGTACTTTTAGTGTAGATCAGATGTGTCCTGCATTAGTTTCTTATATATAGAAGAGATTGATATGCAAAGATTGTATTGTAATACGTGGAATCATGAAATGATGACTAGTAGTAATGGATATATGCCCTAAGAGCAAAAACAAGAGAGGCAACCCGAAGACGGGTAAGAGACCATAAGAGTAATATGGTGGAATTCATTTATTTAAAAGGAGAATGTGGTGTTCTTTATAGTGATTATTAGACGGTAATCAGAACTTGAAAAGTACACCGAATATGATATAGGATCATATGACTATTTGTATAAGAGGGTTTCTATGGAAGGTCTTGGAGTGTTTAAAGTTTAAAGGTAAAGGAGAGGCATGCAGAGAAACTTGGTGGTGGAGCGACAAGCATCAAGAGGGATCACAGAAAGGTCTTGCTTGAAGGAATGGCAAACAACATGTGGCATCCATGACTTCAGAAAATACACAAAGAAGACCGAGAAAGCAGTAACTTAAGTTTGCAGCTTGTGATGAATTCTATGATAAATTGGGTTCAAAAGAATGTGAGAAAGAACCATACAACTTTTCTAGGATGAGGGAAAGGAAAACTAGAGATATGTCGTATTTAGGTGCGTAAAAAATGAAGATTATACAATTTTGTATAAAATGTGATATTAAATGAAGATGGAATACTTTAGTATAGGATTGCAAAACCATTAACTTGATGTTCAAATGTATACAAACATTCAATTGGAAAAATTGAAGTTGGTATGACATTTGAAGGGATGCAAAAGGTATCATTGGCCGTATAGATCTAGGAATTGGGTTGCCTTAGTCTTCCAACAGAACCAGACTTAACTTGAAGTCTGGTTGAAATTTTCCAGCATAACTTGCTCTACTGGACCCATACAGTGGGTTTGGTTGGGTCGGATTTGGGTTACTCCATCCCTAGTTGAATTCTTAGATCCAATATGACTTGAAACTAAACTGACATGCCGTAAAATAGCATAATTACTTAGAATTTTGGTATTCATCCAAACAAGTGAAACGAGAACACTCTTAAATTTTGTTATGCCTGTTTTATTTACCCAAACGCCAAAATATATGATCTTTAGTAGCTAAATGTTTGTTGAGCATGATAGTTTTTTTCTTTCTCCTTTCATCACTTTAGTGAATTAATCAGGTAGATGATGATCATCTCATTTTTGCTTTCTTTCCATGCCACAATTGAATCTAGAACTAATTTTTTATGGAATTGTTTATGGCATTGCTGTGGAATCATGAAGAGCCCGCTTTAGATCTTTATTGAGATATCATTGTTCCCTTTATCATTCCATCTATAGTAGGTTCTTATATGCAATGATGTCACTGAAACATGATTGTAGATAGTACACTTATATATCTTTTCGTTTTACAGGCTGTTGATATAAAGCTCCTAGGGTCGCTTAACAGAGATGACCTGAAGAAAATCTGTGGTGACAATTACCCTGAGTGGGTATCTTTTCCTGTATTTGAACAGGTTGCGTTTCTTGAAACCCAAATTGTTCCTGGTGTTCAAATTGATGAGCGCAGTTACATCCCATGTGTGTTGACTGTTTTTGTTAAGTGATTTAAACATAAGGGAATATTTAGAAACAGCTCATGAACTTTTCATAACAATTATGGGTTATTTGCAATTGCAAATTTGGAACGGCATGCTGCAGTCTAGAAAAAAGTTCTAATCAAGAAAAACATCTATATTACTTGAAAGCCTTGAATAATGCCAACAATGAAGATTTCCATACAAGTCTTGCTAAGTTACAAAATTATATGCAGACGTAGCTACATACATGGATTATTGTATGCTTCATTTTTTGTGCACTATCTGGCAAAAGAAATTGCGTTAATGATGTGCACCGGAGGGGGTGGGTAGCAAAGCAATCTTGATTTGTGCGGGCAACTTACATAGGTTGTGGAGTGGGATTTTGAGCAAAAGTAATAAGAACATTTTTAAAAGAAGTCAACGATTTCAATTTATATGAAGAGATTAGTTGTTTTGCAAGCCTTTTATTCTTAATAGAAGCTGTTGCGTTGGGAGTGTGATTTCTTTGGGAGGCTATCTTTCGACGGTTGTAATTTGTCTCTTCTGTCCAGTTGAGCCCTTATTTCCATTATCACCATGATATGGTTTAGGAAGGATCGTATGTTGTTTATATGTACTTCCTCATCATATTTTTGTTGATTTGAGAAAGTAATTGTAATTGAATCTCTGTAATGCAGCTCATGTCACTTGCAATAAGGCATTCGTTCATCAACATACAGAGATTACCGATTGCTATATGGAAAACTAGGCGGTCTTGCCTTTAATATGAGCTAATCTTCTTTGGATATTGTGTTGATTTATACTTTCTTTGCTTATCAATTATGGTACTTCTATTTTCAGATACTAAGAAAAGATGCACTTGCGCTTCCTTTGCACGCATGGAAGGCTTTAGTTGAATGAGAAAATATGCATCTTCTTCTACTGTAAACGTTGTCAGACTGTGAAAATGTTCAGTAAACCTGTTCAATCTATTTCTTACACTTGATTGCCTTCCTCTTTGATTTAAAAACTTGTCAATACTCAATAAAAAGTTTTGTGCACTTTATAAATATTGTATTTAGCACAATGTTACATAGTCTTCTTTTGTGAAGCCATTTTGCTTTATCTTTTTTTATTTTTTTTAATTCTTGCAGTGGGTTGGTTATTGAACGGTTGAACCATCAATTTGCTTACATGTTTTACTGCATTAAGGAAAATTGATATTATAAATCCATCGTGTAGTTTTTTGTATTTTTTAGCCTGTTAATAGATATTTGGTTTTAAGCTCTTAGCTATCTTAATATTGTTTCAAACCTCTATTCTATGTTTTTTTTATCTTTGGTCTGTGCAGGTGAAATGGTTGAACAAGCAACTGAGCAAATTGTGGCCTTTTGTTGCAGAAGTAAGATGCATTTATTTTGTTGCTCGATTCCTCATCATTACTTCTTATTTTCTACGTTAATAATTGACTCTATCTAGTTTGTATTCTAGTTAGATGCAGTTATACAGATACCCTGCCTTTATGAGAAAGCCGTTCTCTGAGCATATTGGATGCGAATACTGAGATATGTGTGATAAAACCCATGCGGAAAAGGTGCTTTTGGGGAAGTTAAGTTACGTGTTAGACCTAAGGAAAATATTTATCGGACAACAATAAGACAAATGAGGCTTTACAATGTCGAAGGTGGGGTGGTTAAAGAGGGCCCAAGCACATAAGATGAGCATAATGGATGTGAATACTGAGGTGTCTGTAATAAAACCACATATAGGGCTGAGGAATGGATAAATTCTTAGAAAGTTATCTTGCATAAAATGAAGCACCGATTGGTTTTGTACACCTTATGCCAATCTTCCCTGCTTGGTAATGATATGATTTTGCTTATTTTCTTATTTATTTGACTCCTAATCTTAATTTTTCTGAGCTAACATGAGATCGTAGCCCAAAGGTGGCATTCAAGTGACTTGAGCCTCATGATTTCATTTGTTGGGTTTAGTTATTGCTCTGACTTGGTTTGTCACTTCCAAGTTGGTAGTTAGCCATGTGACCAGTTGTGTATGGGATTGTTGTTCTTGTATTGAAGGGGACCAAATCAAGATGATTTGATACCTAACCTTTATCCTAAACCTAGAACAAACTCCAAATCATGGGATGTATTTAGTTGACCCTAAGACGAACTCTAAACCTAGAACACATCCCACTTTCATCGCTTGGTGAACAGCAGACGACGAGAGAACAAGCTCGATACCCTGTGGATAGGTGATCACAATTTATCTAGCATTTTAGGGATTCTTGGAGGGACCATCCGACCATGAACCACTTATGAAGCTACTTCCAAGAGCTCCTGGCCTCCCTCCTCCTCTCTTCTAGATTGGGAGGGTATTCCCCTTCGGAAACTTCCTGCAAAGGCGGACCTGGTGGCCCCTTCTCGGCCGATGATATTAAAAAGGCGGTGTTTGATATGAGAGGAGACAGTGCCCCGGGTTCTGAAGGGTTCCCTATGTTTTTCTTCCAACACTTCTTGGATTACATCAGCCCCGATGGGTGCAGATTAATTAGTGTTTTTTTCGTAGGTGATGTTTGCCTCTCGAGCGTCAACTACTCTCTCTTGGTCTTGGTACCAAAATCTCCAGAAACTTCGAATATATATCAAATCCATTAGATCAGCATGTCTAACTGCATTTACAAGATCGTCACGAAGATCCTAACAAAGAGGCTTGCACTGGTCATGAACTTTATCATTAGCCCGACTCAATCGACATTCATCAAAGGCAGACATATTCTCGATAGCTTGGCTTCCATCCAGGAAGTGATCTATCACTTGAAGGAGCACAAGGGGAAGGAGTGTTGCTGAAGCTCGATTTTGAGAAAGCTTTTGATAGGTTGCACTGGGCCTTCATCCTTGATACCTTAAAAGCGAAAGGCTTCTCTCATAAATGACTTGGGTGGATTCTTGCCCGTCTTTCTTCCTTGAAGATCTCTTGCCTGTTGACTTGGGCCTCTGGTAGCCAATTCTGGATGAAGAAAGGTCTGAAGTAAGGTTGTCCCCTATCCCCCTTCCTCTTCATTTTTGTTGTAAACGCTTTTGATGCCATCATTCGGCGAGTTGTCAACCGAGAACTCCTATCGGGTGCAAGAGGTAACTCTTGGTCTGTCTCGAACCTTCATTTTGCTGACGATACCATTTTGTTCTGACAAGCTAAGAAGGAGCAGGTTGCGATCCTTAAGATCATCCTCTATGGACTCGAATTTTGCTCGTGTCTCCGCATCAACTTCTGTAAATCTTCACTCTATTATGAAAGCCCTAATCCATCCCTAGGCGCCTCCCTGGCTGCTATTTGGAACTACAAGCAAAATTCCCTCCCTATGAAATACCTTGGTTTACCGGTTTCCAACTCTAAGCTCCCGAAACTAAAATGACATAAAATTATTGAACGAGTGGAGTGCTGGCTCACGGGATGGAAGGCAAACAACGTTCTATAGGAGACCGTCTGACAATGGTCAACTCAGTTTTGTCTTCTATCCCATATTACTATCTAGCCTTTTACTTTATCCCTTCCTGGGTTGCCAAGTGTATTGATGGCATTAAAAGCCCATTACTATCTTGTCTTAAACGTGAAAGACTTTAGTATCGTTTTATTGGGCAAATGGTGGTGGTGCCTGCAACACAATCAAGGGGAGATTTGGTCTAGTATGATCAGAGAAAGGTACTTAAGAAGGTTCTCCCCCCTATAAGACCGAAGCTAGAGGACTGGTAAGATCTCCCCTTTTTGGAAAGGGGTCTGGAGGGTGGTGGAACCCTTTAAATGTAGTACCACGCTACTATTGGGAGACGGGAGGAATATTAAATTATGGATGGACCAATGGGTCGGAGACATCAGCCTGGCAACCCTCTTTTATGACCTCTTTGAGATTCCGTGGAACCAGAACGTCAATGTTCACTCTCAAGTCATGTTTACCTTGGTGTCTCCCTCTTGGTCCATCCGATTCTGCAAAACCATTCCGATCAACTTATCTTCTCAATTGCACGAGCTACACTCCGTCCTTGAGTCCTTCTCGGTCTCGTCATCTCGGGACTCTTCTTCCTGGAAGTGGACCCTGTCGGGCTCATTCACAATTGGCTCCTCCTACCGCTTCATCAATAAGGGAGGGGTAGTTTGCTCGATTGCCTCCAACTTCTGGAAGGTCCCAGCTCCGTTGAAGTGTAGAATCTTTATGTGGCTTGTTCTGAAAGACTCCTTACAAAAGTCCATCTGTAGAAACGCAAACACCCGAGGGTGTCAGACCTATCCTGTGTCCTATGCGATGGGAGAAGGGAGACCATTGATCACCTGCTGCTTCACTGCACCTACTCCAAATCCATCTAGAAGTTATTGAGGTCCAAGTTGAGGGTAAATGGTCACCCAAGATCCACCCGCTCCCTCTCGATGATTTGGGGTTAGAAGAGGATCAAGAAGCGTCTCAAACCAATCTGTGACTTCTTGGTTATTCGTGTTTGCTGAAGGAATGGAATGAACGCACATTCAGAAACAAGGAGATGAAGTGGGAAGAGTCTTGGTCCGCCATCATGGCGGTGGCCAAGAACTGGTCCTTGGGATTCCCCTTCCGTTTGGATCTTAAGATTAATCATGTACTCTGTCTTCTGACCTGATTCTCTTTTATTATTAATAATAAAATAGCTTCTGGTACGGCTTAACCCCATCCTCTCCCTCTTGGAGAGGAATTCCCTCATAAAAAAGTTATGTTGGCTGTCTGACATGAAAACAAAGAATTTTAACTTCCTTGGACATTAAAATAGAGGACTAGAGTGGTTTAGAGCATATTGCTTTAACAATCATTGAATGTCAAAAGATAGATCAACACCATGGTGAAAAATCATGCCGTATTCTTTTTGCAATAGATGCAATCAACTTACGTTGCAAATCCCTGTAAGGTCTGGTTATGTTGTAAAGTTAACAACTCAAAGTATTCTTGGCATTTGTTGTCGTTCTGCCTATCACCGTGGGTGCCAACTCTTGAATGTTCATGTGCCCTCTAACAAAATTTTTTTTGTCTCCTAGTATAGGTGCAACCTTACCTAGGGAAGAAACATGCTAGAAACTTGAACAACCTTAACCGAAGTGCATATTTATATACTTTTTTTGTCTCCATTGTCAAATTCCACCTTTTTAGGTCAATGTTCAAATAGGTTTGGGCATTACTCGTAGTGTCTTACGACTCTTACATCAAGGTTAAATATGATTATCAGATCATTTAATTATGGTTAGGTTGAAGTAGGAAAGTAGAAATTTTGGGAAGTGATTGAAAGAAAAGGAAAAGGAAGAAGGGATAATGAACATGGGGAGGGAAATCTTAAGATTAAAGAAGATCGGAATGTGCTTCATTTTGGCCCTTTAGCCTATAATTTTGTGCCTCAGAATTGAATGTGGTTCCTCATTTTAAGGTTTCTTTGGTATAGTTGATTAAGACACGTGAGATAGGGATTGCCTTGGTCCCGACATCTCTCTGGTGCAAAGTGGCATGCTAAATTATTCAAAGGTTGTAGTGCTACACATATTAACGTCATGACATAAAATGTTAGTAGACACAATATAACTATATATTTCACAAGTAAACAACTTTTTTCGAATATCTATTAGCAAATTAAAGTGCACCGGATTAGCAATCTCAAAATCCGAGGGAGTGCACCCACATAAGGATGAGCATTGGTATACTTGCCTATCATTATTTTTTTAGTAAATTATTTTGATTTTTTATATTTTATAAGTCATATGTCAAATTATTAATATCATTAAAACTATTGTTGTGGGTGCCTATGTAGTTTTGTATGTTATGAAAATCTTGTTTAGAATATGTGCAAGTGTTGTTTTCGAAAATCTTTTGTTTTTAACTTGTTTACTAGAAAACTAGGATATCAAACTAATTGTACTTAGTGAAATAAGTCTTCTTTTGTTTTAATTGGAGTATCTACTACCTTCTTGCATGTTGTCTCATCTCCAAGATTCGATCAGATCATTGAACTGCATTGGCCCCCTAAGAAGGAGCTCCCACAAATCCTTCTATTGTATCCTTTAGTCAACTGATCTCTTGAGTTGTTCCAAATTTATCCCCTTAAGCCACTTAATTAGCAACTAATACTATTTAACTACAAAACAACGTTGTATATCCTTTTTAATCATTATATAAAACTCCCCAAAATCCTAGTTGCATAGATATTTTGCACCCAAACATTAACCCATACACAAGGTACCTATAAAAAACATAAAAATTCCAGAAAAATCTAGAAAGCAAATAAAGAACTCCTAAACTACCAAAACACCAAACCAACTCAACCTGGCTATAAGCATGGTTTAAAATATCGGCGATAAATGGCGATATATCGCTTTATCCCTGGGCTTCGACATGAAAACAATCAATGAGGTGAGGTGACAACTCTTTTACAAAGCAAGAGAAAACGGGGGGCTAGCCGTTATTGGTGAGAAAGCAGCCCTTTGACAAAAAATCTCTTAAAACCTTTTCAATTTTTTCCCAACTTTCCTAAAATTATAAAAAGGTCCCTTCAAGGGCAACATTAACTGTAAACATTTTTCTAATTAAATCACTACTATTTATCACTTAATTAATGAAATTTGAAATAATATAGCAATCATTGGTTAGTAATGGAGGGCCAATTGCACTTCATAGTCCTCACGATGTTGAACCCTTAATAGCTCATCTTCTTGTCATGGGAGTGTCATTATACCTTGTAGCTTCTAGGTTATACCATGGCCTTAGCCAACTTGTAGAAGATTTTCACTATAATTGCTTTTGGCACATTTTTTACTAAAGAATGCACTTAAAAAAACGTTTTCTCATATCTACTCGAACTAGGTTGTGGCGTTTGCTTATGGGGATGCCTAGCTAACTCTTGCCATTTCTTGTCATGTTTGGTTTGAGTTATGGCGTATCACTTAGAAGGAACACTTCAACACTTGCTCAAGACAAATTGAGTTAGTTTTCACATTTGAACTATTCTTTTGGAATCAATTTACCTTTCTCGTATGGCTAAAGATCGGCATTAATGCTATTAGTTTGGCTAGGTATGAAGAAGCTTTAAATTCCACTCCACTGGTTGTGTCATTGTTAACATTGCTAGACATTCAAATATGCAATGCAAACTCTGTCCATTTTATCATTCTACTTAGTTTCTTACAGAGTGTAGCCAAGGCGTCGCCTAGGTGTTTTGGAGCCCTTAGCGCCTGGTCTCCCCCCTCGGCTGGGGGTGTTTCCTAGGCAGCCCGCCTAAACCGCCTAGACAATTTTCTAGTTTTTCGGGGCAACTTTTATTGGGAAAATACAGCCACTCAGGGACTGTCTTCATGATGATGGTTTAAGTGTGATATCTTGTTGTTAAGACTAGGATAGTGGAAACAATAGTGGACGGAGACTATGCTATCAAAGTCGGGACTAGTCGGCGACTAGTCCCTAGGCGACATTTTGCCGACCGATTAATTTCGATTCCATCATTGCTGGGCGGAATCCCGACTAGTCCCCGACTAGACCCGACTAGCCCGACTAACGACTGCCGACTAGTCCCCAGGCAGCATTCTGCAAGCAAATTTTTTGTTTGAAAGGAGTCTTTGCAAGCAATTTTGTTTGGATTTTTTACATTGGCTCAAAGTCTTGAGTCGCAAGACTCACAACTATGGCTCTTCCCTGTAATCATCTGTTGAGCACTTGAGAATCTCAGATAAAAACATAGACAAATAATTAGTTTATTTGTTGATATCCATATAACCCTATAATCAAAATTGGAGTTGTTCACTAATTAAACATCATCAAACAAATATTGTGATGAATTCTTAGTTCTGAGTCTTTTGACATGGGCATGAAGCCAATACAACTGTGTTATGTTAGACTGTTACTTATGTATGCTGTGAAGTGCGAAGGTATGTATTGTTATTAACCGACTAATATCATATACTTATTGACATTTATGCTAGTTCATATATCATATATGTTTAGGGAGGGGGGGAGGGGTTAGAATAAGTTTTGGCCGACTAGTCCCGAATTAGTCCCGACTAGTCCCGACTAATCCTAGTCGGCCCTTGGCCGACTAGGGCCGACTACCGACTTTGACTGCATAGGACGGAGATTAAGAGCAGGAAGAAGCACACAACCACAAACACTTGAAGATGCTGAAGATGTGGTGATACTTGAGGGACAGTCATGTTTCAAACAAAATACACTTTCATGGAAATGGTGACGATGATTTTGATGTATTGATTCTCGCTTACATTGACAACTTTTGTTTTCATCCGTCTTAATTCCATCTTCTTGAGCACTTAAAAAAATATCATTTTATATTCTTTACTAAATTTTTGTAGGTATGAAGAGGAAAACATTATATATATATATATATATATATATATATATATATATATATATATATATATATATATATAGATAGATATATATATATATATATATGCATATGCATACCGTATAGGCGTCGCCTAGGCACTGCCTCGCCTAGATATGCAAAAACGCCGCCTTAACTACATTGGTTTCTTACTTTATCTTTTGAGATCTAATTGTAACGTCATGTAGTATAGTATTCTACATCATATGAAATTAATGTATATAATATATATGTGGGGTGGGAGGAACAGAGGGAGGGAGCTTACGAAATTGTTTATACAATTTGGATTGTTAAATAAATAATAATTCTTATTTAAATCTTTTTAATGATGACTTCTGACTAACTTCATGTTCTTGATTTGGTCTTAGGCTGCATCAATGGTCATTAAGGAGTCTGTTGAACCCTTATTAGAAGATTATCGACCACCAGGCATATCATCAATTAAGTTTAACAAGCTTTTTCTTGGGAATGTGCCACCCAAGATTGAAGGTTTGTGTTTGGTCCTAACTTCATATATGCAAGATTTATGTCTCTATATTCATTATGCTTGTTTTCTTTTCTTTATTTTTGTATTTTAAATCATTCTTGTCAAGTTGTATTAGTGAAAAATTGGGAAGATATGCATACCATACATTAGAAAGTGGTGGGCTATTATTGTGATCTTACGTGCTATAAGTACAATTTCGATTTGAACGTTCTTGAATATAGTATTAAACCTTATTTGACATGCTATCAGATTTGTTCAAATGTATGGTTACATTTTTCTGGTTGTGGGTATAAGATATATCTGCGATGGTGTAACATTGCATAATGTAAACCCGTCTTTTTCTTTGTCTTTGTCTTGTATTTGTTATATGATTGTGTTATAAAAGGCCCATAAGTTACCTTTTATTTGACCATAAAGCGGCCGACAAGTTAGGTTTTATCCAAAATATAGTGGTTACCTTAGCTTTTAATAACGAAAAGAGGGCCTCATTGACCAATCTGATCATACTGTTCCTCTAATTCCCTCACTCTTAATTGTCATCTATTTCCTATTATCACTCCTTGTTTGTTTATGCTTTTCTTAACTCATTTTCAGACTTGTCCATTGCTATTTGCTATAGGCTTTCAGCCACAGCTTGAGACGACCTGCTTGTGCATTATTTTTGAGGCATTAAGCTACAATTATAAGAATGATATTAATCAATTCCTGATATCCTGTTACTATTATTGCTTCATCATCGTGTCTATTTCTTTTCTATTTGAGGTTAGAACTGCTGAACAGCCACAAAGTATCTGGGTTTTTTAAAAGTAAGGGTGTCAATATTTGTAGTTTGTTTCCATTTGTGGATCCGTTCTTGTTGCTATATTTTCCAAGTGTAAATCTGCATTACCTCAAAATTAGTGAGGATCCCAGCGTGATGCTTGTATTTTTTTGTTTGTTGGATTAGTTGATGAAGGGGATGTTGTCGTTTGGGTCCAAAGTGATGGCTCATTTGCTGTTGATGGCAGGGAAACTGCGAAGTGTTCACTGGAAGTTTGTGGACAGATTCTGCATCTCTCTATAATTCTTTTGTTTCTACACGGTTTTTACCATAATTGAAAAAAACACCATCATTATTATATGCAAATTGATTCCTACATGATTCGTATTTCTTATGTTATTATTTGCAGTTGGTTACCAATAAGGCACTTTGGTTACATAGTGTTTATCACAAATTATAAAAATAAGGTAGGAGTCGATTTGTGGATAATGATAATTGAGTTTATTTTCTGTAATTTTCATAAAACTTTGGAGGTTATATGTAAAAGAAACCCTTTTCTGGTTGTTCTATAGCATTTTTACAATTCATGGTGTTATTTCGGAAGCTATCTTGCTATACTTTTGTATTTCATAGTTCTAGACAACAATCTAGTATATCTTTTTGTTGAAAATAATGGAGTAGTGAACAAACTGTTGTGAAACTAAATAATAACATATAAAAAAAAGAATGAAGAAGTGGAAGAAGAAGCGGATAAAAGAAGATAGGAGATAGGAAGCGGCAAGTAAATAGGAGCCTCCGGGCCACTCATTGTTTTAATTGCTCATGTGGTTTTTTTTTTTTTTTAAATAGTGGGCTGCACTATGTCCGGAGGCGGTTACTTATAGTCTATGTTTGGTACTTGGTTACGAGTATGATATTGCGTGAACCTTAAATTCACCCAAGTACAATGCATCAACCACATATTACTCCCAGTTGCCAACCATCTAATATGACAATGGTTCTTTCATGATCCACCAAATATAAGAGGTTTATCCAAATCTCTCAATCGTATGCCCTCCTCTCCCTTCAAGTTGGAACGCAGATATAAGTCATGTCAAGCTTATGTACATAGATATCAGCCCTACCTCTCTCTTTATTGTCCTTTAGTATCAAATCCATACTTGCTTCTCGCTAACCTTGTTATAATTGCTCCCATCATCGGTAACATCTGCAGTATAGATTGCTTCCCAATACCATCAATGACCCTTTACATAAGCGTGAGAAATTATATCTGGTCTTGACATGTGTGAATCCATCTTAGCAAGTGTGAAGTATTTTCCTGTCATAATAGTTGACAAAAAAGTTAATGCTCAACTTGGTCACCCCTATTCATCACCACACATCAGGTATTCAGGTCACATTATAAAGTTGCCACTGCTTCTTGAAAGAGGATATGCACTACTTTAGCTCCTCTATTCCTCTTGAAGGTATGGATCGATAGTCTCATAAGAGTGGTCAAATCCATCCAATTACATTCGTTTTGTATCATTTAGAAGTATGGGTTCCCCGATGCAGGGGAGAGGGGAGACATGGTTGTAATAGAAGTATATGTGAAAGGACACAACCATGTATAAATACCCGTAAAGAAAATGGCGAATTAGTTCATTTTTATTGAGGAAAGATTATTCGAGAAGAAATTGCCTGAGTGGGTAAAATCTCTTATTCGACATGCTAATATAGAAAACGTGATGTTTGAACTTAATTGCCCATATAAATGCACATGGCTAGCATGCGATGTTTGAACTTAATTAAAATTTACAACTTAATTGTTTATTATATATTCTTTTTATCCTTTGAATTTTATTCAATCCTCCAATATAGAAAACTAGATGATAAAAATTCTTATTCTTACAATTTCATCTTTCTTCTTCTGCTCTACTTTTCACATGATCTAAACCTATATATTTTACTTGTTTTTGTATAGTCTTGGTGGTGTCTGTAGCCACATTGTCATCGCATTACTTCATTAGCCCTTATATCTTGGGTTTTTCATTTCCTTGCCCCCTAAAAAGGTTGGCAATTTATATATTTTTCTGATTGTTGAATTAGAAAATTGAAAAATATGTTCCATTGGGCTTATAATATGTTTCATGGAATTGATTTTAGCTCGTGTGTAGAGTTTGAACGTACCTCTTTGGATACACACATAATTGGTATTTATATCCTTTATGCAGGTATTCGAGTGCAGAGCCTTAAGAAAGGCCAAATTACGATGGATATTGACTTACGGTGGGGTGGAGACCCAAGCATAATTCTTGCAGTTGAAGCACTTGTTGCTTCACTGCCCATTCAGGTTTTTACTCACATTTCTGGTTGGATAATTCATTTGTTGTAGAGTTGTACCACTTCTTTAGTTTGCTGAACTGTCGCTACTTGAGTTACAATTCAATTTCGACATATTTTCGTGGAGATAAAATGTTTTTGTGATATATTGTTAAATGTGAGATTTCTTACTCTTTTTTTTCTTGTTGCAGTTGAAGGATCTTCAGGTTTTTACTGTTGTGCGTGTTATTTTTCAACTTTCTGAAGAGATTCCTTGCATTTCTGCTGTTGTCGTTGCTCTCCTCTCGGAGGTACCTTAATATATTCCATTTTTTGCCATGTTATTCCCTAGGAAGTAATTGGCGATTTATTGATTTTTATACCATTTTTTCACGTTACACAGTCTACATTATAGATGAGTAAATTATAGGAGTTCAGGAGTTGTAGAAGTAAGCGAGTCAGTGATGGCAAATCCACTGAGCTGGTGTAATATAGGTGCGGAGATGCGTGTAAGGCAGCTAGGGGGCAGTTTTGCAGAAACTAGTGGTAGTTCTGGAAACAAATGTAAAATGTTTGTGTTGACTGCAGACTTAGCAATGATGAGAATAAATGCAGAAGTACTTAGAATCATTCCCAAATTGATGGATAAAGCATTTAGGTTATGGTTTTATTGTTTGATCATCCTCCCTTCATCTAAAAGGTATCGGTAATGGCCAACATTTACTTTAATCTGCTGAGTTGTGATGCTTGATGATCTAATTTGTAAGTTTAATATTTAATCATTCTCCAAGCCATACTGGAAGGAACAAATAATTCTAATGAATAACAGTGTGCACATGTCTTCTTACTTGACATTTAGCCGCTCCTTTCATGTTCCGTTCTCTATTTAATTCCCAATCATCATCTAGCTAAGAGAGTATGTTCTGTCAATTAAGGCTGTGGCATCTTTCTGCAAGGCTGCGATGAAAGTCGGAAATAGTAGTGGTGTAGGTGATTGGTATCAATTTGATGAAATCAATGACAGTCACACCCGATACTTATATCGATCTAGAAGGATCATGCTATAGACCAAGAGAGAATAGGGTGGACTATTAAAAGAGGTGAAACTTTCAGTATGGATACTGAAATTTCTGAAAAATAGAACACAAATCTACGTGTTGGTTCTGTTGGATATTTTTTTTTTGGATGGAAAAACTAAAATATACACCCCTCCTTTTATAGACAAATCCTACAGCTAAGACAATTGTAGGACTTGAAAACCAAAAGCTTAGGATCCAAAACTAAGCTAGGATATGACTCATACTCTATTCTATAAGATTTCTTGATTTTCTAGAAAGTTTCTGATTTTGTGCTCTTTTAAGCTTATTATCAGAGTTTGGCACAACAGCTTCTGAAAGTTTAAATTATCCACGTGAGATCATCCATCATTAATTGAGTAGTCTGCTTCACGCACCCGTTCTTTTGACAAAAAAGAAGTCTTTCATCCACCCACAGGTAGTATCCTCCCCCACCCACCCTCCCACTCACTTTTCTCCTATTTCCATGAAAGACTAACTAACCAAAGTACCAACCCCCGCAATTTTTTTGCCAAAATTACAAATCAG
The DNA here is from genome assembly GCA_947650365.1 of Chamaelirium japonicum. Classification (NCBI taxonomy): domain Eukaryota; kingdom Viridiplantae; phylum Streptophyta; class Magnoliopsida; order Liliales; family Melanthiaceae; genus Chamaelirium; species Chamaelirium japonicum. The sequence goes on from OX393550.1 coordinate 44,827,990, forward strand.
TCCTTCCTTCCTAGAAAAATGTGTAAATTTTTTCGAAATCTCCAAAATTTAAGAAACAACTAAATAAACACTTCAACGACTGACTGCAGACTCAAATTTAAGGCTAAAGGGGCAATTTGAGACTCATTTCATCAATCAACCTGGGTTGGAGAGATCTTGACTCCATCGAGAAGCTTGGAAAATTCTCCTCATAGACCTCTAATTACATGTTCATGATATGTTCTGTTGCTATCCATGAGCTCTCCCAAGTATGTCTTCCAAGAAACTTGATGAGGAATTAACGCTAAATATGTCTTCGCTTGGACACCTTCTCCCACATATCAATTGATCATTTGGTTTCTCCGGGGCACGTGGTCACTCCGATTTGGACTTCTTTTACCCTTTTTGCTCCTTGTTGCTTGGTGCCTTCGTTAATTTGCTCGTACTGGAATATCATGAATTTACCTCAGGTCTTGGCATATGAACTGGCACTGATGTAGGACTCATAGGCTTCCCCAAGAATGTACAAATGTGAAGTGTATGCTTGATGCCCTTAGTCTTGTGGAAGTTGAACCCTTGTCTATCAACTCTGTCTTTGGCGCTAGTTACTCTGGTGGATGTTGGATTCATGAATGAGTAAGTATTTGACCTCACACAATGCACAATATCATGATCATATAACCATGGTCGACCAAACAAGCATTGACATATGTCCATGCCCGCTGCCTCACACCATATATCATCTTCAAAATCTTTTCCAATGCAAAATCTTACAATACATGGAACATTGTAGGGACGACTTTACCTTTACAAAACCATGATAGCTTATAAGGATTCAGCTGAGCTTCGATAATGAGATTAAGCTTCTTTACGCCTTGGTGGGGACACAGGTTTAACTCGACCCACCCTGACACACGTCTACACCCGTAGGAGGACAACCCATGTCATGGGCCTTTGGCTTGCATACAACCGAACCTCTTAGCTTGTGTCGTATGGGCCTCGTTGCTATTTATTTTGGCATTTTCGTGCTTATTTTAGGGCCTATTTTTTGCAGTCCATGTAGCCCAATTTATAAGCGCAATTTCATCTATTTTCTGCACTTAGAGTTAGGGTTAGTTGTTTCCCTATTTAAGTATGTTATTTCAACTTTTTTTATTATTGAATGAATGGGAATTTCTGAAGTTGACGACTAGGGCTGCCATGACTCCAAGAGACATTACGTGAGCTAAGGGACCTTGGATCGCGAGATTGGAATCCCAGTTACCAGTCTATCACTCATCGACCCCTCCTCCACCTCGGTCTTTCTATCTCTCTCTGTGAATCACAGTGAGGCTAATTGCTCACAGTTGCGACCCGCGTCTAAAGTGGCCCTTGGCGAACCCACCTACTGTGACGCCACCACCAGTGGGCAGTGGCCACCTTTAGGCCTGCTAGATCTCGGCCCTGCTCGCTGCGGGCCAGCCACCGGCCACCCCAACCTCGAGCCTTCCCATTCACTCCCCCACCGCCGTTTACCTGCACGCGGGACTGCTACCTGAAGTCGAACCACCAGTAGCCCAGCCTGTTCTCGTGCGATTATGCCCGTGCAAATCCACTCCTCTGCTCTTGACCCGTTAGTGGTCCTACTCGCGTGCGATCTCCATCCGGCCCATCCTTGTCAGCCTTCATCAGCCGCGAGCATCCCGAGGCCATTAGCCTCACGTGGGAAGCATCGCTAAAGTTTCACTCCATCACAAGGTTGGAGTTTTCTTCGTGGATCAAGATTTGGTTTTCTGCAACATCTACCTCGTCTTTGCGTGTCATCCACACATCCGGGGTTTGATCGATCATTTCTCTTCCCTTTTGAATCCGCATGAGCCTGTTATTTGATAATACCTAAACCTAGCATCCTAATTTAAATCACAATATTGCATTACTGGCTTGAGTAGGAACCCAAATATTAAATGAGCATCACCGTTGAATTTATAATTTGGGCCTGAGTAATTATTTCAAACCCTCCACGGGTTCGCCGGCTACGACCTTGACTGTAGCGACTACCCAGGCCTATGGGAGTTTCTTAACACCCAAACTGTCGCCGCTCGATTCGGGATCTCGAATATCTTGCCCCTACCCGCATGCAACACGAGTTTAATCAGGACACTTAACATTCTCTGAATTCCAATTAGCAAAGTGAATATCATAACCACTTATAATTACAAGAACTAATACATAGTTTTGAAGGCTTATTTCTCATAGCATCATAACCAAATTCACATGTGTCCTACATCACGCCCTCTTTGGATATTATATTTTTGGATATTCCCTCCATCTACGATATCATGCAAGCTTCCTCCAAAAAATACTAGACCTTCAGATATACTCTTTCACTTCCAATTGTCTTTGTCCTCGGTTTTCAGTGATGATGAAATGCACCGATTGACAAAACTCTCACCTTGGAGTATATTCTTCTTCCTCTTATGTCGCCTTATCAAATACAACATCACCATGTATGTCCGCTTTTTGGCTTTAGAAAGATTCACTTTCTACTTAGACATTTTAAAGATGTGTAGCCCCATTCTCCGTAAATGAAATATGAAACAAGAGGTCTTCCGCTATCCTCATGATAGAACTTTATGTTACCTTCTCCTCTTTCATGCTGTGACCTATATTTATGAACTTTTTACTTTAAGTCATTTACTAGGACTTGAAGATTTATCACCTTTTTTACCATGATCAATTTCCTACAGTGTGCTAGGCGGTATGCATCCTCGCGACTATAGTCCTTTGTAATCCTAGTTCGTTTACCCGCTCCTCGACCCAACTGGTAAGCAGATACACATCCTAGAGGTCATGATTCGGTCGATGCCTATCTTGTCATGAAGTCCATATCCCATCAGGTCGCTCGTTGTAATCTACTCTGCAATCAAACAACTCGAGTCGATAGGTTATTAAAGTCTTTCATGTAATTCACATTCCACGACCCTGTCAAAGAGTATGGCTTTTTTTCGTCGAGGGTCATGGAATAGTTTGTAGGCCAAAACTTCTTGCGAAAATTAGGACTCGTGTGTTCCCAAGTCATTCTATTTCTTTCCCTGACGTTGCCTTTTCTCCTTTGTGTGTCCACCATATTAACACAATGTCGTTTAACTTCAATTTGACAAAAAAGACCTGCCACCCCTCCATCTACTTTCACTTGAAATAGTTCTCGAGATTGATCTATCCATCACACAAGTCCTCCAATTGACATCATTTGTGAGAACTCTGGGACTTCAATCTTCACTTGTCCACCAGTGAATTTCAGAGCTCTCACGATACGATCAATGGCTCTACCACGCTCTGGGTACCCCCTCTGCCTGGCCCTTGATCTAAATGTCCAGCCTCCTCATCTCCAACATATTCCTTGAGATCCCAATAGTTGGAATCTCAGGGACCTCACGATACACGCTCAATCATCGGTCCCGAATCATGCTCGGGCATCATGCTGCAACCTTAGCACTTGCCTCGCAAGATCGACAATGTGTCTTTACTTCCACCATCTCTTATTCTGTTCTATTATTCAGGAATACCAGCTAAATTTACTTAAGCATATTTGTATTAGGTTGTGGTAAAGTATAGTTTAGAACTTTGCTTTCAAAATATTTACTTAGGGGTGTTAAAATGGCCTTTCCCAAAGGGAAGCCTGAAAGCCCATTTGAATGCTATATATTTATTATATATATGGTTTGTATATTAAATATAAATATTATAGCATAGTGGTGAAGTTGTTGGTTGTGTACCCCCAGTTCGAGGGTGCGAACTGGGCAGTGTTATTTCAGGATGTATATAGTCTTTTTATACTAAAAACTATTTGTTTTTCCCCAAACCCAGCTCGGCTCGAACCCGGGCCAGGTCCGGGTTTAGATCCTCGACACGCAGCCCGACTCGACCCGGCTCGACGATCCCGGTGGGCCACTATGGGACCTGTACATGTCGGCTCGACCAGGTCCGGCCTGCTTTTTTTTCTGCGGGAAGTAAACCTTGACAACTTTACTTTCCTTATAGGCTCATACTTAAATTCACTTTACTTCAAAAGGAAAAGGCCTGCATTTACAAAGTTTTTAGCCCTAAAAAGAATAAATGGAGAAAGATTAATAAGCAGATTTTATGTAGTTGGGAATTTGGTATAAGACTTGATGATTATGACTATGGTTATGGATATCTTGCCATTTGATACATTATATCTTCTTGAATATTTTAATTCATGATGTATCTAAGAAAAATGCTATTCCTACATTGGGGATGTAGTTTCATCCTGAGTTTCCTGACATGACAGCCGATCACAGTAAGTCCGCTGCACCAACTCCGACCGGTGAATCGAACTTACCCCCCACCGGCAGGAGTCTGACGGCTGTGTTCTCGCATAAGGATACACCTACATCGTTATGTAGGAATAGCAATGCTGTATATCACTAACAAAGAGTTGACTATTTTCTTTGATCATGTGTAATATCTGTTTTGCAATTCCTCTATTCATTTTTTTTTTTTTTTTGAGAATTCCTCCCCGAGATGGAGAGGATGGGGTTGAGCATACCCCAAGCTTTGCAATTCCTCTATTCATTGCCATCCCAAAACTGTTGTTTAATCATACTTATGACGTTTGGCACAATCCGGTCCTTACAAATGCAATGATTATATTTACTTTTGTCAGCCAAAGCCAAGAATAGATTATGTATTGAAGGCTGTGGGAGGAAGCCTAACTGCTATTCCTGGACTTTCCGACATGATTGATGTAAGTTTAGTTTGATGAATTTAATTTATTTTACATTTACTTGCAATTCATGGCAATTCTTTTCTTAGACAGCACATTTAAGTCTGTTAACAAGCAATAATACAATTTAACTTTGTACAGGATACAGTGAATTCAATTGTTTCGGACCAACTCCAGTGGCCTCACAGGATTGTTGTTCCACTTGGTGGAGTACTTGTGGACACCAGGTAAGCATTCTTTTGTTCATTTTCTTTCAGAGTCCATCGCTTATCCTGCTTCGTATGATAAATAGTTAAATACACGAGTTCATGATTTAGGTGGTTTTGTATCCTAGTCACTACACCACCTAACTATGAACTTACCATGCTTTTGCAAAAAAATCTATGTTAAATGTTGATAATGTTTATAGGTAAGAAAACCCGTTGGTATTATAGTGATATATGGAAGAATCTTGCTTATATTGGTTTCCTTTAAACTGTATATTATTACACGCTACTTAATATTACTCAAAAGTTATACCCAATGGCTCGTTTTGTTACTTTGAGTTGCAAAACATAAATCTGCATGAAAGGTCATGTATTTTGACTTATCCAAGACCCAGCTCATGTGTGGGTTTATGTTCATTATTAGCGTTAGAAGTAATTATGGTGAGACAAATGAATCCCCAATCTCCGGGGGACTTCACCAAGGGTCAGTGCTAAGGCCATGGGTGTAAATCGGGTTGGCCCGGACTGTCTCGTCCCGAAAAAAAAGTGGGTCGAGACGGGTCGAGACTGTGGAAGAGAAGCCTAGATGGGTCCCTCGGACCAAGCCGTGTTGAGGGTATAAACATGGACCTGACTCGTGCATACTCACTCCAGGTTTTCGGGTCAAGTTCGGGCGAAAACCCTCATTGAGTAGAGATTGTACAATCGGTGGCTTTAGTAAAAAAAATTATAACCAGAAAAACTATGATTCGTGAATGATGCGATATTTCGAGGGAGTTGACAAATTTCAAGGGCAGTAATAGAACATTTCTAGAGTGGTGACAATATTTCGAGGGATGTGACAATATTTTGAGGGTGTGTTTAAGTGACAATAATTTGTAAGCAACGATAATAATTTGAAAAGTAAACGACATGGATCTAACAACATGCATGTATATTATTGACTTATCCAAGACTCAACACATGTGTGGGTTTATGCTAATTATTAGCGTTAGAAGTATTTATGGTGAGAAATGAATCCCCAATCACCGGGGGACTTCACGAAGGGTTAGCGTTAAGCCCATAGGTGTAAATCGGTCCGGACTGGGCTGTCCTGACCCGAAAAAAAAGTGGGTCGGGCCGGGTCGAGACTGTGTAAGAGAAGCCTAGATGTTTTCGTTGGACCAAGCCGCGCTGAGGGTATAAACATGGACCTGACTCTCGCATACACACTCTAGGTTTTCGGGCTAAGTTTGGGCGGAAACCCGCACAAAGTAGAGACTGTACAATGGGTAGCTTTAGTAAAAAAAATATAACTAGAAAAACTATGATTCGTGAGTGGTGCTAATATTTCGAGAGAGTTGACAAATTTCAAGGGTGGTAATAGAACATTTCTAGAGTGGTGACAATATTTCGAGGGTGTGTCTAAGTGACAATAATATTTTGTAAGTAACAATAATATTTTGAAAAGTAAACGACATGGATCTAACAGCATGCATGTATATTATCCAAAATATAGGTATGCAAAAAAGTACAAAGAGAAATGGAGGTATCCAAAAAAACATATTTATCAAAAATGTAAATGTTCCAAAACTAGCCCCTATCCGTACCTCCGTTCTCTCCAGGCAGCTTTTGCATCCTGTCGTGGCTGCCACCACTCAGTAGCCTGCAGTTGTGTTACCTCTGCAAACAACAATCGAGCAGACTCTACAGCCTGTCAGTGCTGCCACATCTCCCAGCCTGCAATCGTGCTCTCTCTAGAGCCTTCATTGGGCTATCGTGGCAGTCCTCTTTGTGAAAATTACTATAAGTATACCAAATTTATAAAAACATTTGCAATAATAAACACTTGCGCTCACACTCCATCCTGAATCACATTCTTCTAATGTAGCGAACGAGGTTAAGCACATCTCCGTGCAGACGCCAAAATACACAAAGATAAGGATAGGTTAACATTTGAAAAGGCAATAAGTATGAAGTAAGGAAAATCCGTCTTTGGAATCCTAATAGGGACAAATCTCAAAAGGATGCTTTTGTATAAGATTGAAACAAACCAACAATCTGGCTTAAAATTATGAATAAATTTGAGCCTTGATACATTAGAGGGTGAACAATAAACACATAGGTTAACTTATGAATCTATGATATCAGGCTATCAACAACCTTGCAGAGTTGCAACCTCATGACGTTATCAACAACCTTGCAGTCTCATTACAGATACCACAACTTGAATAAGAAGATGCAAGGAACAACATTTGGTATGAAGGCATAACACTAAAATGCAACTAAACCTGATTCCGGGGCTCATATTTACATCTATAGGAAGGTTTAATACAACCCTAGCCCAAATAGCTACAATAAATTAAGACCTACATCCCATATTCAGAGGTCTCTATGGCTACATAGAAATTTTTCTCCAACCCCTGCTCATCATGCCATCCACTATGACCACCATGGATACCTAATTGATGGGTCTTAACCACCATCACATATTTAGAGGTCTCTATGGCTACATAAAAAATTTTCTCCAACCTCTGCTCATCATGCCATCCACTATGACCACCATGGATACCTAATTGATGGGTCTTAACCACCATCCCCACCAATGATCTATGTTGTCTCACCAAATTCTCAAGTTTCAACACAACCCAACTCGGCCTTCTTCACTATGATCAAATTTAATGGAATCACTTCTAGAAAGTCTCATATTTAGCAATACATTCAACACAACCAATATTCATATTTCAATACCGCCCAGCTCTGGTGACTCATATGATTTAAAATGCATTGAGAAACAAATGAAGCTTCTAATTTATCATGGTATTTTTGAAGTGATTAAGTTTCTCATGCATTTGTTCTACGAGATTCATTATCAGAAGTGCATTATCCCATTAAATCTGATATTAAATCTTATCTTTTTCGTCCAAGTTGAAACCATTAATAGAAAATCCATTCTCTCTCTCTCTACTCCTCACCATCTTTCTCTTTCACCCGTAGCCTCTCCACTATCAAAAACCCTCCTTGATACTAGATTAAATAAAGGAGGAGAGGGGTTGAGGAGAGAGAGGGGGGGGGAGAGAGAGAGAGAGAGAACTGTGAGGAAGAGAGACGATGTGAAAACTGATGGACGGGTTTAAAAAAAAAACTCTGTGAGAAACTAATGAAGCATCTAATCCATGATGAAGGATTAGATGTGATTTTTTAAAAAAACATGAGAAACTATTATCAGAAAATCCATCGTCTCTTTTGCTTCTCTGCTCTCTATCACCCACAGTTCTTCTTTGATGCTGGATTAGATAAAGGAGGGGTTGTGGGGGTGAGCGAGAGAGAAGACGGTGAGGAATAAAGGAAGAAGTGAAGGTTTGGGATAAATGATGTGAACTGAAACATCCTGGTAAAAAGGGTTGAAAACAATAATAACACAATGTTTCTATTGTTAATCTAAACCTTTTAGGGTTTTTAGTTCTGTCCTTGCATTTGTTAATCTTTTGAACACATTTCCATGACGGTTGGTGAGGTGTTGCTTGGAGAATGCAGGTTCTCCTCTTTCATTGCATGTGCCATATACTACAATCCTCTAATGCAGGTTCTCCTCTTTCATTGCAGAGTAGGCAAATCAAATTATTTTGAACACACTTATAGGGTTCGGATTAATTATCAGAAACAACACCGTCTTTTGAACACCCTAATAAATTAATCTTTTGAAACACTTCACAAGAAAATCAACAAATCTTTGTTATGAGTTTGAATTTGGGTTCGGATCGATTATCAGAAAACCCACCATCTCTCTCTCTCTTATCTTCTTTATTTATTCCTCTTCGTCTCTCTCACACCCCTGGAGTCCCTCCATTATCAAAAAATCCTCATTGATGATGGATTAAATAAAGGAGGGTCTGCAGGGGTGAGAGAGAGAGGACGATGATGAATACAGAGATTAGAGAGAGAGAGAGAGAGAGAGAGACAATGCAAAAACTGGTGGAGGAGATTTAAAAAAAACCCACAAGAAACTGATGAAGCATCTAAAAGAAAAAAATGATATTGTCGTGAGGAATGTAGACAAAGGTTCCCCTCCTTGACCTCTAGAGAGAGGATGGTTTCATGTCTGTTATCATGTTGTGAATAAAAAAAAGTATGAATCAGGGAGGAGAAGAAAAAGGGGTTACCTAAGCGTGGAGGAATCAGGGAGAAGAGAGGGGGTTTACCTGCATGACCTCTTCCTTACCGACGATGAAGGGATTTGGGTTGGGGGGGGCGTGTGGTTAACGAAGCAGGGAGGAGGAGGCAATACATACTAAGGGAAGGGGGCGCACGGGTTTACGAGCAGGGAGGAGGGGGTGCACGATTTATGAAGCGTCCCCCTTCTCCACTTGTGCGCTCTCTCTCTCCCCTCTATACTTGCACGACCATTGAGAAAGGCCGTAGACAATAACTAATGAATTGCAATCGTGCGATGGCATGCACCAGGACAAGGGCATTGCACTCAACCCCAACTGCGCCTCCATCAAGACTGTTGTGATATGATCGAAATAAGGCGTTTATTGACGTGGGCCCACTTCGACTTTGTTTGGCCTCTGATTTAAATATTTTCTCCTTCCCCTCCCCTCCCAAGCAATATGGGTCATTTATCCTTAATCCAAATAAATCATATATGTTTTTTTGTCTCGGTTTGTTTGCCCCCCCCAATCGTTATCCCTTAGATATATACTAGTAATGCCCGTAGCCGTCGGCACTCGAGCAATCGCCTTCGACAACAACGGCAATACATCGGCCATCTTTGGCAGCAAAGCACTTTCGACGGCAACTCTCTCTACCGTTAGTTACGTGCCCCCCTATGACGCTCTCTCTCTCCCCTTCTCCGATTATCTCTTTATCTCTCTCCGTCAGTTACGCCCCCCCACCCCGCGCGACTCTCTCTCTCTCTCTCTCTCTCTCTCTCTCTCTCTCTCTTGTCAGTTATAGGGATTGAATCGATTGATCACTGATTTTTCAAAAACTCTGCACCATCTACACCACTATCCATCCAGATTCCACAAATAAAGCACTTCCATCTATGTTAGGTCTTCCTTATATTACAATCTCTTTTATCCACGTCCACTTGTCATAATAGTACCATCGGGAACTACTAATCGTGTGCATTTCACGTGACCTGCACCCAAAATCTGGTTCCTCCATTTCCCTCCAATCCCCTCTCCCCCTTTATAAATAGTAATGCTCGTGCCTGTCGGCACTCAGACGGTTGCCTTTGGCGGCAACACTCCCCCGTTGCCGCCCCTTCGATGGAATCGAACAAACAGGAAAGAAAAAACAACATAATTTGGAAAGAAAATCTCTATATATATAAAAAACAAGAAATACTATAAATCTGAAGAAGAAAAAAATTGCTTCAACAAATGGGGAAAAAAAGACATCAAAAAAAGAAAGAACATGTTTAGAGAGAGTGAGGAAGCTAACATGCTCCAACACCAGCAAGAGTCCACTAGCAACGTCGTCCTCAACCTACTGAAACAGAAAAGAGAGGAAGGAAAAAAAAGAAAAGAAAAAGGAAAACAAAATAAACCCTAAAACAGAGAGAGGGAGGGGGGAAAAGAGATAGATAGATAGATTGATAGCGAGAGAGAGTGGTCGGTGGCGCTTGCGAGAGAGAGAGAGAGATGTGAGAGCATAGTCACAAAGTTCTCCGAATTTATTGAAAAATCTCCGAATATTCGTGCATTAAGTTCTTGCATGTGAGTTTTCTTTTGCTAGACTAAAAATTAGCTATGTTTATATTGACGTATTATTTGTAATTTTTATTATGGTGAAGTTCTTGCATGTGAATATTTTTTTGCTAGCCTTTACAGCGGCTAACATTCTCTGCTTGAGTTATGCGAAAGTTACTGTCAAGATGACAGTCTAACCTTACCTATGTTTTGTGCAGTGATCTAGAGCTTAAACCACAGGGAAGGATTACTGTTACTGTTGTAAAAGCAAATGGTTTGAAAAACTTGGAAGTGATAGGTAAATCTGATCCATATGTAGTTTTGTATATTAGCCCTATGTTCAAGGTCAAGACAAAAGTGGTCAACAATAACCTAAATCCTGTATGGAACGAAACATTTGAGCTGATTGCTGAAGACAAAGAGACACAATCTGTTCTTTTTGAGGTATTTTTCGAGGCTTATTCATTTTCTTAATTTGGTTTTAAGCTATCCTTATTTTACTTTTTTTTAATTGAATTAGCAATTATGTTTGAACTATACTTTCCATTACAAATACACCCCCCGCGGAGAGGGTCAATGTGCAAAAAAAGCGTAGTTGGTGGGTGAAGTTGTTCAAAATAGAACTCGAGGGACCAAAGTGAAAATGAGGGCATTTCTGACCCATAATTGGATACCCCTAATCTTATGGGTATTCTGGTCATATGGGTCTTGTTAAATTAGTTTTCCTAACGAGTCACAAAGGATAGGGATGTTCAACTTGATCATCTAGATTGAAGACATCTACCTATATTCCTCTCTTCCTCATCCGTTTTTCTCCACCCTAGAAAAGAAAAGAAAAATAAGTGGGAGAACGTTGTAGATGTCCGATCAAACAAGACTTCTTCTAATGCTAGAAGACCATAGGAAGCCACCCGGGACACGAGGGACTGCGTGGAGACTGTTATGGTGATGTCACCTGATGCATGGAGGCACGTGCTGGTCATAGAACTAGTCCTATGTTCTCAATATAAATGAATTACATGATAAACGACTTGATGCCCTGTGTCCTAGTTAGTTGGCAGAGGAAGATTCAAACTACGAAGTTCACCTTGCTTCAAGGGAAAGTTGCATATTAAAGATCTAACATAATCCTTCAAGACTATTGTGTACTAGTGAAGGATCGTGGAAAGATTCGAACTACCAAGTTGGCCACCTTGTTTCCAACGGCCCCCCCATCCACCCATCCCCATTTTGAAACCAACAGTGAGATTTTTTGACCGTGCATTTGTAACTGTGCACCGTTGAGCTTTTTGGTTTTCTTAATGAAGAATGGGCGCTCAACAGTCCCCCCAAAGATGGGGGTTGACGGTGGCCTCCCCATCAACGGGGGTAGGATGGGGGATATCTTTGAGTCTGATCAAACTAATAGTTAATGATGAGTTTATCGTAATTTCTCAATGTAGTAAATAGAAGTACTCTTTATTTTTATCTATGGTGTTAAAATCTTACAAATACTAACATTTCTTATGCAGGTTTATGATGAAGACAACATCCAAAATGATAAGAAATTGGGTGTAGTCAAATTACCGTTGATTGACTTGGAACCTGAAAGTAGTAAGGAGTTTGATCTTAGGTTGCAGCCATCACTGGATATGTTGAAGATTAAGGATAAAAAGGACAGAGGAACTCTCACGGTTAAGGTTGGCGATCTCTATATTTCCCTCATCTTGATGAATTTGGCTTGGGATGTAGGTAGCTGCGATCACGTGCCTTGATCCAATTGGAGCTTTAATTGCAGGTATTATACCATCACTTCACGATGGAGGAGCAGCTGGAGGCTGTGGAAGCAGAGAAGAGGCTTTTGGAGGAGAGGAAGAAGTTGAAGGAGGCAGGGTTGATCGGGAGCACGATGGATGCGCTCGGTGGGGCGGCGTCCTTGGTCGGGTCAGGGGTTGGGATTGTGGGCACAGGCCTCGGGGCCAGTGTCGGGCTGGTGGGGACTGGATTGGGTGCTGTCGGTAGCGGCCTTAGCAGAGCTGGCAAGTTTATGGGCAAAAGCATGACCGGCACTCGGAAGAGCGGGAGTGGGCCACAGGGGGATGCAAATGGGAGCTGAAGTCAGGTGCCAGCTTGTTTGTGTAGTGTCATGAATTGTATGCTATATATGATCAGATCTGATATACAGGCTTCTGTTGTTCATGTTGTTGCTTCAGATAACAATAACCATGGTTTCAATCGCTCGACCGACCGACCGACTCTTTTTCACAAACAAATCAATTCCCTAATATCAAATCTTGTTTTGTATCCGCTTCCTGTAGAGTTTTTCTTGTCCTTTGGTTATAAGTTTTCTTGCCCATCTTTCTCGACAATAGTCCCTATGCCGCAACTGGGTTCAGGCTTTGAACCAAAACCTTATTAAATCGGTCTCGTGTGTGTTAGCCCCCTGATCACATTTCCTCAAATCTAGTGAGATTGAGATCTAGTGAGGTAATGAGATAGCAGGACTAAAAACGAATTCTTAAAGATAGTTGACGGTCTCATTTATAATTTTGGGTAAATTACAGACCCCTGTAGTTTGACCGATTATCGCTTTCACCCCCTCATGTTTAAAACCCTACAGATGTCCCCCCTGTAGTTTCTTTTTCCTTGCACAAACAACCCCTTGGAGGGGGTGTAAATGATATATTCTTCAAAGTTCAAACTATACTCTTGGGATTTTGATGGAAAGGTCAATGGGTGGGTGGGTTTGGCCAGAAATTTCCATCTCTCAGGTTTTTAGTTGAGAAATGAAAGGGTGGGAAAGTCAGAATACAAGGCCCGTTCAAGAAAGAATCACCCCATTTCCTGGGAATCATACTCCCAGACCGGTAGGAAAATGGACGGGTGTGATCGGGCGCCGCATCAGGTTGGCCAATGAAAGTTGGCTGAGAATTAACAAAAGCAGCTAGCAAGTTGCGAACTCAAAAAATATAAGACCAACCAACATCACAAGCTTTCTGGGTAGATTAATACATAACACCAATAGGGCAATAGTATCTGAAGGTCATGCCTAACAGGATTTTATTAAAACTTTCGTTAAGAATAACTTAACCATATACCTAGGTCTCCCAAGTAGTGTGCATACAATACACTCACTGCGGAGCAATGGCCGGATCAAAGCCCAGCCTTGTTCCCCTGATTTGAATGAAAAAAAAAGAAACAACAGCCAAATAAATCGAATCCTGAGCTCAGTCCTCGTCCTCGGCAAGCAACGAAAATGAAAATGGTGTGAACTTGTATCCATCGCCCTCGTAGAACTTGTTCTGAAACTCCACCCAATGAAGCCTCAAGGCATGTAAGAATGCGCTCAATGTTTCCATCACGAGGAGAACGCCAACGGTGGCAAAGACGAACACCACAACGCCAATGATGAGGATAAAGATATTGTTGAACCTGATGCATGACCAGTTGTCATTAGCTTACCAGTATTAGCGCAGAGAGAGAGAGAGAGAGAGAGAGAGAGAGAGAGTTGAGATGAAAATAATAGGACAAAACTAACTTACCCCCAAGCAAGAAGAAGAACCTTCTCGTAGAACACACTGGACAATTCTGAATGAGCAAGACTGTAGACACAAAACCAATGTAGCATTAGCTAATAGAGAGAACTGTGGAACTCAGATGAACTGCAGCTTATCTATATAACATGGCACGGCGTTTTTGTGCTGACTAGACAAAACGGAAGCTGACTATGACAAGCTGACTGGACAAAAATGAACCGAATAGATCTAACCATTCGTTCAAAAATCAACGCCCGATCTCTATTTCCCCATCAACCAACTCCCTCCCCTTGGTTTCAAATCTCGACCCATTTAAACTGAACTAAACCCCTAAAATCCCGGCCCATTTAAAGTGCACTAAACCTGACCATTCATCCTGTGATCGTTGTTCGCATCAACGGCTATAAACCCGCGTGCTGAAATTTCGGTCACCCCAAACCATCGGGTCGATCTCGAGGAATCCGTTCGAATAGAGACAGTTGTGATTGATCGATTATAGGGGGAGTGGGAGTTGGTTGCGCCAAAGGCGCCCACTTCGTGCCAATCAGTACGGACGAGGAAATGGGTGTCCCTATGAATGCCAGTGTTGTTGTCGAAAATGTTTTGTTGCCGAAAGCGTTCAGGTGTGTTGCCGCCGAAGGCAGCCCGCTGTAGTGCTGGCAGATGTTTTGCCGCCGAAGGCGGCCCGCTGCAGTGCCGACAGGCACGGGTATGCACTAGTAGGTTACGAGACATGAAAACAAACATGGAAAAAGCCTTGTCGTTATTCCATTTAGGTTCTCGCATTATGACGGGGAGCAATTTTTTTTTTTTTTTTAAAAACGTCACCCATACTATAAACAGTAGGTAGTAGCCAGTCTTGCAAAATCATCGATCATTGTAACTTGTCAAAGCAAAGATGATTTATTATTTCTTCGAACATATGAGATGGTCATTTCTATATAGGATGATCAGTAATACCTGAGAGCCCACAGTCGAAGATATGATGCGGTATTGGATACTGCTCCAAGGACAAACTCTATTGTGTGTATGAGTTGGTGTACGAAAACTTCACTGAATTCGAACTCTTCGTGATCATGTGAACCGTGATCCATCACCGTCTCAAGTGAGTCATCCGTGCTCTGAAGCATCGTGTAGGATTGACCTTGATGTCTCTGAAGCAGCGAGGATAAACATACTCAGTAAGATAAACGAGTCGTAGAGAAGAAGTAAACATTATAGATGAAGATAACCATACTTCTTGGTGTTGTTTCTTCAAGAGAAAGGGCTTCGGAATCAACATCCACGGAACAGCAACAAGGGCCAGCAAGAGTAACACAAGCTGGAAACATGAGAACAGAGAGTAAGTGGTCTTAATGTAATGCATTGCCAGAGGACAACACGGCAGAGGTGTAATGGGACACACCTGAAGTGTTTTCTGTCCAGGGAAAAGCTGATTCTCACCAAGATCATCTGTTGGACTGAGGAACATGTATATCATCACATGGTATAGATCTGCTTTCGAACCAGTGCACCATTTCACAATGATAAGGAGTGAGAGATAACCAAACAGGCTGTTCAAAAAGATCAATTGGGGTACAAATTGATACCTGCAATATAACCACGGGAATAAAAACCAGAATTTGTAGCAATAACAATGTTTTTAAGTTTGTGCATGGAAGTTTAAAAGAGTAAATGCTCGAAAATTAGACCATCGAATGACAAGAAATAAGAAATTTTAGTGATTACTTTGAGAAGTCAAACATAAACTTTTTTTTTTTTTTGAAAAAAAGTCTGTAGACACCAGCCCTACAATTGTAATTAGCATGGCATCACAAAATACTAATTAAAAAATGAAGTGTCCTTGTAGGCACCACCATACAATATACAATTTTAATTGGCATGCCATTACAAAATACTCACTCATTATACATGCCTTAATGAGACCCTTGTTTATGCAACATGTTAGAACTAATGGACATTTGGGACATGTTCAGAGTTTCCCTACTGCACACAAAAAAATTAGTTTCATGATAAAAAGGGAAGCAAGATAAGTCTGTCCTCAAGCTCGAGTGTAAATATACTCGCATGCATCTAAGCCCTGGTTTGGTGATAAAGATTGTAATAACAAATCATGGTAATTTTTAGAACAGCTGTGACCATGTATTACATCCAAATGTTACAGGCGTTGCTGCATTGCAGGCTTACAGCAAGAATAAAAAATTAGTTAATAACAGACAATCTACCTACTATGACTGGTATAATGTGCATGAAGTTACCACCAATCTCAGATCCACTCATGCTTTATGTTATTGGGAAGCCCAATGGAAGGGTTTAGAATGAAGAAAAAGTAAAAGGTAACATCAATTTTCAACAACATCGATGGAACCTTGATTTCTGATGGAGATTAGAATTCCGAAGACTAATAGGCATGGATGTTAACAATACCACATTTCTGATGTACACAGACGACAGGAAGACAGTATATTAAATCAGTACTGAAATGTAAACTCAAATTAGATGTGCTCATCACGACTCATGTTAATGATGATCCAAGTGTGTGCTCCATAGCAGGAAGCTACAGTTGAGTAGTGGAGGCAAGTGAGCGGTGTAACATAAGGGTAGCATATTGTACATGAATTGGTAGATCAAATTATTAGAGTTCATTGAAATAACTATACAGTGTATTGCATGCATGCTAGGATATGAACTAGTGGATCAAATTACCATATATTCAGATTATTCCGAAAGAACTTTCCATTGAAGTAACTCAACATGATGCCAAGGTTCATTTGTGATACCCCAATAAGGATTGACATCTTCATTTTCAATGAGTTGAGGAACGGCAACTCGCTTCGGCTACCATGCCACTTGGGATCAACGCCAAATGCATAGGCAGGTCTCACCTTAATTAAGCCCTCAGTAGTAGCATCTCTAGGAATGGGAAAAGAAAAAACAAACACCAATGGTTAGATAAGTAAAATAATTAGGAGTGGCAGAGTTCTAGCAAAAAAGCATGTCCCCACCTGCAGGAAACATCACGACAGGCGTAGGCAGATCGACCAAAAATCTCAAACGGGACAGAAAAGAACTCGTTGTAGATAAATCCTGTGTAGATTGAAAACACTGCCATCATCAAAATTACATAACGACCGCCAAATGTCATTTCCATGATGTCCCCAAGTTTCTGTTAACCAAAGAACAAACAATGATATCAATCTTCTGAAAACAGGAAATTACATTTGGAAGACAAGGCAAATCAAAATTAAAACGACATTTCCAAGAAAATATGAAACATTCAAAGGCTCATGTTACAAGAAAGATTACAACTAGAGAAGAACATCCAATTAAATAAAAATATTCAAATCTTCAAAACTTACTTGATTATTTTCCAAGAAATAAATGCACTGATGTCTTGCGTAATATACATATTATGTACATGGATTCCACTCGTTCTTTCTTATTTATATAGGTGTCATATAGACATGTATTCTCTCGTTTATGATTGTTTATGAGGGTCATATGCATAATGTTATTGCGCAGAGCAATATATAGCCCTTCATTGTGTTCTGTAACCTCATGAAGGTGTGAGTCATGTAAGTATATATTGGCTTTATGCCCCAATATTTTGGGTTCACATTTCCAACATTTCTCCCCAAGTTCTCATGGTATCAAAGCTTTTTATTGGCCTTGTTCTCATTCTATCATCTTCCAAAGTTCTCCAGCGGAAATTCAACCATATCCGTCGGGAGATCCGATGGCTCTATCCGAAGCCCCTGTCAACCTCTTCATAATGGCGTGCTTGTTGTGTGCAATCCAATGGCAGTCACCAGCATTCAACAACTTGATAGCCAACTAGTAATGTACACAATGATGGAATCCGATGGAACTTGGTGTGGAGGTTCGTGACCGGTGTTGTCAAATGTGGTCGAATATGCGCATATGCGGCCAATATACGACCACAAGATCCCAAATCGTACATGCAGGGTCGTATATCAAGCATATGTGGTCGCAAATATTGCATAACCCATTTTTTCACTGTTAACTTTTCAAAGGAAATAAAATCACATAATGCATTCACATATGTGATTGAAACAAATCGCCTAAGCTATATATGTAAGTGGTTTTGATGACATTGTTTGTGAATCACAAGAAGGCCAATGTTGGTGGGCAATTGCCTAATAGAACCCCTACTCAAATCTCAATAACAGAGGGGCGGACTAGTGGCACATGCTGCAGGTCACCCCCAAATCTTGTTATTTTGTGTAGGAAGCTCCCCAGGAAACAATTTCATCATCCTCCAATCTTTGTTTGGCTATCAACTGTAGTGTTATTCCTTTTTGAAGCTTCCTCCAAGTGCTTTCCCTTTGTTGGCTAATCGACTCCAGCACAAAGCACTCATTTATTGCCTTCTTTTCCTTCATCACACTTCCAATTATATTGCTTATCATGTGGGTTGTGGTCGCAAATATTGCATAACCCATTTTTTCACTGTTAACTTTCCAAAGGAAATAAAATCACATAATGCATTCACATATGTGATTGAAACAAATCGCCTAAGCTATATATGTAAGTGGTTTTGATGACATTGTTTGTGAATCACAAGAAGGCCAATGTTGGTGGGCAATTGCCTAATAGAACCCCTACTCAAATCTCAATAACAGAGGGGCGGACTAGTGGCACATGCTGCAGGTCACCCCCAAATCTTGTTATTTTGCGTAGGAAGCTCCCCAGGAAACAATTTCATCATCCTCCAATCTTTGTTTGGCTATCAACTGTAGTGTTATTCCTTTTTGAAGCTTCCTCCAAGTGCTTTCCCTCTGTTGGCTAATCGACTCCAGCACAAAGCACTCATTTATTGCCTTCTTTTCCTTCATCACACTTCCAATTATATTGCTTATCATGTGGGTTTTAGCCTTTTAGGCGTCTTTTAATTTAAGTTTGGTGTCGATTTCACCATTATTTCATGCATGATCAGTGAATACACCTGAAGACCCTATCTTTGCGATTGGAGCACCATTAAGCTTTCGATTGCTATAAATTTTTGGCATTTAACAATTTTCTTTCCTTGAAATTGGGCCTCACATGCGCCTCCTCTTGCATGAATTTCTCAAAAATGAACCCTTTTCAAGGCATTTCCCCCATATTTTTATGTCTCCTTATGCTTCAATTTTCAGATCACCTACATTTCCATGTCTCCTACATACCCATTGAGTAGCTAAACAATCGACCAAATCTGTGTTCTCGATGATTTTCTTCATCCAATTCTTTCATACTATTTGGTTTATTTTTCGGGGTCATTTCCAGCTTGAGTCATCAATGCATACAGCTAGTCCACCCTTTGGTTGCCACGGTGAAGATTTGATTCAATATGTTTCGAACCATTTTGGGGTGGTCCACCTTGATTCCATGGTTTCATACGATATTCATCATGCCATGTCCCATCTACTTGGGGTCGGCTTTATGAATCCTTCTTCGCCATTTATTCTATTTAGGGTGATCTATGTTGTCGATGAAGTTTTCCCATGTCTTTTCTAACAACTTCAATCAATGTTATTCTAGGTCCTCCTCTCCTCCTTGGACCTTCCACACTAATCCAGGACCCTCTCCTTATCGATTTCATCCTTTTTTATTAAAATCAAATGTGTAGCTAGTCCACCCTTCGGTTGCCGCGGTGAAGATTTGATTCAATATGTTTCGAACCATTTTGGGGTGGTCCACCTTGATTCCATGGTTTCATACCATATCCAATCTACTTGGGGTCGGCTTTATGAATCCTTCTTCGCCATTTATTCTATCTAGGGTGATCTATGTTGTCGATAAATGATTTCAAATGTCTTTTCTAACAACTTCAATCAATGTTATTCTAGGTTTTCCCCTCCTCCTTGGACCTTCCACACTAATCCAGGACCCTCTCCTTATCGGTTTCATCCTTTTTTATTAAAATCACATGTGTAGCATGTGCGATTTGCCCCCAAATCGCCCATGAGATCGCATGTGGTTGCACGTGTGATGTGTGCATATGTTCTTAATTTAGTTGAAAGTACCAACACGTTCCCAAAAAATGAAAAGCAAATTCACAAATAACCTTGTACAAAAAGATAACCAAATTTTATTTATTTATTATAAATAATATACAAAATGCACACAAACGATTCAAGTATAAGCAATGAAACAAAAGATGATACAAATTATGAACTCCATTAAAATACAAGTACGTAAGTTTAGCAAAATAAAACGAAAAATCTACAAGGTTCTCTATTATCCCTATGGGTGGCGTATCCAATCTCTCGACGATCACTGACGCCAGAATCATATCGTCCTCATGTGAGTTGTCCCCTTGTATGTATTCCGCTTCTTTAGTCTTATCATCCGTCCTCACGAGCTCCTCCATGTCTACTGGTATTTGCATTTTATCTTCTTCTATTTCCTAAATGACACAATACCTACTACTTCCCAATTATTAATTTTCTAGCTTTAGCATTACCAAGGTTCGAAATCTCCATTTCGGTGGAAATTTTGACCTGGATATGGAAATATTTTGTGGAAATATTTCGACAGTGTGGAAATATTGCAATTTTGTATAAATGGTGGAACTATTGATTTTTTTATGGAATTTTTTAGTGAAACTCCGGATAGTCATAAACCAAGTATAGATACACACTTTGGAACATTCAAATAATATTTGTACCCTATATAGGGGTGTAGAGCTTCACATAACATGTATTCAATGTATTGAATCTGTGGGTCTTGTGCAATCTTATTTGTTTCGGTTTTGATATATATTTTTTAAATGTTTTTTAATCTTTTTTTTGGATAAAAATATTTTTGAAATAAAGATTAGTTGATTGTTAAAATGTTTTAAACGATTTTGAAAGCGGACTTAAAACAAGAAAGTTATGCAAATTTGAAATTGTGCAAAAATTATGCTGAAATGTGAAACATTGTTTTTTTACAAAGTCTGATAAAAAGAGTTTTTATATAGAAAAGTTTTTATACATTCAAAATTTCCTAAGACGGACCATGGTTTTCTAGATGCACTCGTATTTCTACATCTTGAGGAATTTTTTGAGCTAAAAAGAAGTTGATTTAATCACTTTTCTCACAATGTAGATTTTATAAAAATCCATAAAAACTGTTTTCTCCTACTAAAACTGAAAGTTTACTTTTTGATTCCTTTGTTTTTTGATTTTTTTGCTATTTTTATTGAAATCAAATGGGGGGGGGGGTATTTGCTTATTTACATATAATAACTTAAAGTAAATGGAGAAAATAAAAATTAAGTAAAACGACATTTACTTAAATGTTATTATATGTAAATAAGCTACTGAGAACCAGGCCCCCCAGTCCTCTTTTATAACTAGTCAGTCACAGAATTTCGGATAAATTTCGTGAATTTTTCTGAAATTTTCACGAAATTTCAACAAAATCTCGCGATATTTCGTGGAGATGGAAATATTTCGTGGAAATATCGCGATATTCCGCGAAACCGCTCGATATTTTAACATTTCCAGTTCTGCTCGAGATTGCAGGCGGTATTTCGTATCGGGTATTCATTTTTCCGATATCTTTCGCGAAATATATCGATTTTTTATTCCTTGATCCCAGGTTCACCTTTCTCTCGATGAATTGTTCGAACGACGTTTGGTTGCAATGCACGAATACCAAATCGCTAAGCTTCTTCTACTATGTGATTTTGTCTCTTAGTATGGAGAAGGTAAAGATTTCATAATTACAGTTCATTACATTACCAAATTGCAACTTAAAGAAATGGTCAAGGGCTCAAACACACTCCAGTTAAGTTCGCAGTTGTGCGCATATCAATAAGGCCAAGAATCTACATGGCAGATCTCTTCAAGTAAGTACCTTCTACATAGGATCCAACACACACACACACACACACACATATATATATATATATAGAGAGAGAGAGGGCTGTTACGGTTCGGCGTGCGGTGTCACACCACAGCCGTCTAATGCACCGCTGCGTGCGTGCTGTGGTGCGACACTGCACGCACCGCACGCCGCATACATATATATATATATATATATATATATATATATATATATATATATATATATATATATATATATATATATATATATAAAAGGAATGTTACAGTGAGCTATGAGCTACGGAAGGAAAAAATGAGCTACGATCATTTTGACCACCCTAGAAGTTTTGGAATTTTGTGAAAATTGATGGGTCTGTTGTTTAGGGTAACATGATCATCCTCACCAATTTTCAAGGAATTCCAAAACTTCTAGGATCATCAAATGGTAGAAGCTTTATCCACCGTCCGTAGTAACCGTTAATTTTCTTCTACCATTTGATGACCCTAGAAGTTTTGGAATTCCTTGAAAATTGGTGAGGATGGTCATGTTACCATAGACAACACACCCACCAATTTCACGAAATTCCAAAACTTCTAGGGTGGTCAAAATGATCGTAGCTCATTTTCTCCTTCCGTAGATCATAACTCACTGTAACATTCCTATATATATATATATATATATATATATATATATATATATATATATATATATATATAATAAATGAATAACACAGTAAATTGGGGTTCTTATGTCCCTATGTCAAATGGGAGTTTTTTGGGAGAACATCATTCCTTCTGCATTATTGTACTTGTCCAGCAACAAGAATATCTGGTCATGTCCATCCCTATCTGGAAGACTGGAACCCTCTTTTTAAAATGTCCAGAAAACCAATCATATATACACCTACAATGTTCCTAGTTGACTTTAAAAACATGGCAGGGTTACGTATATAACATCCTGATTGGCTTTTAAGAAATTCGCTCCCTACATCAATAATCTTATCCATAGCATCATTGACATATCCCATTAGTTAGTTTTTTCTATTATCCTCCGATCGCAATACATTGATTAATGGTGGTACAACCGCCATTGATCCAAATGGTGTAGAAAGAATGAACTTTTTGACTGAGGGCTATTAGCAAAGTCCAATGACAACAAAACTTTTGAGAAGAACTTTTTGACTGAGTGCCATTGAAAAAGTCCAACGACAACAAAACTTTGGAGCTCCTAGCGTTTTGATGAAAATTGTTGGTGTCAAAAATCGATGCAAATCGAGTGCCGGCAAGACCAGGTAAATTAATTCTTACATCCTTTCTCCTTATATTTAATAGCAATGTATGTGCATAAAAACAATAATTTTCTAGCTTTAGCATTACTAGGAACATACATATATGTATACTCTAAAATCACAAGGTGCATTATGAATGGGTAGGCACACCTACAAATTTAAGGAACATTATTCCAGACGAACAATTAACAAAAAAATTAATTAGTGTCTGTTCGCAATGATCAGTCCAACGACTCCAACCATCAAGCCATCAAGGTACACTTATATTTTCCATGCCTGTTTGTTTTTGAAGAGAAAACGTGTGTGGTTCCCAACCGTTGTTCTAGACAAGTGCGCCTAATTTTATGGTAAAGTGTGATTTTAGGCTCGATCCTTTTTTTGATAGCTTTAATCATATATAGTGGAGAAAGGGGCAAGAAGGGTACGGGGAAAATATTAAAATAACCCAATGGGGAAAAAATGAGCATTGTGTGGCGCACAATGGTTATGCAACACACAACTCACTATGCAGTCACATTTGCAACCACATAGTATACTATATGATTGTACCGTATTGTCGGAGCACATGCAAGCCCTATCATACGCACCGAAATTTTTTTGGACAATATATCCGATTATGCGCTTGCACATGATTACATTGGTTTCTTCATCTTGATACTTGGTCTTCTAAGAATTTTCCCTTTGTTGATCTCCCTTTTAGTCTTTGGATCACTTTGACCATTGTTAGACAATAAGGTAGCTTGGGGCACCAATTTTGGTAGGGTTTTTACTTCTCAAAGCTTCAAGTTTCCTATGACTGAGCACATCTCTTTGTATATTCATGATTTGCTCCCTACCATGATGTGTTATTACCTTGTACTGACATGCTTTCTTGTTTCTGATCACATGCATCATCTTGTGCATCTTAAATGGCTTTCTGGACACTTCCGCGGTTGGAATCCTCTTTCAATGTGACACTCATTGTTGCCGCTTAATATGACACTACATCTTCTTAGATGCAATCTCAGCCTGTTATATCACACTGCATCTTCTTAGATGCAATCTCAGCCTGTGATGAATCTTCTTCCCAGCAGCGTGCTTCTATAATAAGACTCTTCATTATATTATCACTTTAAAGGCCACGTGATACAAAGATTATCCATATCGGTGTGCTTCATTCTCTAGAATATCTCCTTAACAGTGGTAGATATGTTGTTGCTACATTATAGCTGGTTTGTCGACTGGCCAGTGAACTCTATGCACACTCATGGTGAAGCCACCCTAAGTAGAGGAGCGGTGTTAGAAAAAAGGTGTATTGTAATCAATAATGTTTTCACTAATTGATTTTTTCTGCATCACATTGTCTTAAAAGATCACTGAACACAAACTGAAGCTATATCTGCTTACTGTACATCCTTATTTAGCAAGTTGACGTATGTGAAAATTCTTAGTGAAAAGAATGTGGAAGTTTACAAGATTTGTCAGATCTTATATTAGCAACTGTAAAGTAACAAAGGAGTAACAACACAAACAGAGTTACAAGAAAACTCAGAGGAAACTTGAGTAGCATAATCACATAGCACATAGCGTATAACACCAGTAATCTTCAACCTTCGATTATTTTCATCAATTTCTCTACAAGTTAAGATTTCATGATGCTATTTATAGATAACCGATTTCTCCGTGTTAACGAGGTGTCCCAAATATCAAGCCGACAAGCTCTAATTATAGGCACTAGACACTAGTAATCTGATTACTGGAATGTCAAATAAATTTCAAAATATTTTCCAAATAAAAGTGAAATAATACGACAGGGTAACTTGGAAGTGGCATATACAAGGAGAAGAAAAAAAAAGTTGGAGAGGTACACGGTACACCTAACGCAATAAACAGCTAGCCCAAATAATCCAATGAATTTCAGATGATGAAACAGCATAATAGAAATTCACCACTTCAATCAGAATATTTATAGAACATGAATGAAGAAGGCTTCAAGAGCTGACCTGAGAAGACAGTTTCTTTTCTCGGAATATGAGATACAATGTTGCAACTAATAAGCACAATCCATGACCCCAATCCCCAAACATGACGGCAAACAAAAAAGGAAATGTAACGACAGTATATACACCAGGATTTGCTTCTTGATACTTGGCGACCCTACAATCACAAGAAACATGAATTAGGTAAGCACTCCTAGATATTGCAGTAGACAAGTCCATTGTTAACGGTAACATATTTCTACAATAATCGAAATAAGCCAAGATGATAAAGTGTTTAATAACCAGACACATGATTCATCAATTTCATACATATTGCTAATTATTCGACAATGGTGGAATAACTTTTGCAATATTCTCAATGATATCGATTATTAACATATGTTTCCATCACATGATGTTTTATCAAATGTAATCTCTAAAAGGAATAGATGATTTAAAAGAGGTTGTATCTGTTCCTCCTACTTCAGTTTTAGCTAATTACCCAAGTTGGAGGGATGCGAGAGGATACGTGGAAAACCAACAAAGGGTGGACCATGGCATCAGGTATCCTTGAGTAAAGCATATGAACAGATAAGAGCATGTGCAAATAGAGAATGCAAACCATATGAAACCTTAGGCATCAACGATTAGTAAACCAAAAGATGTCACAAGGAAAGAAATAGACTTTAGAATAAAATTTTAATGCGTGAATCATGTAAATATATAGAAGAATTTTACAAAACTTACGAGATCATAGATTCATAATAAATACTCTAAAAAGAAATTTAGAGCATGTTCATAATTTTCTAAGAAAATCATCATCGTTCCAAGTCTTATTCATTACTAATCAGTCGGCTATGGAGCTCAACACTTGTTAAGAAGGCTCCAACAAAGAGATTAAGAAAGTTTCTGATCATTCATCAACATGACACCAGCCCTATAAGGTTGGTGTCGAAAAACCTAATCAAAGCAACTTGGAAAGAAAGACCAGCCAAGAAATCTAGAAGGCCAGTTAGCTGATAGGAAGGCGTAGACGAAAAGGGGATAAACATGGAACAAACGTGCAACCCTCCAAGGTTCCCCTATAATAGGAAAGAGCCTAGACGAAAAGGGTAGAAAATAAAGTTTGATATAGGGTATTGCATTTATATGTGCCACAAACTATAACCACGGAGTGGAAGTGAACAACCCAAGGAATATAAGAGAATTAAAAAATCTTATGACAAGGAATGAAATAGTTGGAACTCTGGCAACCAGATAGAACGATGGAAACAAAATAGAGATGTAGAAGCTGAATGTGTCTCGTCCACGTAGAAGCCCATGTATGTCCTCCATTGTCGACAATACTGCTCATCCACAATCATTAAGACTGCTTAATGTCTGGGTGATGATCCAAGTGTTTAATCATATATGCTCCAAGAGAGAAATCAATTCCAAAAACAAGATGAAAATTTATCAGCTATACGGGGTGGTTCTGAGAAAATTCAGCAAGACTTCAATTAAATTTCATATCAAGAAATAATGAGCAATTCACGTCTGTGGGGGGAGTTTTCCCTTTACATTGACTTCCCTCTCGAAGATTCTGCATGATATTAGATCATCCACTTTCCACAAACACTCCAATGCAATTGAAATCCCCTTTCTTGTCACATCCTGTTCTGTGTGGAGCCCTCGCGTAAAAATTAGGATCTTGGAGAGCATATTGAATAACTCTCCCTATTTGACGTGGGAAGCAAATCATTCCTAAAGAATTACGCATGTGAAGCCTTTTGAAGTAACCTATAGTATATTATATAAGTAATTTTAAAACTTCCATCAGCATGATGGTTAGCATATGCATACAAGTACATTTCCCGCAGAGATAAGGGAAAGAAACTGGAGTACAGGCCTAGGAAATCTAGCTAGAAACAAATCCAAGAGATATGAGTCCAGCTGCTGAATAGTTAAACCAGTTCATGCCATAGCTGTTGGGAGAAACTTCAACCAAAAGGATATCATTAGGTCTCAAGCCATACAATCTGTGAGAAGTTGAATTCTAAGATCAACAGATTTCGATTGATTTTTTAAGGAAAGATTTCGGTGGAAATTCAAATCCAATTAAAATGTCAGCAAAATATTGGCTATTAGGAAAAAAATCAAAATTGAGGAAAAAGATAATTTCTCACTGATAAAAATGAGTTTCCTTTTACTAGAGAAGATAAAAAATTTCAGTGAAATTGTTTGGAAAAAAGATAGAATGTCAGATTTCGGTCAAATATCGGACATTTCGGCTGACATTTCATTATGTCCAGTATGTTGTAGAAGAAAGTCAAGAAACATAAGAGGTCAATCCAGCTCTTGAAAATAATAAGTGGCAAAAACTGAAATCAAGTATTTCTGCAAGAGCCAGAAGTTGTGGGCCAGCTCAAAGATAACAGAGACGTTTTTTACGATATTATTCACGACAAGTACTCTCTGGTCTAGGAAAAGGGCAATGGTCCAAAGAGAAAGTGCTTTACATTCGTTTAGACTCCAAATTCATGTAGAACGAAGAAGATTTCAGTTTGGATGGGACTATAGGAGTCCAAAGTGAAGTGAAAGGCAGAGATCAAGGAGTCGATAGGAGGATTGGCCCCCCGTGTGGACACTTTCACTTGGACTACTAAGTTATGAAATTCTGTTATAGAATTTTAATTTAAACAAGTAATTGGGGGGTTGGCCCCAAACCCAAGAAGGGCCAAAATTTCAGTTATATAATTTTAATTTGAACAAGGAAAACAAGTTATGATTTTCTTCATGAATTTTCATCAGATTACAAAACTCTGTTAGATTCTCATACTTCATTATAAATTTCTAGTAATCTTCTAATCCTTTTTAAACACTTATTTAGTGTAAATTAATATCAAATCTGATCGTACTTCTTCCATTTCAATTTTTTTCTGAATACCACCAAAATTTTCAAATCCACCAAAGTCCTTTCCCCTTCTGCACCAATCAATGTCACCCTATGCACCTCCAACACCTCCAATTGCACCACCTTGCATGACATCACTACCTTGCATCGTTGCAGCCCCTTAAGAGAGCAAAAAGATGAGGCATGGATAGAGAGAGACAGGTAACTGAATTATGACTACCAATGATTTTCATGTTAGAAAAGAATGAAAACAAAACAAATACAAATAACTCATTCCTGTTATAAAAAATATAAAAACAGAAAAAATGTCAAACACAAACTTAGCTTTGGCTTTTCATTATTTTTTGAAGCAAAACTCACCCATACGCATCGACAATTTCTTGAAAAGCTGTAGTGAATTTGTTTGTCCTGAAATATGTAGGCGGGTATTCTTTTGTATGCAAAACCTGGAAAATAGAACCAACTTGGGAGTTGCTATCAAAGGTAGCCCGCTGCAAAGCGTCCTGAATCTGCAATAACCAGTAGAACATATTGGTTACGGCCTACAGCTTGAAAAAAGAAAACTTCTTAGCATCATATATAGGTGGCGAAGAGATACCTTGTTTGTTGCAAAAACAGGGCTCCAGCCCTCACCGACTAAACATTTTTTCGTAACATCGAGACTGAGCATGTTTAAAGTGTGATAAATAGCTTTCTCTCTCCTAACCTGAAAATATTGAACTTTAATATAATATAATTCATGATGTGTGGATGTAGGTACATATGCACATGTGCTCGCTCTGCTAGCTACAAAGAAACAAAAAAAAGCCCTTTATCCTAGTATTTCTATCACCAAAAAAACTAGTAGCATAGACATGAAGTTACCAAATGATTCCACTGCTCAAACTGGTAGGCAATATTTTTTAGAATATTATCACGGTGAAGCAATCCAACATCTATAGTAGTCTTCAGCTCTTTGATTTTCCCAGAAGCCTGAATATCCAATAGTAGAAGAAATAAATATATCAGGTAAATCTCGTAGATATAAAACTATCAGACATAAGGAACAAAATTTCAAGTCTCGTCACATTTTCAATAAATTGATTGATCACTAATAAAAAAAGATCGATCCAGATAGTTCAACTGACAAAACGAAGCATGTCCATTACTTAACCGAGCCTGGAAAGAGTGACAAGAATACTCAATGGGAAAGAAGGATATAGTAAAGAGCCAAAGAGGCCTATTGGAAAAAGAAATCAAATTAAACAGAAGTTATCAAACAAAGTGACAAGTGATGGCTTCAATAAATAGGCATCATTATAGCAAGAAGGTGCATGCCAAAAGGCAGGAGCACCATTGTGGTCGAGGTCATTTTCAGGGATAATTGTCCATACTGCCCAATGATAAATTTCCAAAACCATGCAACAAGTCAGTAAAATAACACAAAGCATCGATGCTACCCTGCTGTCAAATAAGCTTTAGTTGACAGGTATGAAATCCAATATCTCAACTAGATCCATAACAGATACCTCATTCATAAATCATCCTACTGCAAGTCTAACTTTAAGTTGACGAACTGAGAGAAAAAGTAAATGAAGCAAAGCATGACCAAAATTTACAACCATGATAGAAGCATCATTATTCAATGGTCCATATCGATTGACGTGCATCTCTTCTGGGCGTTGACCCAAATAGATAGGACATAGCTTGACAGTTATGGTTATGGTATCGGTTTTGGGCCTAACTTGCACAATATTCGTCCCAGGCATTATTAGCTACATATTTTATGTTATCTAACCTTTTGCATCTTTTTTAGTTCGATAATAAGTGGTGTTAGGTCAGCAAAGTAATTCAAGTCAGTCGCTCAAACTATGATAGACAGAAGCTGCTCGTAAAGGGAAGCAAAGTTTTCCTGAGAAGTTGTTCTATGAGGTGATAAAAGGAGGCATACCAACTTGGAGTGTTGTTTGATAAGTCCATATTGTAAACTGTTACATGTGGTTGGTGCTCAAGTCTTTGGGTCCTCCCATTGTCTGCTTCTTAAAAAAACTATAAAACACAGCATAGCAAACTATGGTCCTATACAATGCTTCAGCATCATCTGCCATTTGAAGCCTTCAAAAAATGGTTTCTTTTCTGAATTATTATTTGATCGATATTTGCATGTTCTCGAAGCTTGCAGTTTCTAAGTGCACATGGCCCCATTCGGAATTTGGAGTTGAATCTTGGACACGGCTTTCTACTGTAACCCGTAGTCGAGGCCCAATGCATGTCGTGTCCCACAAACGGCAACACAGTCATCGAGGATAGGCACCCTCGACAGGTGAATGACACTCAGTTTAACTATGCACACCACTGGACGATTGTGATACTACTCATGCCAGACGGTGCGTCGGGCACTAACTACGGGCATCCAAAGGAAGTCGCAAGTGCAAAGGAGTTGAGCCCGTCGAATTTCCGTTTATATAGTCAAAGTCCTCTTAGTTTTCCAACTCAAGAATAAAGGGTTTAGCAACCCTTCACAATTTTTTCTACTCAATTACATGAGGCAACACATACCCTTTCTCACACGTTTACATTTATAATAAACTTTCCCAAATTATCATATTCAGCTATATCAGATAACGAATTTTTTTGCATATACCACAACTTTCACATACATGTGTTTGCACTCAAGTCACTCAACCCTATAGAGTTTATGCTAATGAAATCGACCCCTTTTAGTCTTCTGTATTAAAAATTGAAGTCCTTAACAAATACTGGCCTTTAAATAACAAAGCTTCCTAATTATTAATAATCAGCATTTCTTCATATAAGATCCCAAACTTTGGATATAGATAACTATCTGAATGGTTTGTGATATAGAAAAATTAAAAACAAACAAATATCAAAACATGGAATATATCTAATAAAATTTGGGATAAACTCTAGAAGGCAAAGGCCTCTAACTTCTAGTCAACTTCAACATCAGCCACATTGCACCAAGGATACTCGTTTGTGTTTTTTATCAGTCCAACGGATGTCCGTGCATCTCTATTTAATCACATGACAGCCTAGGGCAAGCCCCTCTTCACTTGAACATGCACGGCACGACCCTCCCTAACAATGAAAATGTTTGACAGTGTGCTACGGTTAAGAAGGAACCCTTGATCTAAAACAGTCTCTTGTTCAACTCAATTTCTTCTCTCTTCTTTGTTCATCTTTTTTCCTCTAACAATTCCTCCACTTCCCTTTTTCTCCTTCCTTGCTTTTCCTTTAAACATTTATTTCTTTATCAGATAACTTTTGTGTGTGTGTGTATGTGTGTATATATATAGAGAGAGAGGGGGGGGGGGGGGGGGGGGGGGGGATGATGCGATGCAATGTGCGGTGCGCGCCCAATGCCGTCCGATGCAACTCTGCATGTGTGGCGCGCAAGGGGCGGATACATCGAATGGCTGCGAGAGCACCGCACAACGCACCGTATCATCTCTCTCTCTCTCTCTCTCTCTCTCTCTCTCTCTCTCTCTCTCTCTATATATATATATATATATATATATATATCAAAAAATGTGTATAGCACATGCACATTTAAAAGTGTTTGTTATGTCAAGGGTTCAAACCTTACCTGTAACAATTTTTTTTTTAGCGACTATCATGCTTCTGCCTGAATCCGGCCCGAATAGGCTCGACCCAACCTGGTGGCTCGTGGTATATATGCAGGATGGGCCCAGATTCAGACCCCTAGCCAGCAGCAAGTCTCGGCCCATCTAGCCCGATGGGCCTCAATGGGTAGTATGCTTGTCGGACTGGCCCGGCTCAATTTACACCCCTACTTGCACCCTATCATTTCTCAACTTGACAACGCTCATTTGTCATTACTACACTTCCAGAGATTTGAACTAAAAACTCGGAGTTGCAAGCTGTGGTTACTAAGTTCAATTGCAACCTAAAATTCATCATTTTTACTATACTTAACAAAACTGAACAAAGTGATTTGGATTATAAATTTGGGTTTTCTTTTCTATAATCATTTGACTAAACTCGCCGGATAATAAATCATACAACACATTTCAAATTTTTCTTGTCGCTTCCTATATGATTTACCAAATCACCATGTATTTTATGTGCCAATACACACCGGATGGAACATCGTCAAAGTTGAAAGCGATCAAGATGGTTGAAATATGCATAGGGTGAACTTGATCTAAAACTTGAGCCAGCCTACCCAATCAAGATCACATTCGCTAAAAGAAAGGGAAAAGTGCCGGGGAGGACTAGACAGTCTAAACTTACACAAATATACCTAGCCAACGTGACTAAATCCAACCAAGAAAGTATAAGTTGAGTTTGAATTGCTAAAAACCAAGCCGACCTGAATCAAACTGAACTTGAATCCAACATGACCCCCAACCACATAGTAATCAAGCCATGCCTCATTCGATTCTTGGACATGAAACATATTCAGGTTGCCTTTCGGTTATGCTAAACCTAGAATTGAACCTGGCAGGATAAATGTGAAGCCCCAGATACGTGAGACTCTATGGCATGTAGGGAACACATCCTCATGTGTTGTCTACACAATATGTATGTGTTCTTCAACGTATCCTTACAAAGCAGTCAATGAATAACATGCAATCCACACACAAAGGGTAAAATAATGAATGGGAAACAATCATAGGCGGTTCTCTAAGGAGTTTCTAATACTGCATGACAAGCTCAGAAAGAAGTTGACAAGTTCAAACTCCAAATAGATTTTTGGATGGTGTATAGAATAACCAGCCAAAGTAGTCACGGATAAACAAATTTTATCAATCACAGAAATTATACCATTAAAATACAGTACTCAAAGGACATTTACTACATTAAGACAATAAAATAAATTTATTGGGAAAAAAAACTCGAAACCGACAAAACACGAGAAGAATAAACAATTTCAAAGTTATAAAAGAGATTAAATTACAACGTCGAACAACAAATTTCCATAGTGGAAAAGAACATGTAACAGTAAAGCATGCACAAACCTCATCAATCATCTGCATCTGTTTCCCCATGTCTTCTGTAAATGGATAACGATTTGCTCCAAAAGCTTCACAGATCTTCAGAATTTTGGTCTTTGCTCTTTCTCCAGAGTAGAAGACTATAAACACGTTTTTCGTAACCTATTGTAGATCCATATATATAAGAGAAAAGGCATATTCTAACAATCAACGGTGACTTGAAATTTACCTTTTGCTGATGCACATGCAGCCGAATAACAAATTAAGATAACGAATTAAGACAACTGACGGACTACTTAACATTAAACATAATCTTAACCAATGATAAGGGGTTAGTTGTACGATAAACATGTGATCTATTGAAGTTAGAAAACACTTTATGACCTCGGGTCTACCCAGTATGAAATGTTGTCGAGTCCTTGGCCAAAACAACTTCAGGCAAGATAGAGTCTCACATTGAAAAATAACAGGTAGATAGCGAAAGTGAGGCAAATATAGTTTCAAATCATGCAATTGGGTGGTGCAGGGGAACAACCTAGCCAAAGCAGAAGATGGAAGGGAATTATAAAAGTTGAGGCTGGTAGTAAAGCATCGGGTGGAAAAGAACAGCGGCGGAAGGTGGGAAAAGGGCTCGAAACAGGGCATGGAGCACAGGTGGTGAAACTGGGGTTGGAGGAGAGCAAGGGAAAGAGAATAGGGTACGTGTTGGAATCTGGATCTTGGAAAGGGGCATCAAAAGGAGACGATGAAAACCCATGTTCATGTAGGTGATCATGCAAATTAGGACTACTTTGGAAATTCTACAAGTAACAGTTTAGATTCATACATGCTCACACACAAACAGGGGCAAACACAAACATGCACACATCCTCCCACATGAAAATACATGCACCCACGCGCATTCACGTGCATGCATGGAAATACACAATGCAGGAAGAGCAAAAGTTTTAATTTGAGAATCGCAAAACACAAAGGGTGTACTATGATAAGAGCTGCATGCTCTAGAGCAATTAGGAATTATAAATTGAAGCATAGAAGTAAGAAATAGCTTGTATATATCTAGAATGTAACAGAAGAATTAATTTA
Source organism: Chamaelirium japonicum (assembly GCA_947650365.1). Lineage (NCBI taxonomy): Eukaryota > Viridiplantae > Streptophyta > Magnoliopsida > Liliales > Melanthiaceae > Chamaelirium > Chamaelirium japonicum. Next base: position 44,862,092 of record OX393550.1, read on the forward strand.
AAAAATATGGGCGTAGATGACATATAACAAGTTAGAAATGAGCAATGAATTACAGTTATTAAGTGTAACATGAATAACCTTTGCTCCAGAAACAGGGTCTACGACCGGATCATCAACTGAAGCTTGTTTAAGAAAAATGTTACCCCTGGTAGCACGGAACAAAATTCTTTCAAAAGCCATTGACTTTTCTTTGGACACAAGGCCACTGATAAACCCAAGATTTACTTGCTTTGAGGGATCTGTCAACATCTCCTGGACACATATTCAAAAATTAGAAAAACAGAAACTCCTGCCAAAAGAAAAAGAAAAGAAAAGAAAGACATCTGTGACTTGCTTGTTCCAATAACAAAGGGCTATCAAGAGAACCATCGCCAGCTTGATGTCCTTCAATTTCTCTCTGCTGGGCGGTAGCACCATTTTGAGCGGAATAGAAAAATTCACCAGCCTGAAAATATGGTAGAAAATTGGATCTGGTAATAAAAAGATAATAAAATTAAACTTATTTCTTATTTGAGGGTCCTCTTTCACAATTAGAATCTAGAAAGTGATGATTAAAGTGAAACAACTAAGGGCATGATGACAGCATTATTTAATCATATCATTAACCTAAAACTTTAAGAAAAATATTCCATCATGTTATAATTTATAACTTAAAGGCAGTCAGTTGCCTGGGCAACTAGCACAAGATAAATTGATGCAAACCCAACCAGTTTCGGTAAAATGTAACCATAGGCTTATGATTTGACCTCTTTCGCAATCGATTTCTCTATAGGACTTGCTGTTCTGGGATTCTAGCTAACTGTAGTGTGATATCTATGCTATGCGTTGCTGTGCCAGGCATCAATTGAAGTAGATTTTTTTTTCTTTTTTTCTTTTCTACTAACATGAGTTTCTCTAAGGTCCTTTACATTTTGAAGCATGAATGTTTGCATTGCGATTCTTAAGTTCCTCTTATAAATAGTAAGACATTTTAGACGATGCAGATGTTTCCAACTATTGTCATCATGAGAAGAATTTTTAAATTCCATAATAACCATAAAAGAAGAGAATTGTTCAAGAATGCAAGGCACAAGAAGGGATCTATTATGATGAGTCAAGAGCAGAACATTAAACAAACAAACCATGTTTAGAAGAAATCCTTGTTCGTCACTACTTTGCACTGCCATTCTGTACAATTGAAATAAACACATACCTTCTGCAGAACAAGCATATATTCCAACAACTCATTATAAGTGCGTTCCAATTTATCGTTGTTCGCATTAACTTCTAATAGCTCGGCTTCAAGTTCGCCAAGCTTTATCTATGCCATAAGAATAAAAGATTAAAATCAGTGATGCAACATGTATGCTTATAATAAACAAATGGCAAAGCCATGTAACATCTTACTTACAGTTAGCATACCTCCAAGTCATCAAGATCAACATGAGTTCGTGTGATGGACATTGCTGAAGGTGATATACATGCCTTCATCATTTGTTCCCTAAAGAACCGTAGCTTGCGTGCCATCTCTCCACATCTTTTAATCTGCAAGCAATTAAAACTTATCAATCATCTCACCTAACACTTATCAGTAGATATTGTGCAAAAGAAACCTTTTGAGAAAGAATCTGATTACGCATATGATTCTATTGAATTTCTGAACTCAAAATTTTCAATGAATAACTGCGACAACCTAAATGTGAAACAGCAGAAACCAACAAGTAAGAAAACAAAAAGGACGAATAGAACAAACATAAATAGTATCAGGTCGGGAATCTAAACACTGGACATAAAAAATTTGGAGCTGAAATCCCAGAAAGGATAACAGTAGGAATGCATTTGGTAAAGTGTTATATGTATATAATAATACTCTAATAAGAGGGACTTCAACACTCTAAAATAGTGGTGGATAACCGACCCAAATAGTATGGGCATGTTCAACAATCTATATATAATACAAAGCAAACCCTCTGTTACTGTAGCACTACAATAATCGGGTTTTTTCATTTTGACCCTTTGCAGCAGGTTGGCGGACTTCTTTCTCTCTCTGATTCTCTTTCTCAACCCATGCATCACCTAGGGTTCGCACTACTACTCTAATAAGAGGGGCATCAATTTGTGAAGGATCACAAAGCAAACATTAGGACTTCTGAAAAAAAATTAAAGTGGGTGGAAGTATTCTTAAAAAAATTACTTAGCAGTGGATGCAGCTCATAAAAATAAATAAATGACAGATTTAGAAATCATAATTTGGCTTATAATTTTGTTTCATTTCGGTCCATTGGCTTATGATTGTGCCAGAGATAACGAAATTACCTATACCAAAACTTCTACTTCTTTGTACACTATTTTCTAGCCTAGTGGTACCTGTAAGTGTTGTTTCTTGGTTGCAGCTTGAACTATGTAACCAACAAGGTTGGCCTCCATACTTTGCCAAATGCCCTTTTAGGTTTTGGCAGGCCCCTCCTTTTGGGAAGTTGAATTCGTTACGATTCGGTACCAACCTTAGAGGGCCCAAGCTGGGTTACAGTCAATCAGATATTCTTGTTAATCTCTTTCATCATTCTCACTTAGAGTTATGCTCCATAGTCGACCCCGTGTTAATGGGCTACGACTTGGATGATATGACAATTTACAATTTGGGACCAAATAATTTGATAAGCATGTGTGTGGTTTCTACAACTTTTCCTTTTTATCCATCTTATAGTGTCAATTTGGCCATATATATACAACTTATAGAGTACTGATATAGTGTATCACGATATGGTCCTTGCCTTGGGTCAAGGTAAATGTGACAAGGGAAACTTTGGCCTAAAAATCTGACTTGGAACATCGGGTCGGATTTGGGTTACAAATAACACCTAAAATTCGGAATATATATAAGCAAGCTATTACATGATTACCCAATAACATGCAATTTACTCATAATTGTAATTATATAAGAATGTATCGGCGGTTAAATCTAGGTCATCATATTGTGGTTAGCTATTGAGAAGGAAGTTTGGTGGTTCATTTCAGACGTCTGCATATTTATGGATCTGCCAAATCCCTCTTTCATTTGTAGTCATTGGCCACATTGTCGGAGCCCCTCCAGACAATGGATGAAACCAAGGTTCAAAATCACGGTATAGGTCACGGTATCGGTCGGCCTTGAACCCGTATGTACCGACCGATACGGACCGATACCGGTTGAGGAAAAATAAACTTAAACCTGTTGATACCGGTACGAGCCAAGTATCAAGATCGGGTGCAATACCGGTCTCGAACCAGGCAACACCGGTACGTACCGGTATCGATCGAAATTTCAAACCCTGACGACAACCAAGGATCAAAATACCGGCCGGTACAAACCGGGAACCGGACCGAACCGCACCGGTATCCAGTCGATACCGGTCGCGAGGCTTAAATCGCCTAAATACCGGCCGGTACCGGTTCAAACCGGCCGGTTTGAACCGGTACCGGGTATAAAGTATGGTTTTTGGTGGTTTTTTCATTCCGATTTTATTTTTTTTGGCATCTTTCTTCATTCCCACACGAGGTGAACCTCCATACTAGCTGGATTTGCAAGATTTGAAGCCAAAAACTCGGATTTGCAAGATCAAAATCACATTTGAAGGTATGTTTTCATAATTTTTTTCATTTTTCTTTTGTTTTGTTGCATTTTTTTTGAAAAAAATCAAATAATTGTGGTGAAAATATTGAACTGGGCTAGATCTATGCCATCAAAGCGTAGATCTATAGATCTAGAAGCATCATCTCCAAATTTGCATGATCAGTTCAGACAAATTTGGGGGGTTTTCAATTTTCTTTTCTTTTTTTGTATTTTTTTAAAAAATAAACCAAATAATTATGGTGAAAATATTGATATGAGTCAGATCTATGCCATCAAAGCTTAGATCTATAGATCTATAAGCATCATCTCCAAATTTACATGATCGGTTCATGCAAATTTGGGGTTTTTTCATTTTTTATTTTTATTTTTTGCATTTTTTTAAAAAAATAAACCAAATAATTGTAGTGAAAATGTTGATATGGGTTAGATCTATGCCATCAAAGCTTAGATCTATAGATCTATAAGCATCATCTCCAAATTTGCATGATCGGTTCATGCAAATTTGGGTTATTTTCATTTTTATCATATTATGTGAAATTGTAAAATATGACTCATGTACTCGTATTAGTTGTGTAATTCATGTTTGTGCAATGGTCATGAATTGTGTTTTGTAATCCACTAATCCCTAAGCATAATACTAGGCTAATCTAACACATACAATTTAATAACTATATCAAATTCCACAATTTAGAATCATACAGTGAAAACAGTGACTTTATAACTTAAAAAGACCGGTTCATACCTATAACTAGTTTACTAATGAAAAAAACATCACAAACCAGTATTTTAGATTATTCTGGATTTTTTGGTTATTTTTTCAAATTTTTTTGAAACAAAAAATCAATTCACACCGGTATGCACCGGTTCAGACCGATACCGGTTCGTACCGCCCGGTTCGAACCGTTTTTTCGGCCGGCCGATAATTTGTCCGTGACCGGTATTTTTATCCATGACGACAACTAGCACCCAAACCAATCAACGTCTACGGAGCCCCGTTTTCGATGGTTAGTCATCCCACCTCCTATTGCATCAACCTCGCAGAGCCTCCATTAGCAACGGATCACCATCCACCAAAAATCTTGATGAAAAACGGTATGCTATATTGCAATGATATCGGATTGGCGTAAAATATGAGAATTTGACCAATCAAAGCATATAATCAAAGAATAAAACATGAGAAGATGTGGAAGAGAAGCAGAAGCCAAAACATGGTTGTATAGAAAATATTCAACAAAACCTACTCCTAAAATAATTCAATGATAAACTGACTTACAACGGACAGAAGCCAATCAATGTATAGGCCTATGATGCCTACATCATCTAGGACTCAAACATTAAAAACTAGTGACTAGAAAATAATAAAATTTGGAGTCCTGGAGTACTACAGAAAATATAGTCAGTACATTTTTAGTAAAAAGAGAATAAAAAAGGCATCAAATATGACTCAAAAGCTATGTAGTCAACGTCGGTAGTCGGCCCTAGTCGGCCCTAGTCGGCCAAGGGCCGACTAGGACTAGTTCGGACTAGTTGGGACTAATTCGGGACAAGTCGGTCAAAACTTATTCTAACCCCTCCCCCCCCTCCCTAAACATATATGATATATGAACTAGCATAAATGTCAATAAGTATATGATATTAGTCGGTTAATAACAATACATACCTTCACACTTCACAGCATAGGTATAGATACATAAGTAACAGTCTAACAGAACACAGTTGTATTGGTTTCATGCCCATGTCAGAAGACTCAAAACTAATAATTCATCACAATATTTGTTTGATGATGTTTAATCTGTGAACAACCCCAATTTTGATTATAGGGTTATATGGATATCAACAAATAAACTAATTATTTGCCTATGTTTTTATCTGAGATTCTCAGGTGATCAACAGATGATTACAACGAAGAGCCATAGTTGTGAGTCTTGCGACTCAAGACTTTGAGCCAATGTAAAAAAAATCCAAACAAAATTGCTTGCAAAGACTCCTTTCCAAAAAAAAATTTGCTTGCAGAATGCTGCCTGGGGACTAGTCGGCAGTCGCTAGTCGGGGACTAGTCGGCTTAGTCGGGTCTAGTCAGGATTCCGCCCAGCAATGACAGAATCGGAATTAATCGGTCGGCAAAATGCCGCCTGGGGACTAGTCGGGGCGACTAGTCCCCGACTTTGATAACATAGCTCAAAAGAAGGGGTACACATTTTTTTAATTAAAACAAGGACTCTTTTCTTGCAAAGAGCATAATCAACCTCCCTATTAAGAGGTAACTAGCCAGCAGACAAGAAACGCAAGACCCCAACCCACGCAGGAGAGGAGTCAAGAGGACTCCACTCTCACATGAACAACATTCATGGGAGGAGTCTCAAACTCTACTCCCATAAGAAGAGTCTAGCTCGTAACCCCTCTAAGGGATATAAATCACAAGAATCCCTGTTTATTTTCAGGAATAAAATCCCTATTATGTTGGAAAAAAAATCAGCTATATTCACCTTCAATGCCGGCCGCTTTTTCATAAAAAAAGGCCTTAAAATTTTACAATTAAGTCCCTATGTTTGCCAAAATCAAAACAAGATCCCTACTTGTCTGAAAACCCAAAAAGGTAAAATGTCTGCATTCGGTATAAAGACTAGTACAAAAAATAATGGTGCACTAATGACTCTCTCTCTCTCTCTCTCTCTCTCTCTCTCTCTCTCTCTCTCTCTCTCTCTCTCTCTCTCTCTCTCTCTCTCTCTCTCACACACACACACACACACAAACCTGTTTTTCAGCCCCTGTGACAATCAATGTTCAACTCCCTCTAACTGGTCAATTAAATTTTGATCGGTTAGGTCGTTTTGAGAAAAATATTAAAAAAAAAAAATTGGGTCTGATTTGCTCGATTCAGGCACAATTCTAGCTTGATTTGGTAAAATCCGACCTGGTGCGGCCATGTTCGAATATGATTTTGTTGATCATGCTAAATCGAACCCAATAGAAGACAAGATAAGCCAAACCGGATCCAAATTAGGGCACATTTTAGGTTTGGAGACATTTCAATTCAAATCAACAAAAATTCAAACAGGTTTGTCGAACCCTCGAACCAAGAGGCGTTACCTCCAATGCCTCTTTCTCCACCACCACCATCTCAACCAATTGTTACTATGAGGTAATCTTTCAATATTGTGCAAACACTACCATCATAGACAGCTACTGATGTCGATAAAATCCACCATTGTCGCTCGCGGACAACCAGTAAAACTAAAAAGCTAGTTAAAACGTGAACCGATATATTAGGTTTGGACATGGATTCGATTAGCTCACTAATCGTCAGCATTAAGGTGCGGTCCAAATCTTTTAGACACCTATCAAGTTTGGCTCCAAATACCCATAATAGTCAACCTGACTCGAATATGTTGCCATGCCTACGTCTACGGTTCTAAGGGCAAGGGTTCTAGGAGTTTCTACGATTAAGGTTGATGGAAAAATATAAATAGGCACCCACACAACATATTTCTAAACAATTGGTATTTGCAAGGTTTAGGGCTTAAACTTGAGGCCAAGATTAGTCGCAACACCAAAACTGAAGGTAAGGAAGGTTTCGTAAAGATAAATCAAGGGTTTACTATAGAACTAAAAAAATCATTGGTTATTCACACAGAAAAGAGGCAATTGCAAATAAGAAAAGAACAAGAACATAAGGGGAAAAGAGAAAAGGAAGACAATCAATAACACCACCAATAACTCAAATCCTTTCACTTAGTTCACCATTAAGACTGAACATAATGCTTTCTGAAACTTATAGACTCGAGCTCAAATAGTATCCAAGGAAAGTAATTTTTATCTAAATTCATGGTTCAATTGCACTAATCCTAATCTTTCATCAAGGGTATGCCAAAAGAAGAAGAAAAAATGCATTAATGTCCTTAATCCAGCTTTGGCACCTTCTGCTCAGCAAAGGTCTAAAAGTTTATATAATAACATAAAATACATACTCAAATCTTAAGTTATGGAGCCGAAAGTTATGGTTGTTGGTTGTTACAGGTCCGAAAATAATAAAACATTTATTAAAAATCCTAGTCAACCATCTGGAACTTTCTAAAATTTGCACAAACATCCCAGATGAAAAATTGAATCTAAGGATTCAAAATAAAGAATGTACATCTACTAAACATAAACCTAGCCTAACACTTAGACGGCATCACACGCTTCTCCGACCCAAAACTCAACCATAGGATCTAGTCGGGAGGTTCTCATCTGTATTCCTCACTTTTGTATCATGCACGGGTGAAGGAGCATGATGCCTTGTTCTTGCAAAATTAGACCAGCTATGATGTTGTACTCTGTCAGATCTTTTAACAATGTAGGCAAGGATATTTACTTGTTTTTTTTTTTTGAGCAATTCCTCTCCGAGTATAAGAGTATCATATGGAATCATGGATCATAATTGTCGTGATGGATCTTGGTCAAGCAAATCTTCAATCAGCTAATGTTCCACAATAGATAAAGATAGATTTTTTATTTTAGAGTCTTGGGTGGATGGATGTTCTTCAACATGTGTAGCTTCGGTTGTCGAATCCACCAATTGAAAGTAGGATTTCCCATTAGTGTGCCATCTAGCACATCATCTGCAGATCATCTTAGAAGTACCGGTCATCACTTGATTTCATGCAATAGATCATCTTCTGCATCGTGTTTTTCATCTTTTTGAACCTAACATCTTGCTCAGGTCATTAATATTATTTTCTAAATCATGCCGTGAAAAACTAAAAAATAATGGAGAAGATGGAAGATAAAGTATCTCTGAGATCATACGGCACCCTGGAGAATGACTCATATGCCAATTGATACTAACCGTTGGTTTAGGTAGGGTTACAAGAGAAAGGGTTTTAAGAAAACGTATATGGTTTACGTTGGAGGCAACAATCAAAATAGGAAGCTTCTAGCCTACAAATCTGAAAGCACAAAGCAGCTGGATTCAAACTTAGGGCTGAAATCGAGGCAAGGATCGATCGGAAATCCAAAAAGGAAAGTAAAGGAATGTCCTATAAATAAATTTAGGGTGGTGTAGAGCACTAAAGGTTGTTTATCAGTGTTTTCTACAAACAAGAGGTAATAGCAGCAAATAAGAACATAAGACAAGAAGAAAGAGAAGAGGAAAGCACAGTGGAATCCACCACTAATAATCAAACCATCCATTCATCTAAGCATCAAGGTTGAATTATAATGTTCTAGTACAATTATAGTGGCTAAAACCTAGTTTTAGTCTAAACTAAACCAATCCTAATTGTTCAAAAAAAAGTTTGGCTATAAAAAAAATAACATCCTAATCTTGCCCTTGCACTTCAGACTATGGTAACTTGGTCGAAATGAGCCCATTTGGTATCTCTAAACACATATGATGTTGTGTCTCGATGAGGCACCCCGTAAGCATATATTCCAAAGCTAAAAAGGACAACAATATAAAGTGTCCTCCAAAGTAGTGGTCATTACGAGTAGGGGTAGCAATCGCCAACCCGACCCGAAGTAAGCGGGTTTGGGTTTGGTCTAAACAGGTTTGGGTCATAAACAAGTTAACTCGATTAACCCGATTATTAAATGGGTCGAGTTTGGGTTTATGCAGATGACCTGATTGACCCGACTTGACCCGTTTAGTTAATGAGTCAGGTCAACCCGAAAACCCGTCTGACCCGAAAACAAATCTCGACCCGACCCGACCCATTGCCACTATAAAAGAGCCAAAAGAGAAAAAAAAAACCTAAATCGCTCTGACTCTCTAAGTCTCTGACTCTGTCTCTGAGACTCTGAGCTCTCCCCGAGTCCCCGTCTCCGGTGTGCGTGCCGATCGTGCGGCAAAGGTGGCGCCCCCCCAAATCCCCAATGTCCCCGACCTCGACACCCCATCCGTGAGGCCGTCCGGCCCGTCCGACTCTACCCTCCTTCCCCAGGTCTCTCTCTCTCTCTCTCTCTCTCTCTCTCTCTCTCTCTCTCTCTCTCTCTCTCTCGCTCAATAAACGGGTTGAACGGGTCGGGTCAACCTGATTATGTGGCGGGTCAGGTTTGGGTTTACCTTTTTGACCCGTTTATTAAACGATCGGGTTCGGGTAGGATGTTTTTCTGTTATACTTATGTCTCAACCCGACCCGAACCATTGCCACCCCAAGTTACAAGGTCAAGAAATACAGTATATAATTCGAAACAAATTCTAACCATCAATTTAAGAATTTCTAAAATTTGCAACAACACCCTCGGGGAATGGAAATTAAACCTAAGAATCCAAAAGTAGAAACTTAATCGAAACCTAAAACCCAACACTACAGACTTCATTCGATATCAAAGGTAACAATTTCGTGGTAATATAGAGTTTTGATATGTGACATTAAGATACAAGAAATACTGAATAATTCGCAGATAAAAGACGTTTTTTGTTCAAAATTATTAAGCAGTAAATTGAATGAAGAACCACTATATGATAGTTATGAAAGATGTTTTCTATGGCCAAAAGAACATTATTTTGTATTCTAAAAAATTATTTTTCCTTTGAGTGAAAATGTTACGCTCAAAGGAAATATTGAATAATTTGCAGATAAAAGAAGTTTTTTGTACAAAATTATTAAGCAATAAATTGAATGGAGAACCACTATATGATAGTTATGTAAGATTTTTTCTATGGCCAAAAGAACATTATTTTGTCATCTAAAAATTTATCTTTCCTTTGAGTGGAAATGTTAGTCCTAATACATTAAACAAAGGGCTTCACAGAACCAAAACATGTACCATAGGTCCGTAGTGTTGTTGTAATAGAAATAAGGGGTAACTATGCCAACAATAAATGTAAGTTATGTTACATGGATTCAATTAATCATGCATGAGCACTTAATTCAAATTGACACTACCGCTTAAGCTAATGGTTACAAGGTTTTAAAATGTCCTAATTGAGCTGCAATGTAAATTTACTTGGAAGAATATATATATAAATATAATAGAAATAAACTTGATGTACATGAATAGAAAGAAAATAATTACCTGGTTAGCGTATGTTCGCTGAAAGGGGCTCTTATCTGAATTAAGCTGAGAAAAATAAAACATTAGATCAATAGTAAGTAAAGAATTCTGAAAAAGAGGAAGAAACCAAACTTAAAAATATCCGGAGCATGAAATTCATGAGATTTAATCATATAGGAGATTAAAACGTTAAATATATAGGAAGCTTTAAGATAACAGCTCCCACTGTTTTACTAACTAAAATATCAAACAAGTTAACAACCATGTCAATATCAATGGAGGATAAAGAGGTGGGGAGGGGTGACGAAGGTGGCTCGTTACGATCAGGGAATGTGGGCCAAGCGAAGCACGTGGTTGCAAAATAAGGAGAATTATAGTAAGAAGCTCAATTAATGCAAAATAACTTAAAGAAAGTTGATCATTGAAGGTTTTGGGCTAGGGCCTGGCCCAGGCCCGAAACATTGATAGGGCTTGGACTCAGGCCTTTTTTTTAAAGCCTGATACAAAATAGGCCCGGGCTTGTGCCGAAGAAAAAAATATGCGCCTGGACTCATACTTGGTAGAGCCCGGCCCAGGCCTGACCCATTGCCAACTTTAATATCAATGTTTTTGTGTATGCATATTAGTTGGTAAGCGCTTGCAATAATTAATATCATACCCCTAGAATTAAAAATGTATACATTTTTTTTCGTAGGAAATTAAAAATGTATGCATAAAGCACAGTAAGCAAGTATTAAACTTAAATTTAATATTCATGGTATCTATTGAGTACTGAAGCTCACCAAAAAAAACTAATATAATTCCTTTAAAAACTTATATTCTTTTCAATGAAAGAAAAACCTACTTAAGAATGAAAGCAACATGTGCGTGTGTGAAAAGCATAAATGAAGCTTGACCATTGCTAGTTATTCAAATGAGAAGATTTTTAAGGTGACAATTAAGTTTAAGGTCAATACTACATAGGTAAATAACGCTCGAGATTGTCTGGAATCTTGATACATGATTAGTTCACTGTGTGTGCATAGCGTGTTGAGCCTTTTATGAGAAACATTGATATTGGAGATAAGCAACCTCTATTCTATTTTCATGGTGGCAAATTCGGATTGAAATATTAATGATGCAAACATATACAGGCTGGCCCAAAAGTCATGTTCTCGATTTTGTAGCTTTATGGTGTATTGGCGAATAGAGTGGCCTGATGGAACTGTTGCACAGAAGTTTGGCTAAATATAGCACATGCAACATTTAAAATATTGACGATAATTGGCGATAAATCGCCGATTTATCACCTTATCACTGGGTCCCGACACAAAAACAGCCAGTATTCCCCTGTTTCAAAGAAGAAGAAAAAAGCAACGAATTATCACTTATTTATCGCCAAAATTGCCGATTTTTCGTTGATACCGCTGATAAATTGATAATATCACTAAAATATCGCCAGTTTATCATCAGCAGTTGGGGAAAAATCGTCATTTTTGCCAGGCTTGATGCCAATTTCACCCAAAGAGGTGTTTTTTCCCATTTTCCTCCATTTTATGTTAGAGTTGGGTTTCTAAACTAAATTTAAAGCCATTGCTTCTTGTTCTAGGTGGATATGAGGTGGATTCATGACTTTTCTTCACGAATTTCATGATTTTTCAAAGCTTCAAAGTTAAGGTATATTTTAAAATCCTCTTTTTTTATTTCTCTTTGGATCTTCAATAAGATTAGATGATAACAGGTTATGCATCAAGTTTGATGTGATTCATCATGTTTATCATGTAATTAGCATGAAATTAATTGGGACTCCATGCAATTATGGATTTTCATGAGTTTTCATTAGGAGTATTATTATGTTTTATGGGTTATGATATGCTTCATGTATTGTGAACCATATAGGTTATGCTATACTTTATCATGTTTCATAATGTAGGTTATCTTTTGGTTTAATTCACATACTGTAGTGGAAAGTGTCTGACAATTCACATACTCATCTATAGAGCCTCAATTAAATATCCCCTGGAATAAATGATTGGTTTTGTATGTTTTTTGTCATAATGATGTATTTATACATCCTACAGGGATTTATTAAAAAATTCCCCCAAAAAAACCTTCACTTTACCATTTTTCACCTATTTTTCATATTTTCTCTAGTTTTAAGCGATAATGTTGATAAATAAGTAATAAGTCGCTGATTTTCCCCCGGGCCACTTGGCAATAACGATATCAAAAACGATTTTTAAAACATTGAGCAGAGAAAATCAGTCATTTAGGTAAAAGATCTTGTGAAAGTAAAGTAGGGATACATATAAACTTGAAGTCTCTAACACAATGTGACATGATGACCTTGTATGCAAGGGTTGGAGCAGTTCTCACCCACATATCAGGCATTAGACTTACATAATATCAAATCTGTAAGTTGGATTGGTACAGTAAGATAAACAGTGAAATATCGAATTTGCTCAACGTGTAATATTGGTAGAATAATGTACTATGAGATATGTCGGTATAAAATCCACCTTACAAATCAAAAGAGAAGATGTTACTCTGGATGGTTATACCACTGCAAACATTATGGTGCACAACCTATTAACCCCTTCGATCCAAAAATCATATACATTACAATAGATAGTTATATTTTCGTATTTATGAAATAAAAAGAGTAGTCAAAGTAAATTGCACACGAAAAAAAAAAAAGTTCCACATTTTCCTTGCCAAACAATGTGATATCAAGGAATAAAGTCAAATAAGGGCTTGCCGTAGAAAATTCTCAAGAATAGATGGATCGGGCTCTGATCCATAAGCCAACCTTTATAGAACCCTTTTTGGTTAATAATAAGATAAGATCGTAAACGTTACAATTATATAATGAGTTATAAACAAAAAAGTTGTTCGGTAGTGGATCACGGGGTATGAATGGTGCACTCAAAAAAAAAGGAAAATATGGGCCATTGTAGGGTAGAAAACTTCTTAGTGGAACTATTAAAGTAGAAAGTTCTACTAATGTTTCGCAAGGTCGAGGCTAAATCTTAGACTAAGCATGAAGTAGGGGTGAGAAAGTAGCTCCACGCAAGATATCAAGTGCTTGAAGCACATTCAAAAAGTGTGCGTACACATACAACTAATATCCCGTATGAGATGTTTTTACATAGCACAAACTTCAATAGGCAACACACACACACACACACGTATGTACCGACATACAAGCGTGCATGCATTCCGCCTGTCATGGGGTCACCTCTGAACAAGATTTAGACTATTCCGAGTCGATATCATGTCCTATCTAAACTACGTTTTAAATATTGGAGATGGGCCTCAAGCATGTTCTTATTTACAAATTACACCCCTAGACACGCACGTGTACTGACATGTATATAGCTAGACACGTATATAACCACGTACTAGCACCACACATAAACACACACCAGCCAACAAACCCGGTTACCCGAGTGATGTGCATGCATGCACACATGTAAAGACACACCCTTCGACAGTGCAACACCACAGAACCATACAAACACGCACCAAAACCGGTCAGTGCCTCCTATGCATGGCACCGGTGCAATGTAAACGAGACAACAGCATAGCACGGTTGCGTTAATTAGGGCTGGGGAGGGATGGTCTCTATACAAAATCCCTTTTAGGACCAGTCAATGATGAAGTAGTGGGACCAGCAAGCAGAAGTGCCATTGGTAACTAGAACCGCGACCTAATCGAGTGGAGTAGGTCCTCAACAGGATGATACGCAATCAAAAGACAAGCAATGATGACAGAGTAGGTAGATGTGAACAATGTAATGACAGGAGTTTTCTAGGTTTGGCATGAAATTTGACGAGGATCAACGGCCAGTACAAGAAGGAATTAGGACCCAGGGAGGATCTTAGAGACAAATTTTAGGTGTGCTACAGAGGTGTCTCTCAACCTAAAGCTGCTATTTCTATGACAAATAATTGATTACCCAGTTCCTGCCAAAGCCACTCTCTTGTCCTTAATTCCTATAACACTAACAACAGCGTCTCGCTCAGTCACCGGGGTTCAATTCAAAAGGTCATCGAAAAACATCAAAAAAGATCCAAAATGCATCCAGATATTGACTCATAAAGGGTCAAAAAGGCAAAAAAATCGCATCTTTAGGTCTCCTCATCTTTACCCATAAGATAAACCAATACGGATCAATGGGCTCGAGTAGAATAGATCAGAAAAGGGGATGCCCTCCATTAAATTCAAATCCTAACTAAACAAAAAAGACTAAAAAATACATAACAGACCCATTCTAGGATTTTATTGAAATCTCGATATGAGAGAGAGAGGACAGGTCGTACATCCTTGAACTGGAGGAGGCCGAGGTCGCCGAGGTACGAGATGGTCAGATGGGCGGACTCGATGGGGACGATAACCTGCACCAGCTGCATAGGCTCCGACCGCATGAGATCCATCGGCGGGCAGCACCCGCCCCCACTCCGGCCGACGTCGATGTAATCCCCCATCCTTCTTTCTTTCTCCCTCTCGCTCTCTCTCTCTTCTCTCTCTGAGGCAACGCCCCGATCGATGGGAGGGGGTTGTATCAGAGATTACGACCACTAACCCTCGCTGCGGGCCGATCGGTTGGTCGGAGGGAAGGGCTTTCCTCCCCGTATCCTCTTCCCCAATTCAGTGATGAGGGCGTGATATTTGCAGTCTCGCTTTGTTGTGTTACACTCCCTACCTGTCGTTGCAGGTCACCTATGCCGTAGTGGCAGGGTGGCAGCCGGTTGCCGAAGGCTCCAAGCCAATTCTACGAGCATTTACGGGGTGCGGAGGGGTGGCAATCCTTGACCCGACCCGCCAACCCGACCCGAAGTTAGAAGGTTTCGGGTTCGGGTCATAAAATGGTTGACCCGACTGACCCTTTATTAAACGGGTTGGGTTTGGGTTTGTACTTATAACCCGATTGAACCAACTCGATCTAACCCAACCCAACCCTATCAAGCACGAGCATTTTATATGGGTTCTATTGAGCCAACCCGACCAGACCCGATCCATTTATTAAACGGGTTTAAAGGGTCAACTTGATTTGGGTCAACCCTTTATTAATTGGGTCTGGTTTGGATTTAATTTTTTGACCCGTTTATTAAACGGGTCGGGTTCGGTTTGGGTGTTTGCCCTTATACCAATGTTTCAACCCGACCCGAACCCAACCCATTGCCACCCCTCGACTCCTAATTAGGAAAAAACGATGAAGATTGTATTGGGATATTAGGAGTGGAAAGTGCATTTGAAAAAATAATGGGGTGTACCTATCATTTGTAGAACAGATACAAGGCGAGAAGTGAGAACGACTTGTATCCTCACGGGCTATTGGGTTAGAAAGCTCCGTCAATCAAACTGACGGATCATCGTCTAAAACGTGGCAATGTCCGCTTGACAGTTCACAGCTTTGGCGCTGATAGCTGGATGTTGTTCGGCTGCCTTACCTGATCTGCATAGGGAGCGAAGGTTCGAGGGGTAAATGTTAGAACCACGACCACAAACTGACTGCCATCTGTAAAACATGGCATCCGCCCGGGAAAATTTTCATTTCTTTTGTTTTTTGAACATTGATGTTCTGGAAGTATGGCCACATTTACATCAAGAAAAAAAATATATTTTTTAAAAAATAGGGTTAAATAATAATAATTGAATGCTCGTGAAACCCGGTATCCGGATTGCCGGGTTTAAAGTCAGTATTCCGGGGAGTTCTATTTTGGTTGCAATCTCTCTCTCGCCCTAGGGTGCGAGTTGCATCCCCCTCTTCCCTCCCCCGGCCATCTGACCGCCCTTCCCCTTCCCTTCCCTTCCCTCCCCTTCAACTTACCCTTGTCGTCTTCCCTCCCTACCTCCCCTAACCCTCTCTAAGAGCCTCCCTTTTGTTTTGTTTTGTTGATCCTTCCATGGCAAACCCCTCAGTTGAAGAGCTCCTCCAAAAGTTTCAAGATGCTAAGATTGAAGCCTCGATCACGTTTGGGAAAACGGAACAAAGAAATGATGGGGCTGTGGAATCTACCCTTGTCGGGAAGATCTGTACTGATAAGCCTGTAAAAGCTCCATTCTTCAAAGAAACTATCAAAAAGGCCTGGGCGAGTCTAGGGCACGTGAAGATCACAGACTTCCACGAATCTACCTTCTTCTTCGAATTTGATTCACCTCAGAATCTTGAGAGGATATGGAGGACAGGGCCTTGGTGCTTTAATCGGGATGCGCTGATTCTTACCAGGTGTGTCCATCATCTTCAACCTCAAGAATATACTTTTGATGAACTTGAGATCTGGGTTCAGGCTTATGATATTCCGAGGGGATATATGACGGTAGAGTCGATTAAATTGATTGGTAAAGAAGTGGGGGACCTTAAGCCGATTAAGTTGGGAGCGGAGAAACAATGGAATTTGTTTGCTAGATTCAAGGTTCGATTAAACATCCATAAACCGCTCTTGGATAAAGTGAAGGTTGACCTCAACAGCAAAGGTAAAATTATTGATATCCGGCTGAAGTATGAAAGACTCCCCAGATACTGTGATACTTACGGGTGCATTGGTCACACATCCAAGAACTGTCAGATGAGAGAGGAAGCTCTACTCCACCTGGAGAAGGTCCAAGATGAGGAGGTCGGACGTGCTCTTGAAACTATACTTCAACCCAGATATGGAGAATCCCTCCTTGCTACAAATAGTCATCGTTCCAAACGCACGTATGTGCATAATTCTACACTCTCAGGAGAAGACTCGGATACAGGTGGTTCTTCTTTGCCTCATCAATCGCCGATCGGATCTCACCGTGAGCAGCAAGCTCCCCGGTCCTCCCCCCTCACGTCCCACCCTAGGGCTGACATGGCAGTCCCAATTTCCATATATGGCAGTTCGTCACAAAATGGAAACATACCCGCTGATTGTGGACTCATTAATGTGCCGGTGGATTTCAGCCCCTCGATCTCGGAACCAATTTTGGCACACAAATCTTCTCCGCGTGACGTGGTCCTATACTCTGAGCCTATTCACGCTTGGGGATCCCAGCCAAAGATTTCTTCCATTTACGCGGAGATGGAGCTTGATCCGGCTATCGCTGAGAATCGGAATGATATTAATGATTTTCCTAAGATTAAGCTACCTAAGAGGAAACCCCAAAAGGGCAGGAGATCTCAGATCCGGCCTTTGGTCCCACCAGGGTCGGCTGACTCGGGTTGGACTCGGGGGCCAATCCCTTATGCTTCTTCGTTGAAACGATCCCGATTGTCGGATGACGGGTCAGATGGGGATCATGAACCCAAGAAAACTAAAAATTTCCTGGATATTGCTACTCCGACCTATGGTCACTCTCCAAAACAGGTGGCAACTGCAAAGGTGCAGTTGCCACTGGATCAATGGAGCTCCTCGGTTGGAATTGCAGGGGTCTGGGGAGTTCCTCTGCAATTCACAGTCTTAAGAATCTCCTTCTGGGTACTAGGTCGGATATCCTGTTCTTATCTGAGACTAACTGTGTGTATTCAAAGATGCAGGGTCTTCAAGAGTTTCTTAACATGGGTTACTATTTTGATGTACCGGCTGTAGGGGCTGCGGGTGGGCTCTGCCTAACGTGGAGTAACAACATTTCTGTGAAGATCATTACCAGTTGCCAAAATTTCATTATTGCAGAGGTTATTCAAAGGACGGGCAGCTGGATCCTTGTAGGGATGTACGGTCATCCCCAGAGGCACCGAAAAAACGGTCAAAGTGGACGTGAAACATCATATACCTTGACGAGTAACTTTTCCGGTAATCACCTTCATAAGGAGATGACTCTAAAGAACACGTTGGCCGAGTGTCCTACGTGCGTCTTGAAGAGGCATCGATACGCGGTAACTCCTCCGTCTCTGTTCGACACCCAACTGCACCTAGTTACTGTATTCACTAGGGACTGCAGTCGGGCCCTAGTGATGACGCGGCGGTTACCATGAGTCCACCCCCAGATAAGAAGGAGGAATTTTGCTTGTGAAGTTTGTACGGCCAACTCAATAGGTTAGGTTGAGATGCTATTCAACCAACCCAATGGAAGATAACTCTTCGTCTTTGGCTGATCCTTGCGTGCGAATGCCACTTGAATTGGATTGACTAATAAGTTTGGATGGCGCCGAGCACCCCCCCCTCTCTGTTTTCTGTCGAAACCGAGGGGTGGGCTGCTGATGGTGTGCCGTTGCACCCTCCCCACTTGGTTTTTCTACGAAACCGAGGGGGGGCTGCTTGTTGATGTCGACACATACCCCCTCTTGGTTTTCTGACGAAACCGAGGGGTGGTTGTAGCTGATGGTGTGCCGTCACCCCCTCCCCACTTGGTTTTTGTGCGAAACCGAGGGGGGGCTGCTTGTTGATGCCAACACATACCCCCTCTCGGTTTTCTG
This sequence comes from Chamaelirium japonicum, assembly GCA_947650365.1. Classification (NCBI taxonomy): domain Eukaryota; kingdom Viridiplantae; phylum Streptophyta; class Magnoliopsida; order Liliales; family Melanthiaceae; genus Chamaelirium; species Chamaelirium japonicum. Next base: position 44,881,027 of record OX393550.1, read on the forward strand.
ACGAAACCGAGTAGTGTGCTGATGGTGTGCCGTCACCCCCTCCCCACTTGGTTTTTCTGCGAAACCGAGGGGGGGCTGCTTGTTGATGCCAACACACACCCCCTCTCGGTTTTCTAACGAAACCGAGTGGTGTGCTGATGGTGTGCCGTCACCCCCTCCCCACTTGGTTTTTCTGCGAAACCAAGGGGGGAGCTGCTTGTTGATGCCGACACACACCCCCTCTCGGTTTTCTGACGAAACCGAGGGGTGGTTGTAGCTGATGGTGTGCCGCCACCCCTTCCCCACTTGGTTTTTCTGCGAAACCGAGGGGGGGCTGCTTGTTGATACCAACACACACCCCCTATCGGTTTTCTGACGAAACCGAGTGGTGTGCTGATGGTGTGCCGTCACCCCCTCCCCATTTGGTTTTTCTACGAAACCGAGGGGGGAGCTGCTTGTTGATGCCGACACACACCCCCTCTCGGTTTTCTGACGAAACCGAGGGATGGTTGTAGCTGATGGTGTGCTGTCACCCCTTCCCCACTCGGTTTTTGTGCAAAACCGAGGGGGGGCTGCTTGTTGATGCCGACACCCCATTATTGGGGCTGCTAGAAGAGGCCAAAAAGTGTCGGTATTGAAAATAGTGTTTTTCGAATTTTAGCCTCATTTAAAACTGACACTTTTTCGGTAAAACGCTGGTGCGTGGGGATGTCGGCGAGGGACAATGCTATATCCGAGGGGGCTTCTTAGAGATAATCTAGGATGACGCCGCATGATGGCCAGCCAGTCTTCACCCAATAAACTACCGCACCTGGTTACTGTATTTGCCAGGTACTACGGCCACGCGAGGGTGTTGACTTGGCCAGGATCAAGGAAGCACCATTTTATCCCGTGTTACCCACCGTCGACTGCACCAGTGTGGAGACACGCACTGACAGAGTCAGACCAACCACCCCCTGACCGGTTTGGAACCGTTAGTCGTCAAAAAAAGGTGATGGCCAGTGATAATCTCATGCTTGGACCTGAGTGACAAGACTAAGCTTGGTCTTTTGATCGAATGCCAATACGTCGGCGACGACGTCTCGGACTTTGTCTTCGAATGCCAAGGGCTGGGCCTTGGGCTTGTAGAGTGCCAAGGCGTTGGTCTCCTCGAGCTTTTTCTTCATGTGCCAAGGGCTGGGCCTTGGGCTTGTAGAGTGCCGAGGCGCTGGTCGCCTCGGACTTTGTCTTCGAGTGCCAAGGGCTGGGCCTTGGGCTTGTAGAGTGCCGAGGCATTGGTCACCTCGGACTTTGTCTTCGAGTGCCTGGGCCTTGGTCTTGTAGAGTGCCGAGGCATTGGTCGCCTCGGCCTATGTCTTCGAGTACCAAGGGCAGGGCCTTGGGCTTATAGATGGCCGAGGCATTGGTTACCTCAAACTTTGTGTTCGAGTGCCAAAGGCTGGGCCTTGGGCTTGTAGAGTGCCGAGGCATTGGTCACCTCGGACTTTGTCTTCGAGTGCCAAGGGTTGGGCCTTGGGCTTGTAGAGTGATGAGGCATGGGTCACCTCGGACTTTGTCTTTGAGTGTTATGGGCTGTCTCCTTGAACTTGGTGCATGTCAAAGCGGCTACGTCTGCCTTGGACTTATTCTCATCGCCTCGGATAAATATAGTTGATAGTTTAGCTTGACCTGGATTGTCAGGAGCATTTTTATCTGACTTTTGCCTTGAAAGGGCGTAGCCAAATTGCCTTCGAGCTTCCGACTTGAATGGGTGGAATTGAAGGTCTTTGGTTGACCTGGGTTACCAGGAGCTTTTTATCGGACTTTAGCCTCGAGAGGGCGTACCCAAATTGCCTTCGAGCTTCCGACTTGAATGGGCGGAATCGAAGGTCTTTGGTTGACCTGGGTTGCCAGGAGCCTTTTATCGGACTTTAGCCTCGAGAGGGCGTAGCCGAATTGCCTTCGCGCTTCCGACTTGAATGGGCGGAATCGAAGGTCTTTGATTGACCTGGGTTGCCAGGAGCCGTTTTATCGGACTTTTGCCTTGAAAGGGCATAGCCGAATTGCCTTCGAGCTTCCGACTTGAATGGGCAGAATCGAAGGTCTTTGGTTTGACCTGGGTTGCCAGGAGCCTTTTTATCGGACTTTAGCCTCGAGAGGGCGTAGCCGAATTGTCTTCGAGCTTTCGACTTGAATCGGCGGAATCGAAGGTCTTTGTTTGACCTAGGTTGCCAGGAGCCTTTTTATCGGACTTTAGCCTCGAGAGGGCGTAGCCGACTTACCTTCGAGCTTCCGACTTGAATGGGCGGAATCGAAGATCTTTGGTTGACCTGGGTTATCAGGAGCCCTTTTTTTTATGCCTTAATATGGTGGAATCGAGCTTCGAGAGTTGATTTTGAGAAAAAAAAAGACACTTTATTGATATAACAAAGTTGTAGTTACACTTTATGCATCCATGTATTACATTAACTTTCTTTCTCCACTGCTGCTGCCTTTCCTACTCTCGACCTAGTTCCTTATTAGCGAGATAGCTATCGAGCCGCCCTTCTTGGATCAGGTCTTTGATGTGATGCTTTAACTTCCGACATGTAGAGGTTGGGTGGCCATGGCTGCGATGAAACTCACCGTAGGCTGTCGTATCTCTCGCTTAGTCGGAATCTGGAGGGAGAGGCTATGGCCACTTGCAAAAGGGCTCGTTCTGCAAGTAGGTGAAGATGTCTTCAATGGAGGTGTTCAGCTCAGTGAACACCCTTTGCTCCCTTGGAGTTCGCCTTTTTTCTGCTGGAGGGGCCTTCGGATCTTCATTGTACCTTTTGGCCTGTACCTTTTGGTCGGACACGGCATGGCAGACTTCTTGTAGTGTGCTTCATTCGGAGCTTCATCATCTTTCTTATGTTGGGAGTCACGAGACTCACGGGGCTCGCGTAGTCTTCTGGCCTGCTGATTGTCTTCCATCTCTATCTCTCGCTGTACGCGTTTGAACATTGCCTCTAAGGTACTGGGAGGATACCGGATGAAGTCGGTGTAGACGTGGAGCTCTGGTCGGATAGCATTCTGGAATGCCAGCATGATGGCCTCCTCATTATGGGACTGACCGGTGAGCTCAGAGTGCTCATTACGAAACCTCATCGTGAAGCTCCTTAGAGACTCATCGGAGCCCATCTTCAGCCGGTAGAGTGTATCCAGCTTCTTTTCTGACTTTAAGTTTAGCCGATAATGGTCCATGAAGATTTCAGCCAATTCTTTGAATGTGGTCACCATACCAGTAGGCAGTGTGTAGTACCAGTCGAGGGCAGGTCCCTCGAGGCTTCCCGCAAACATACGGCAAAGAATATGGTTCTCATACTCGTAGGGCGTCAGGGCCTGCTTGTAGGCTAGGATATGGAGAGCAGGGTCTCCCAGGATGCAGTTGAACTTTGGCAGGCTCAGTGTTCGCCAACCCATAGGAAATGGTGTTGCAAGAACCTTGGGATGCAGTGGCCCCACCGAGGTGATTAGCTACCTACGATCTTGATGGCGGCGTCCCACGTCGGCAGTATGCCTTAGTCGGTTGAGCAGCTCATGGGCATCTGTTGCTTTCGTGCGCGAAGGGATAGAATGTCTAGTGGACCCTGTTGACTTAGGTGATCCTTTTCCGTGATAGCTGGGCGCACCGTTGACGTCGAGGCGATCCCATACCGTTTACCTTGGTGCTTGTGTGGATACCTGACGCATCTCGATACGCGGCACATGTGGTTCTTCAAGATGATGACTCACGGCTGGGCGAGTCCTTGGTTGGTCTTCATCAGTAGCTAGAGAGTTGTGGGTCATAACCCCCGCTCTTTCAGCCGCCTTATTTAGGGAATCCCTCTCTTGTTCGAGGGTCGCATTCTTCTTGAGGAGATTTAGTAGCTGGTAGTCAGCAGCCGAGATCTTGTATGTAGCCTGAGGCTCGCTCCCTTGAATAGCGTGTTCTTTGCCAGATCGACGCCTCAGGGATGACGGGTCTCGCCGATCGCTGTGCCCTTCTGGATGGCTGCCTTGCGGCCCCAGCCGCTCCCGAACATTTCTTCGGTTGGTTGCAATCGAGACTTCTTGTTCTTCTTCGATCAGCATATTGTTTGTTCGTTCAGCACCCACCTTTGGTGGGTTGGTGCTGGCCTTCACCATCGAGCGTGTTGATGTCGGCGTGATGAAGTCGTTGAGGTTGATTTGGAGGAGGACTTGTGGCTCATCACCACAAGTTGAATAGGAGTCGGTAGAGGTGTGGGTAAGACCTCTATCGATATCCCATAGACGACGCCAAAGATTATGAGGGGAAATTTCCGAGCCGCCTTGATCGGGAACCCCGCCCCACAGCCTTGATTGAATGTGGATGGTTTGTAGAGTTAGATATTAGAAAGTTGAGAATGAGAGAGATGACACGTGGAGTTGTTGTCGAAGTTCGATCTTACGACCTATGTCTTCGAGCGAGAGGTGCCACCTGGTTTCCACTATAATAAATATAAAGGTGGGGAAGCGTTCTCTCGACAGGCCGAGAGAAGCTTTTTACAGTGGGGGTTGCACGGAGCAACAAGAAAAAAAACTAGGAGGAGAGAAGTAAGCTCTAGCTTTGAATCCTCTCTTCCTCTTATCCAATGACCAACCCCCTTTCTGGATGCCTTGGGGGTCCTTTTATAGCGTAGGCACGTGCCCGATATGGCAGTGATGATGTGGCGCTGATGACGTGGCACTGGTTCTGGGCCTCCTTGCTGGGCCCTTATTGGGCCGTTGTTCGGGCCCAATAAGGGGGAGGGCTTGATCTGCGAGCCCCGTAGAGTGGGCCCATGAACCCGGGCGGGCTTACCCACTTGGGCCGTTGCGCGGGCCCATGCCGCTCTGATCCGGTCCGGTACAATTTTTGCACCCACAGTGATCACTCCCCCATTCTTCTTGATCTCCAATCGACCAAAAATAAAAAAACCAGGTATTTTCATTTTGAGGAATTTTGGAAATCTAATTCAGAATTTTTGACTATTATTGATAGGTCCTGGAGGCCTAATTCGACTCTGCCAAATCTTTCGGATCTGAGCAAGAAATGTGAGGTGGTGAAACGTGCACTTAGTAGTTAGAGTAGCAAAACCTTTGGCTCCATCAAAGCTCGACTGGAAGTGGTCAAAAGCTCCATCGATAGAATTCAACATGGTCCTACTTCGGAAGCTCGGTTGAAGTCGGAAGTTCGACTTCGTTCTCAATATCAATATCTTCTAAACCTGTAAGCTATCTATTGGAGGCAAAGGGCCAAATCCCATTGGCTCAAGGAGGGGGATCGCAATACTAAATTCCATCATACTGCTACCCTTTGTTGGAGGACCAGCAACAGGATCTCAGGAGTCAGGGATCAAGCTAATAATTGGGTTACTGACCCGAAGCATATCACAATAATCTTTGAAAAATTATTTTACAGGGCTCTTCACCACGTCCTCACCAAACCGGGTTGATCTGTCGGAGTTTGGCTTTAGTCCCATGATTTCCAATGAGGAAAATGCCATGCTCACTAGGCTGCCTGATGTCGAGGAGATTCGGAGGACTGTTTTTAGCATGCATAATCTCAAATCCCCAGGTCCCGATGGGTTGTCGGTCGGGTTCTATAAAGCTGGGTGGCCGATTCTTGGTCCAAACTTCACAGTGGCTATACAAGATTTCTTCCGTAACAAACTTATGCTTCCCCATCTCAACACAACTTTTCTTGCCCTTATTCCAAAGAAAAAGATGTCGGAAACCCCGGGTGATTTCCGCCCGATCAGTCTATGCAATGTGATGTATAAGGCATGCTCCAAAATAATAGCCAATCGTCTCAAACCGCTCCTCAGCAAGTGCATCTCGAAGAACCATAATGCTTTCGTAGCAGGGAGAAATATAGGAGATTACACGATTATAGCCCAAGAAGTCCTAACTACACTCAGGAGAACCACAGGTCGGCGGGGGTACTACGCTCTCAAGCTGGACATGGCGAAGGCATACGATAGGGTGGAATGGAGTTTTATTATGATAGTCTTGGAGGCCTTGAGGTTCTCTAGTAATTTAACCGCCTTAATCTACGCTTGTATTTCTAATGTGAACTTCTCGGTTCTCATAAACGGCTCACCGGAAGGCTTCATTCAAGCCCAGCGGGGACTTCGTCAGGGGTGCCCGCTCTCCCCCTACCTATTTTTACTCTGCTCATAAGTGCTCTCCCGCATGATCTGCCATTATTAAAGTCACAAGACTATCCACGGTGTTCGGATAGGAAGACAAGGTGAATTCGTTTCCCATCTATTTTATGCTGATGATATTTTCGTCTTTGGTAGGGCTGTAGACCAAGAAATTGTTTGCATCAACACTATCCTGGATCGGTACTGTGGGTGGTCTGGCCAACTTGTTAGCTACGTCAAGTCGAAGATAACATTCTCTCGGAATGTGGCCCGTACGCAACAGAAGCTCTTGGCTGATAAGTTAGGGGTGGCTATAATGAAACAAGATGAAATCTACTTAGGCTCCCCTCTATTCTATGGAAGATTCCACTCTAAAGCATTCTCATTTCTTGAAGATAAGATGGCTTTTAAGCTCAAAGGCTGGAAGGCGAAGACCCTATCCCATGCGGGCAGAGCGGTGCTCATTAAATCTTGTCTATCCTCCATTCCGAGTTATTTTATGTCCTTCATTATATTCCCCAAGGTCGTTACAGACAAGCTTAATGTCATCCAACGGGACTTCTGGTGGGGATTTGACTCTGACAAACGCCATATGTATATGCTTGGTTGGAACCAATTCTTGAAGCCTAAGCTCGAAGGGGGACTGGGGTTCCGGGATATTGCTATAACCAATCAAGCATTTATTTCCAAGATGGCTTGGGTTTTTCTGACACATCGGGACCAGTGGTGGGTGCAGATTCTTGGTAGGAAATATATGAAGAATGCTACTTTCTGGAACATTCAAGCCAAGGAAGAGGATTCTTGGAGTTGGCGCAGCCTAATCAAGGGCCGCGATCTCATTCGTCCTTTCACCTGCTAAGGTGTGGGAGATGGCACCACAATCAAGGTTTGGGATGTCTGTTGGATTCCTGACCTCCCAGGTCGGAAGCTGTTTAGTGCTCCTAACAATGGTAATGCAACTTTGGTGGCAGACCTTTTCGATCCAATCACAAGATCGTGGAGGGGAGATACACTTGTTAGCCTTGGTCTCCACCAACTTGAGATCTCCGCTACCTTGAAGATTCATATTGCCACTTCTACTCAGCCGGATTCCATCTTGTGGACAGCATCCCCAAATGGCAGATTCATGATCAAGTCAGCTTATTGGGCCATCTTCAAAAGTTTGCATGAAGCTTCGTCTTCATTCAATTAGGAGGACTATATTTGGGGGAAATTATGGAAGGCTAAATATTGCCTTCCGAAGGCTCTGATGTTTGTTTGGCGGGCGCTTCGAGGGTGCCTTCCGACCTCGAAGAGGATTGCCACTTGGATCCATTATGGTGAGAAGAATTGCTCTCTTTGTTCGGAGGAGGAGGAAACCGATGCTCATGTCCTCTTTTATTGTTCTTTTGCTCGGGTGGTATGGTTTGGATCAAACTATCATCTTCATACAGAAGGGACTCAATTGAACTTGTTACAATGGATTAACAAGCTGCTATCTCCAGAGTACTCTAAGGTAGCCCCTTTCAGCTATGCCTCTCTCATCCTATGGAACATTTGGAAAGCGAGAAATCGGTGGATTTTCGATCGAGAACAACTCAAACTAGAAATAGTCATTTTGGTCTCCAACATTCTGTTTAAAGATCTCTTTTCTGCCCATTCTCGGGGTCCGGCACCTCACCCCTCACACTGGCTACCACCTGACAAGGATATGTTGAAAGTCAATGTCGATGGAGTGATAGGCGACGGCGAAGCCACGGTGGGAATCATCATTCGCAACGGTGACGGCGCCTATATCTATTCTGAAGGGGCTATTCTCGGGGGTTGTGTACCCATCGAGATTGAGGCCCATGCGATCCTCTTAGGGCTTCAGACCCTAAGCCAACTTGAAGCCTCCTCGGTGGTAGTGGAAGGTGATAATCAAGTTCTTATTAACATCCTGTCGGATGGAGATCTTTCTCCTCCATGGCGGATACAGAACATTGTATCCGACTGCAGGCTCTATGCTCGTTCTTTTGTGATGTGCAAATTTCGCCATGTTCAAATGGAACAGAACGGCTGTGCTGATGGGTTAGCTAAATTTTCTCTAAGAAATCATGTAGTTTTTTCCTCCTTTTCTATCCCGAGCTGTATTTCATCTCTAGTGCTTTCGGAGATGAGACAGCTGGAAAATTGTAGTTCACTTCCTTTTCGCAGGGCTGGGGCGCCATAAATAGAACCCCCGTAGTTCCTACAAAAAAAAAAAAAGTCAGTATTCCGGATAACGATTTTAACGAAAACCCTTTCGCGAATCGGCTACGTATTCGAACTGTAGGTCAAGGGGCATGGGTTTTCCGATAAAACTTTGACAAGTGTCCTCTTTACCTCACCTATCTATTATATTCTTTGTATTGGAAAAGAAAATAAACATAACTTGTTTTGAATCCATAATTTGATGATGATGATTTAGTATATTTAATATTTTTTTCTAAACGGATATTCATACTTGGATTCAGATCTCTGATTATCCGATGGATTCGGACTCAAACAGAAGGTTGCAATATCCATTGAATCTCAGATCGGATTCGAATCGGGCGGATTATTGTTCGGATCGGATATATCCTAATCCGGTCCGTTGACAAGCCTAGTGCTAACAGACCACGCGGATACCAGAGCACTAGTCTCTTAAATTCTTTCTATTCAATTAAATATTTTGTTTTTTAAACTTATTTTGAAAAAGAAAAACCTAGAAAATTTATTTTTTATATCCCCTTAGTCATTTTCCAAGTACCAACGCACATCTTATTGGTGGTTGCTCGGGCCGGATTGATACGGGTTGAGGTCTAAGGTGAAAATTATAAATAAAGATGCAAAATTTTAATTATTTTACTATATAGTAGTTTTTTTATATTTGGGGTCTTTTAAGTTTTTATTATATGGGATCTTAGACTTGGTAAGGAGTCTTTTTTTTCATATGGGGCCTTAGGCTATTCGATTTGTTTTGGACCTTCAAGGCGTTTTGTTCACGTAGACCCTAAGGTTACCGCCTTAATGGTCTTGTGGCTGATTCAGTCTTGGTGGTTGCAGGTCACCATCTCTACCTGTCTTAGTTGACACTGTCGTCGTATACCTCTATCGGCACTGTCGTCGATACCCATGTATCCCATCATTGCGCCCTTCTTTCTCCTCCTCCATCTTCTCCCTCCTCCCCACCGCCTCCTCCTTCTTCCTCCTACTCCAGCAAGATGGAAGGAGGAAGAGGGGGGAGAAGAAAGGAGAAGGAAGAAGATGGACTAGGAGGAGGGAGGAAGAAAGCCATGGCGGCAGCGAGCCTCGACAAGGCATACGGCAGTGACAATAGCTAGCTCACAACTCACCCCCTGGCTAGGGTTCCTCCTTTCTCTTGCTAGGGTTTCTATGAAAACAAAGAATTAATCAGGGAGAGGACGAAGAATAAGGCGGACGTGGTGATGACATACTGTCTGTGGGGGAGGATTTCGGCCGCCGTACATAACCCCCCTCCAACAGTCGATTAAAGGTATTACCCTTCGAGCTGTAGCGGGACTGTGGAGTGCTGAGCTGGCACATGTCACGCTGTCGCGCTAACGTTGTTGACAATAAGAAGAAGGATGCGGAGCAACGTCAACAGTTTGGTTGCCTAGATGTTGTGTGGCTAGTTGTTGTCACACAAATGTTATTGCAACAGGGGGAGATACACATAGGGATAAAAGGAGAGAGAGAGAGAGAGAGAGAGAGAGAGAGAGAGAGAGTTGACACAGGATGTGGTAACGAAGTTCGGTCGTAGCCTACGTCTCCGTGCGGTAAAACATAACCTTTGAATCCACTAACTCTGAGAAAATTGAGCTACTCTCTACAGGCCGAGGAGTGCTTTTTACAAGTAGACAGAGGGTAGAGAGGGTTTGAGAGTCTGAAGTCCAGAAGGCTCAGAGAGCTTTGAAAAACAGAAAGTAGGATTATGGTCTGGAATTTTGGATCTGGTTCTCTTATAGGGTTGGCTATATATAGAGGTTGAAGAATATCCAAGGAATATTCTATGGATATTCATGGAAAACACCCAGGGTTTGGGTAATTACCTAGGGATTTACCAGTCTCCGGATGGCATGTGCGGGCCTCAAGTAGGGCTGCAGGTCCCACTTGTCATCTTCGTGGGCCCCAGGCATGATTGCGGGTCCCATTGTCATATTCGTGGCCCTATACAGGATTGTGGGCCCCACTGTCGTATTCGAGGGCCCCGACGGGGCTGCGGGTCCCACTATCGGGCGTTAGCCAGATTTTGCACCAACACTGTCAACGAAGGCATGCAATGGCGGTGATGGCCTGCAACCCCCCCCCCCCTCTCGAGGGGTTGTGCAATGATACTTGAAAATTAGCCAAGGGAAAATGAAGTGTTCTTTTTTAAGTCCGTTGTACTTGAAGATTATATCAGTGCAAATATTAATTTCCTTCTTTGCCATATTAGGGATTATTGCAATGCTTATCACACAAGAAATATCAAAATGTTCAAATCTTATCCAGCCTGTAATATTACCATACAATAGCACATATAAAATCGCCATAAATACCATAAAAAATCTGACAAAGGCAAGAGATAACCTTGTCACAAATATGGGATGTATAAAAAGAGAATAATGACACCAGGGTGAGAGATGACATGATCGAATCTACTCAGCGCACAATTCGGACCAATAGAGGATGCCACATACTTTAATAGAACAAACTAAGCAAGATGGTGACTCACACACACACAATGCATAACGCACCATGGCCCACCACTTTCTTTCTCTCCTCTCTTTACTTTCTTTTATCTCTCTACATTCCATATATTTTTAATCCTCATATATTTTATTTATCTTTATATTATTTTATATTATTTATTTATTTATATTCTTCGTTTATATCTTTTATTCTCTCTCTTGGACAACCTATTTTTGCTTTCTCCTCTCTCTTGTTTGTTTGCCTCTCTAGTAAGTAGTATATCTCTAGGGCACCACCCAATTTTTTTATCGTTTTTTCTTATTATCCTATGTTACCATGTCTCTCTCTCTCCCCCTCCATATTTCCTCATAATCTTTCCTTAACTCTTTAAGTTTTTCTTCCTTCGTATCCTTTCTTCTCTCCATTCATATGTCTCTCTCTTCTACTCCCTCCCCCCCCCCCCCCCCCCCCCGCCACCATTGTGTCATTCCTATTTTGATCATCTAATATCCTCTTCCACAATTTTCCTCTCTCTCTCTCTCTCAAAATTTGTTTCACTTTTCTTATCCTTTCCTATCTCTTTCCCCTCCAAAACCACACACCTTAGTGTCCTCCGTATAAGAGCATGGCCTATGTTTCATTCCCCCCCCCCCTAAAAGACACAAATTGATCATCTTTAATCTTATGTACTTTACCTCCTTTTACTATCATGGAGTTTCCTAGGTGCCATCTCTCATATTTCTTTGTCCAATATCATGTATCTATTTATATTGGATGATCATGAACATACCATATCTCATATTATTGCAAATGTGTGTGTGTGTGTGTTTTTTTTTTTTTGTATCATAAAAAAATCCCTCAAATTGAGTTGTACTGATCTCTTTCTTTTGTATAAAAACAAAATATCTAGATCTCCGATTGAGTTGCACTCCCTTCATTTCTTCCCTCTACTTTTTACATAAAGGTGGTGGAAGGCCAAGGGTGGGGAATTAATCATCGTCAACGGCATATAACATACCTTATAGCCAAGTAAATAAGAGGACACATCCACTATCTTCATTGTATTTTTTTTTACATTTAGTAGAACGATTTTAGGCTTTGTATTTTCATCATTATGTCAATGAACATTGAAGGCTAGTCATCCTAGACAGAGCTATGGGTGAAGCCTAGTGGTTCACACACGTACTACTTTTGATCATCAATAATGCTTCGTGTTTATGTATAAATATTATGGTGGATGAATTATATGAAGAGTTTGTGTCAAGCTTGATCTTTATTTTATTCATATTTACCAATGTTATATTGAATGATTAGAACCTATGTAGCTTGCTCATATGACCGTTAACAAAATATTACTTTAGTATTTCTAATTATGTTTAAATATTAATATATTATTATTATGCAGATGGATTCTATTTATTCACCATTTCTCCCCTAGGTTGGATATAAAGGATAAGAAGAAGTCGAGGGTAAGCGGTAGAGTTGCTGTTAGGGTGACCAAATCCGGTTGTAATTAATAATGAAGAGTATTTGTGTTGATATAAAAATCATACCGAGCACACGATCAATTTCCATAACTTCTAACTATACATGAAGGAGCTAGGGGTCCACTTTTACGATAGGTTCAAACTAGTCGAGCCTAGTATTGGTCAGTTTGAGCTTGGCTAATGGGTTGGTTGTTCAAGCTTGAACCTAGCTTGATTAGTATTAGAACAACGCTATGCTTTGATTTGTTTTAACTTGGCTTATTTATCAAACGAGCCAAAACTATAGGCTTGGGTTTGACTCATTTAGTAACCGAACAAACTCTAAAAGCTCTTACAAAGCTTGTTCACAAACTCTATACCAAGTCAAAATCTTGGATTATATACATCGAAGCTATTCATGCATTTTAAGAGCTTATTCATGAGCCTATTTATGAATGCTCACGGCCTCCTAAACGAGCATGCTCACTAGTGCAACTAAGTCGAGCTTTGGTATGTTTGAGGTTGGCTCGTTTACCAAACAATCCTAAACGCTATGCACTGGCTTTGCTCAAATAGTAATTAAATAGCCTTTACCAAGTTCCTGACCTCCGAAAGTTGTTCATGAATAGCTTGGTTCATTTGCAGTCATATTTTACATGCTCCAAACTACGTGAATATGATATTAAAAAAAAAAATCTCACACTAGCCAAACAATAGAACTGTCATATATATATATATATATATATATATATATATATATATATATATATATATATATATATATATATATATATATATATATATATATATATATATATATATATATAGAGAGAGAGAGAGAGAGAGAGAGAGAGAGAGAGAGAGAGAGAGAGAGAGAGAGTAGTGATACATTGCGGCCGGGGTTAGTGTGCGGCTTCCGTGCGGTCGGCCGGGAGGTGTACGGGCCGTCCGATCAATCGGTCCAACGATCGGGATTCAACCCCCCCACCGACCGTCCGATCGGCTTGAATCCCGGCCGTCCGATCGGCTTGAATCGAACGCCCCAAATCCTATTCGCCCAGTAAAAAAGTGTAGCCGTTCGATCGAATGCTCGAACGGATGAGATCCTGTGGGAAACAATCGAATAGGACAAAAAGTAATGATTACTATCATTACTTTTTGTCCTATTTGATTGATTCCCACAGGATCTCAACTGTTTGATCATTCGATCGAACGGCTATACTTTTTAACCGGGTAAAAAGGATTTGGACCGTTCGATTCAAGCTGATCGGATGGCCAGGGTTCATCCGGACCACCAAACTCGGGGCAAAAAGAATTTGAGCCGTTCGATTCATTTCGATCGGACGGCTGGGGTTCAACCCCCCCACCAAAATAGCTGTTACTGTGCCCGCCACAGTAACAACTGCGGTCGGTGGGGGGGGGGGTGAATCCCGATCGTTGGATCGGTTGATCGGATTGCCCGTACACCTCCCGGCCGGCCGCACGAAAGCCGCACACTAACCCCGGCCGCAATGTAACACTACTCTCTCTCTCTCTCTCTCTCTCTATCTATATATATATATATATATATATATATATATATATATATATATATATATATATATATATATATATATATATATATATATATATATATATATATATATAGAGAGAGAGAGAGAGAGAGAGAGAGGTGATTCGTTGCGGTGTGAGCTGCGATTATAGATGCGGTGTATCGTGTTGGTCGTCCGATTGGTTTGAATCCAACGGTTAAATTATCTCTCTCCCAACCAGTGCGAAGTGATGTTTTCACAAAACGACAAATAAATATCGCTAATACTGTAGAGGACATCAGAAATCTCGCACCAACTGTACCGCCAGATGTAGCCCATCTCTTCACACCAACTATAGCGCCGAGATAGCTGCAGAGAATAGTAACGTGAATGAGATTTATTTACAGTCGTCCGATTCAAACCGAAGTAGCCCATCTCTTCACACCGCTGGCTGTCCTATAATCGCTTGATCTGAAGCAGCCCATCTCTCTCTCTATCTCCCTCTCTCTCTCTCTCTCTCTCTCTCTCTCTCTCTCTCTCTCTCTCTCTCTCTTCTCGAAGCTCCTATCCTCGCCTCTCACCATCCAGATCTGAGAGGCAGCCCATCTCACTCTCGTTGAGCTCTCGTCATCTCCTCTCACCATATACATCTGAGAGGTAGCCCATCTCTCTCTATCTCTTCTAACCATCTAGATCTGAGAGGCAGCCCATCTCTTTCTCTCTCTCTCTCTCTCTCTCTCTCTCTCTCTCTCTCTCTCTCTCTTCGAGTTTTCGTCCTCTCCTTTCACCTTCCAGGTCTGAGAGGTAGCCCGCTCTTGTGCAAATCTCCAATAAGCAAGCAAAGCTACCTGAAAGTCTCCTCTTGTGCAGATCTGAGAGCTGATCAAGATCTCATAAAAGGTTGGGCAACAGTCGGTTTGTTTTTCTTCCCTTCTTCACACCCTAACCCTAAATCTTTTTTTTCTTCCAGCAGTCCGCTGATCCATGTCGTATTTCTCGCACTCTGCCCTCAATCAACTATTGATCCAAAGCTCGCTGGCATTCCCGATCCATATCTAGGTATGATCAGGTTGTATTATGAGAGGGGGTTCTATCTTCCTTTCTTTTCACCTTAATTCTGTCTCTTTTCTCTTTCAAGTGATCTCCCGCGAAGCCCGCAGCAGCTCTCCCATTCTAATCGATATTCTTTAAATTCCAATCAAGATCGAGGTATGTATGATCAAGTTGTATTATGTTTTTTTTTTCTCCATATCTTCCCTTTTGATCGGCCTTACCCTATATCTTTTTTCTTGGAATTATAGTTAATATCCAAATTTTTTTACTAAATTGGGTCGAAACAATGGGTGGCTGCTGTTAATGAATTAGGGTTTTTCTCCTAATGGAACTGCTGATATAGGTTTAGGGTTAATGAATTTGGCCCCTGCACACTATTGCTTTTCTTTCTATTTTTTTTTTTGAATATTTTGCATGCTTACATATCTTGATGAAAGCTATTTTCTTTGCCAACACACCTACATTGTTCAGCACATTACTTCAATTTATTTCAGTGTTATGAATTAAACAAAATATATTACCATATGACATATTGTGCAGAACTATGGAATTAGGAACCCTAAATCTATAGTTCTACACATGTATATAATTTTTTTTTATAGTTGTACCAATCGTCTATGTATTATTTTTATAATTGAGCTCTTTGTAATACGGCTTATTATTGTTTGTTTTGGTTTGAGTTGGTTCGATTTTCATCCATTTCATTTGATTTTTTACATTAGTCTGCTTGGATCTAATCGAGTCTGATTTAGAAATTTTTGTACACATTTTGTAAAACATCTATTTTCTTAATTGACTCCGTATATCTTTGATTGGGATATAATGTTATCAACTATGTAAAAATGGCATGGCAAAAGTACTATGTTGTGTTTGTAGGTAGGAGACCAGGGATTTACCTGAGTTGGGAGGACTGCCATAAGCAAGTCACTGGCTACAGTAATGCATGCTTTTGTTCATTCCGGTCTATGGTAGATGCGCAATTGAAGTTTCAAAAATATCTCCGCGAGACTATTGGTGCACTTGATGTCTCTCATTTAGAAACTCATGAGATTCCTTGTGGTCCTATCATAGGCATCACATGTCGGGACCTTCTTTTTTTTTGTATTAGATCTTTTCTTGGCTATTATCATGTATTCATTTTAATATAATATTAGTTACTTGTAGTGGATATGTGGACTGAATTATATATCTCTTGATCTGTGTTGGATTCAACTGGTATGTCGTTGCCTTTACATCATATCCGATGTGAGATGAAATCGGTGGAATTTCTTTGTCGCCTGATATCAGCTACAACATTAGTGATATTTCTTTGTCTCCGTATGAAACATCACTTCCGAACGAGAAAAGATGAATATTTTGACTGTTGGATTCAAACCAATTGGACAATCATCACTATACACCGCATCTATTTCGCTCACACCACAGCGAATTAACCCTCTAGAAGTAATAAAGCATATCATTATAGGATTCATAAAGCGGGTGAATAGGATTCATAAAGCACATCATTGTAGGATTTATAAAGCGGATGTATATGATGCATAAAGCAAGTGGGAATGGGGTTGGCTTTGCCCAAAAAAAAATTTTAACGTCGCCTGTACAACTTTAATTTTTATAAAGTTGTATTGTCGGTCCCAAGCCCTGATAAAGGGAGAGGGTTTTTAAGTTATAATCATGGTCCCAATCTAGGCATGCATGTGTGATTGGGGGGGTAGTGAAGTGTCAATGGTGAAGTAAATATATTGATGCTTTGATTTCCATGGGTGTGTTTAGTTATGTGTATTGATCATCGTAACGATGAAGTTATATGTATTGATCTTTGCAACGGTGAAGTAAATTTTTGCTTCTTTTATGTAAGTTGTCTGATGCTTTGGTTTTCATGGGTTTGTTCAATTATATGTATTGATTTATTCCAATAAGTATTTTTTAAATTCTGAATGATAAAAGTAACTAGTTGATCCAACTCCCCTTTGTATGGGTATCGTTTCTTAGACTGAAACTGTTGTGAATGTTTTCAATACCACATCGATGCAGTAGTCTCAACTCTCGACCTCCAACAGAGCTAGAACAATGTCATTTAGATCATTACAGCCTTATAAGGTGCTTTGTTCATGATGTTACTGTAGCTTTCCAATGCGATCATATTGACATGGTAAGAAATCATGCTTGATTTTATTTTGAAGGCAACGATGGTCTTAACGGTACTACGGTGGTCTTAACAGTTACAGCACCGCCGTAAAGGCTAGCGTTTAAAAGGAGAAAAAAAATGCTAGTGTATGTTATATCATCGCCTTCTCCATCACTCTTCTATTTTCTTATTCCTTTTTTTTTACCATATTAATAATTTCATACTAAAAAACATTAGACAAAAACATAAAAGATATTGTTCCATTGTCATATGGTACAGTACGTATCATGTCATGATGCTAAGATCAAAGATATCGGCAGGTAAGACTGGTGTCAGTGGAGATTTTCATCTAGAGAAGAGGGTGTACTCTTCAAAAGAGGGATGCCTGGTTGTTTCCTTCTCGGATCATGAGATAAATGTCTCTCTTGCTCCATTAGGGTTTTCGTTGATTGCCAAGTTTTTCTCTGTTCGTCCTTCAGTTGATGTCATTAGGAGTCATATAGCCAAGAATTGGAATCTGGGTCATGGTTTCTCTATTGGAGCTCTTGATGCCAGGCATGTTCTGTTCAGATTGGGTTCTAAAGAGGATTGGATTAAGGCATGGACTAAAGAATCATTCATCATTGCAGGGTGATTCTTCAAATTATTCCAATGGGATCCGCTTTTCAGCCCAGGAGTAGAATCACCATTGATGCCTGTTTGGTTGTCCCTTCCAGGCTTACCAGCAAATTTGTTCTTTGAAGAGTTTCTTTTTGCTGTTATGTGAAGTATTGGTAAGCCCTTGGCTTCTGATGCTCCTACAAAATTCCTAAGTAGGCCTAGCACAGTTCGAGTAAATGTTTTACTAGCTATTTCCAAAACCCATCTAGAGAAAGTGTGGATTTCATTGGGGTCTAGAGGAGGGGGATGACAGAGGATTGTGTATGACAATATGCCCAAATAGTGTGTGGAGTGCAGAATGAGTGGCCATTGTGTTGGGGAGTGTAGATGAGGTAGAGGGAAATTAGTTGACTCCTCAAAAGCTCAGATCCATCAGGTTTTCCAAGTTATTCAGAAGATTCATGTGGTTCAACCAAAGGTAGGTGCTGCATCTATGGATTTAAAGAAGGGCGAAAAAGCGGGAGCAGAGGCCCAAGTGGAACTAGAGATAGAAGAGGCTGTGATTAGTATTCATGATACAGATACTCGTATTATTAAGGAAAGGGTGGAAATTGCTCCTAATCCTTTTGAGTCCCTTGTTGATTGCGACGATCAGAGGGAGGAGGAGATTGGTAGGGATGCAGAGAAGATTGTTGATGAATTGACACAACCAGATCTATCTGAGAAAGATGTTCAAAAGTCAAGTGTTAAGATAATAGGGGAGCCAGAGGCTGCACCTTCTAGTAATTTAGTACACGGAGATTGTTCTGGTAGAGGCAAGAGTGGAATTGAGCAAGGCAACCCTTTGGTTTGAAGTCTTGAAGGCTCTTGTGAAGAGGTATTTGACCCAAGCTTGGGAGGATATGAGAAGGTAGTAGAGAACAATTTCGATCATCTACAGGGGGGTGCCCACTTGTATGATGTGCGGAAGAGTAGTGACTAGTGAGGAGACTGAACATGCTATTTTGGGCCTTGGTGAGGGAAAAATCATTTCAGAAGCGGAGGGGCTGTCAGGTACTGAGGTTAACAACGTTTATCTTTACTTAAAAGACCTAAGAGGGGATGGTGAGGAATTTGACGGGACCAAAGACAGGGGAGAGAATGATTTTTTACCTCGAGAGATAGTATTCAATGGTAGAGAAGGAAATGAGAATAGGGCGCAGATTATAGTCAATAGTTGCGAGTCAGTCTCAACTTCATTCGAACAGGTTCAAATAGACAAAGAAATCTCGATAAAGTGAAGAATAGCAGATGGAAAATTAGAGAAGATGCAAACAGGGTTGTATGAACTGGATGGTAGTGGCGAGGAAGAAAAATCAGTGAACCCAGAGAAAGACATAGCTGGAGGTATTTTGGAGAAACTACAAGTGGATTACAAGAAAAAAAGAAGTGGAGGATCCAAGTCAAGGTACTAGTGAGATAATCTCTAATGCCTCTCTATTGGGCATTCCAAACCAAGTGGCTATGGAGAATATGATTTGGAAAGACAAACTGAACCAGGTCATTACTTCATCCAAAAAGATTGGGAATTCATCAAGCAAAGGATCCTCTTCAACCTCCACTATGACTCTGCGTAGTGCTAGTGAGGTACATTCTCATGGTACTCCTAAATTCTAAATTAATCTGTTGTTTTGGAATATAAGGGGACTTGGTAAGAGTAAGAAGGTTAAAGACATGAAGGATATTTGGAAGGAACAAAATATCTCTCTTAGCGGAATTGTAGAAGCTAAATTATCGGATAAGAAGCTGGTAAAATTGAGAAAATCAGTGCCCAGAAACTGGATGATCTGGGGAAATGGAGGAGAAGTTATAAAACATAGAATTCTCTTATGTTGGGATAAATTACTTTGGAATATTAATCTTTTATCTTTTTCAAATCAGCAGGTGTCTGTCTTAGCTAAGTTTTAAACTGGGGATAATATTGTCATCTCAGTCATCTATGGAGCAAATTCAGAAATTAACAGAAGAGAGCTGTGGGCTGACTTGATTAGGATATCTTCTTTGCAAATGGTTCAAAATTCAGCCTGGGTTGTAGCTGGAGATTTTAATACCATTAGGTACTCTGAAGAAAAACTGGGGGGAGTGAAAGTTCCTCAATCGATTCTTGTGAGGTTTAATGAATGTCTTGAGTTGGCAGATCTGAGAGACCTTCCAGCTAAGGGTCAGTTGCTTTCGATTGTGGTGTAACAAATAGCCTTCTACAAGCAGAATTTTGGGAAGAATTGATAGAGCGCTTGTAAACTCTCAATGGATTGACAAGTACTCTTCATCATGGGTGGATTATAGAATTGGTATACTGAGTGATCATGCCTATTTGGTGGTCCATTGGCTGGATGATAGGAAGTGGGGACCAAAACCTTTTAAATTTTTTAATAGTTGGACAAAGCTTCTGGGGTTTTTGCAGATTGTGGAAGAAGCTTGGAATACCTCCTTTAGGGGGCATCCTTCTTTCCAAGTGATCCAAAAGATGAAAATGGTGAAGAAAAAGCTCAAGTACTAGGTTAAAGAAAATGGTGGAAATGCTATCTCTAGAGGTCAGAAATACAGAGAGGAATTAAAGCAGATACAAGAAAAACTTCAAGGAACTCCTTTTGATAATAATCTTATAAATAAAGAGAAGGAAATGATGAATTTGTATGGAAAGGTTACTTGAGAAGAGGAAACTGATTTGTAACAGAAATCCAGAATCCAGTGGTTGAAGTATGGGGATTAAAACTCTAAATTCTTCTACTCGGCATTCAAAGCTAGATGTAATAGCAATGCTATTAACTCCCTTAAGATTTCTAGTGGGGAGATTGTTCGTGATCCAGCCTTTATTAAGAAAGAAGCCGTGGAGTATTTTACAAATATATTGATAGATCATCAACAACATGATAGATTTGAACCTATTGTGTTCAAGGAGGTCCTCACCCCAGAAGCCGCGGAGTGGCTGTCTTTACCTGTGAGAAGGGAGGAGCTCGAACAAGTAATTAAAAAGGCCAATCCTGACAAGAACCCAGGTCCTGATGGATTCAATTTTTGTTTCTTCAAGAAATGTTGGGGGATCTGCAAAAAGGATGTATGGCAAGTTATCCTTGATTTCTTCTCCTCGGGGGAGCTTCTGAAGGAGATGAATCACACTTTCTTGACCCTGATTCCTAAGAGTAACAAGGCTGAAGCTATGAAGGATTATAGACCAATATCCTTATGCAATTGCGTATACAAAATTATTTCTAAAATTCTAACAAACAGATTGCAGGGTGTGATTGGGGAGCTGATTTCACCACACCAATAAGCTTTAATCAAAGGTCGGAGGATCTCAGATAACATCTTGTTGGCCCATGAATTAGTGAAAGATTACCATATGAAGTCCTCGTCTCATAAGGTCTGCTTGAAATTGGACATTGTGAAGGCTTATGACTCTGTTAATAGATCATATTTGTTGCATGCTTTAAGGTGGATGGGTTTCACAGAGAGATGGGTTAGATGGATCAAAGCTTGTATATGGAACCCCTCTTTTTCTATCCTAGTGAATGGATCATCTTCATGCTTCATAAAATCAAATAGAGGGCTACGTCAAGGAGATCCTTTGTCCCCTTATCTTTTCACAATATTGATGGAATGCTTTTCCTTGGAAATTATATAGGGCAGAATCAGGAAGGACTGGAATTGCTATAAGGTAGGTAAGGGCCCACCAATCTCACATCCTGTGTTTGATGATGATCTTCTGTTATTTCTGAAGCCCTCCAAAACTGCTCTTACTCATTTGATGAAGATGATGGATACTTTTGGTAAGCAATCAGGATTAAGGATAAGCAAAGAGAAGTCTATTGCATTCCTATCTAAGTCTTGCACTAGTATGACAGAGTTCTTTGAAGATAAGGGCTTGAAAGTGGGGTTTCTACCTGTTAAATACCTTGGCCTGTCCCTTTCTTCCTCCAAAGTTAGAGGCTATATGTTCAAACCTCTATTAGAAAAGATATATAAAGCTATTAATGAGTGGTCTTTTCGGTCCCTGTCCTTAGCAGGAAGAGTGGAACTTGTCAGGTCAGTTCTTCAGAGCTATTCTTACTATTGGTGCTCTAATTTTTCTATTCCGAAGGTTGTCCAAAATGAAGTTGAGCAAATATTGAGGAAATTTATATGGGGAAATGCTACAGTCCGTGTTAAATGGGATAATGTCTGTAAACCTAAGGAGGAGGGTGGTATGGGATTACGATCCTTGAAGGATATTGTTCAAGCTAGTTCACTCAGGTTGGGGTGGATCATTCTTAATGACAATCAAGCTCTCTGGCCAAATTGGATGAAAAACAGGTATCTTGGATCTAATGATTTTTGGAGTATTGATCCTTCGAATGCTAATTCGGTCGTATGGAGGGAGATTTTGAATACGAGGAAAGATCTAGCTACGAATATCCAGTTTAGTGTAAGTGATCAATCTAAAACAAATTTTTGGTTAGATCCATGGCTTCATGGGTTTAGACCTGTGGATATTGTTGGAGAGAGTGCTGGGTTGGAGTAAGGCATGGGGTTTTCTTGTATTAAGAAGCTAATTTCAGAGGGCTGTTGGAAGCTTCCGAATCTAAAAAATCAGAGAACTAGGAAGCTCTGGGATGATATTGCAGCAGTTCGGATTGAGAATAGAGTCAATAGTGATATTAAGTGGAAAAATTATATTCCAGGAAAATTCACGTTTAAATCTACTTGGGACAATGTTAGAGCAAAGAAGGATGTGGTTTGCTGGGCTAATTTGATTTGGAAGAATCATGTCCCACCTCGGTTTAGTTGTTGTAGTTGGAAAGCTATGCATAATAGACTTGCGACACTTGAT
Organism: Chamaelirium japonicum; assembly: GCA_947650365.1. Lineage (NCBI taxonomy): Eukaryota > Viridiplantae > Streptophyta > Magnoliopsida > Liliales > Melanthiaceae > Chamaelirium > Chamaelirium japonicum. The sequence continues at coordinate 44,903,436 of OX393550.1, forward strand.
ACTTTGAAAAGGAGAGGTACCCAGTTGGCTAATATGTGTGTTTTGTGTAAGCAAGGGGAGGAGACTGTTGACCACCTATTTTTTAAATGCAGCTTTTCCAAATCAGTATGGGATATGATCTGTCATGTAAATGAGATACAACTGTGCGGGTCAGGAAACTTCCAATAGTTGATTCATAGCTTAGCTCCATGGGGCAAAGCTAAAAATTTGAAAGGAAAGATGATTTGCCTGGCCTTGACAGGGGCTATATACGACATATGGGGAGAGAGGAATAATAGGTTGTTTAATAATACTGCTATGACAGAGAAGGTGCTAATTCATTATATTTTGGACCAGATCCAATCCATATTATTCAGAGTTGTTAGCTCAATGAGTCCTAATTCTGATAAGATTTTCTTGAAAGAGTGGTTGGTTCAAAGGTCTGTTTGGTCCAATCATTAATAGATTTGTTGTGGATCTATTGGTGAGAGACGGTATCCTGAGATGAAGGTAGAGCCTTGGACTTGCTTTTCTTGTCTCTTTTCTTATCTTGTGAGCGTTGCCCTGCTCCTTTTGGTGAGTTAGGCCGGCATTGAGTAGGATCTTGGTTTTGGTTTTCTCCTGCCTTGCCCTGCTCTGATAGTAGTACTATTGGAGTAAGATTGGGCTATTTGTTTAATTCTTTCTTTGTTTGTTATAATATAATTACCTTTAAAAAAAAAGATACTCTTCCATTGATATTCAATGTAAAAGCAAACTTAATACTTCTTAATCCAAAGAGTTGCAAATTTATGCACTTCATATCCAATATAGTCCACTTGACACAAAGATATTAAAATGCATAAAAATTTGTTCTGATTCCAATAAGTATCTTTCACGGTTTTGCCGCAAGTGTTGTTAGACTTGCAACAAAGACTCTAGTTGTACATTAAATCAAAAAAAAATGGTTAAAAGTTAATTATGGAATGATCAATGTACTCTCAAAAAAACATTGACAACACAAATAATTTTAAAGATATGAAAGATGGTATAACTTGTAGCTATTTTAATATAAAAAGCTTGTCATCACCAAGTAATAATTTCACAAGGAAAGTACAAAAACACTACTAGCAATCTATCTTTATATGAAAAACTAATGAATCTTCACTGAAAAAAAAGTTCAATCATAATCACAGATTATACAGTCCAACAAAAGTTTGATCTAGTTTTTAATAGAAAAATTGGAAGAGAATGACAATTTACCTGCCAAGATCATCACAGTAGGCGACTCCACAATGAAAATACCATGTCCCTTCTTAATCTAGATTTGTGTATTTTGTTACATAAAAAATTAAATATATAATATTATCAAACTTCTTTGAGGATAAAAATCATATTACTATTTATGAAATAAATCTATTAACAAAAAAATGTTATCAGTAAGAGATGCCACTGAACCTTGCGATTCAACCATTTTTTGTAATACAGGACAATTACGTTTGTCATGATCCGCTCCTCGTATTCTGTATCAATGACATAAGCGATCCTTGGATCTAACTTGCTCCATGGAAATCTTTTCCATTCTTAAATCTCTTCCTACTACCTTTAGTTTTTGAAATATCTAGGGGACAAATATATATTTGCGATGGATATGATGCTAGAATGGAATCATGGCTTCTTTCATTCTGATCTTGAGTTGATTTCAACTGATCCAATTCTGGATTAATAATCACCAATGCATCATAAAAAAGTTTCCCAACTTCAGATGAAGCTTTTGCTTTAAGGATGCACTTTTGTAGGAGTTGAGACCATTCATATGTAGATGTATATGATATTGGATTATGACTTCCACGAAGTTCGACACCTTGAACATCAAATACATGATTAACCAGTGCATTTATAGTCCACCTATTCAATATATAATGATCCGGCAAAGAGGTTACAAATTGCAATCTCAGTATAAGTAACAAATGTTTGCATAGAATCCTTTCAGTCACAAATATCTTGCAAGTGCATCTTACTTCATTATTTTCTTTTGTATATTTTATAATTTTTATTTTTAATTCTCTTTCTTTTTTTACCGTATAGGTAATTGAACAATCATCTATTTTTATTGGACTTGCACCGTATTATATGCTTTCAACCAGTTCATTTTGAAACAGGTTAAATAAGCCCTGCGTATATATATATATATATATATATATATATATATATATATATATATATATATATATATATATATATATATATATACCATTTGTTTTTTTATTGAAAATTTGTCTCATCTAGGGCTTACTATTAACATAATTATGGCCGGGTTCTAACTCACGATGTCTCATTCTCTTAGCTGTCATTTCAAAATTAGTATAAAATTCAATTAATGTGTTATTCTTCCTCACATAGTTAGAAAAAAATAAATTCATACTTTCATTGTGCTGCGTTGTCCTACACCCTGTTGTAAAAATATCCATAGAGTATGCCGGTATCCATTTAGCACGAATTTCATATAAAGATATGAACCACTTATTACCTTGCATTGCATTATTTTCAATCACCCATTTCTATTTTGCCTCAAACTCATTAGGGGTCTCTGAGTTTCAAAGACAATGTTTAAAAGATATGATAAAATTATTGTTATATGTTGTTGCACCCAATTTCTCTAAAACCTTACTCATGATATGTCACATGCAGAATCGATGTTGTGCTCGTGCGAGTATTATCCGAATAGCAGCTGCCATTGCCAGATCCTGATAAGTGATGATGACTTCGGACTGTCTGTTACTCATGGCTTCTAAAAACTTATGGAACAACCAAATAAATGACTATGTTTTTTCATCCTTTACAAATCCAGTACCAAAAACTATTAACTGACCATGGTGATTAATTCCAGTAAAAGGTGCAAATATCATTGAGTACTGATTTGTTTCATATGTTTTATCGAAAATAACATCTCTGAAATTGTGGTATGTTTTTCGTGCCCTACCATCAGTCTAAAAGCAATGTGTTAATTTGTCTTCATCATCATCTTCAAAAGCATAAAAAAAATTAGAATTGCTTTCTTGTTTAGTTTTAAAATGCTCTAATAAATTATACGCATCATATTCCTTTTCAACATGTTTTTTCCTCTGATCCAAATTTATGATATCTCTTTCTGTGCAACCAATATTTTCATACCCAGCAGATTGAATCCCCAAACGTGAAATAGTTTTTGAAATGCCTATATTTGCTACTCTTGCTTGTTTAAATAATGTCTTCTTTATTGGGGTTATCTGACGATGCGATGGAAACAAGTAAGTTTTACTTGGTATTGCAAGAGGATGGTTGTGTCATTCTATAAACTTCGTAACTGCCCATTTTTTCTCTGAATTTTTGGTAAACCGTATAGATGACTTACAACCCGCCCTACAACTTGTCTTTTTCGCTTAACTTCAACATTCAAAGGCATTAGCCTTATATTGGGAGTCCCTTTCGTAGTGTATACAAAAACTTTATATTGTAACTCTTTTATTTTTTAATTATATCCTGTAGACGAGCTATGTATACTAAACCCTCATTCATTCATATCTTTCATGTAAAAGTTTTTTCCTTCTTTCGTTGAGTAAAAGACCATCCCTACTTTTGGTTTCAATTCTTTGTTAGTCTGCGGTATATAAATTTCAGTATTTTTCATGTCTTTAATATTCAGAGAAGCTTCACCTTGCTCCATCGAAATCTCGTAATTTATGCAAAGTGTTACATTGGTAGAATTCATATAAAAATAATATAAACAATAAGAGAGAAAATAAATAACTTTGGATTTGTATTTATGCTCCAGATTACCATCTAAAAGATTCTAAACTACGGTTATAATGATAATCGACTCTCTAACCTAGTATTTATGATGGCCCTCAGCTCTTTCGAGCAGTTGTTGAAGGGTACCTAATCGTGGAAAAGTGTGATTCAGAGTATTCTTAATCGTTGAATTTGCATATATGATTCATATTGCCATGTAAAATATTCAAAACTACAGTTGTAATGATATCCGACTCTCTAACCTAGCCTTTATGATGACCCTCAGCTCTTTCGAGCAGTTATTGAAGGGGTACCTAATCGTGAAAAAGTACGACTAGAGCACTATTAATCATTGGATTCATATTTATGATTTATATTACCATCTAAAAGATTCAAAACTACGGTTGTAATAATAAACGACTCTCTAACCTTGCCTTTATGCTAGTCCCCAGCTCTTTCGAGCAGCTGTTGAAGGGGTGTCTAATTGTGAAAAAGTGCGCTTCAAAGTACTCATAATCGTTGGATTTATACGTATACTTAATATTACCATCTAAAAGATCAAATACTACTATTTTACACTTCAGCTAAAATAAACTTGCACTTCAACAAAAATAAAGATCAAATACATTACATTACTAAAATAAAGATCAAATATATTACTAAAATAATGATCAAATATATTATATAAACTTAATTATAATGTACTTCAACTAAATATAGTAATACAGTGCATAAACAAACATCTTTGTCACTTCATTCGATCATCGCTACTACATTCACCATCGACACTCCATTCCTCGTCAGAAGTAACTCGTCGGCATTCTCGATAAGGTGCATATTCAACTTCTGGCGTGGTTGCTCTGTTATCTCTGGATAAAAGGGTTCTGGTATTAAGTTCGCATACCCGTAATATAACAGTTTGACACCAACACCAATGATTATCAGGTGCCAAATGTTTATGAAGTGAGTCATCGTCATTAGTTATCCGTTCTAATTGAGATTGTTGCCCATGCTGTCCAAACCTAGCTACTAATAGTGCACCGTTCACGACCTGACCCAATAGATGTACATTGCTCTGACCGAAAGTAACAACTCTCCAATCATCTTGAAATATTTCAAACTAAAATCTATCAAAATATGTAAAATCATAAAATGGTGGGATAGACGAGGACACGAATATTGTCCGATATTCCAACGGATTGAAGGCAATCGGCAGGTGATACGTAGTTAGCAGGTACCACATGTAGATGTAATGAAATACGCAAAAGAACTCCCCATGGCTAAATCAGATTATTGTATTTCATGATTCTCGATTCACCATGGACCATTCATCTATGAAATATAAATTTCTCTCCTTCAGTATTCTCTCTAGCTTGTGTGTTACCCGATAAGCTCTTGATATGATATATCTGTCACCGATATATTGCCTTATATCATTGGAAAGTTGTTGGATCATTTCGTCAATATGTTTGGGATGACTCAGTGTAAAATACCCTATGAATAGAAACACGGAAGATAAGGGTTAGAATAATACTAACTAAATTTTTTAAAAAATATGCAAGGGTATTAAACCATGTGACATTGCGTTAGACTCGCTTTTCAGTAAGTAGCCTAATAAGGCGTGTATGCGACACAATGTAGTTTTTAAGTGATAGAAACTTCATTTCTTTTATCAGTACTATCTTATTTTCATTTATGTTTATTTTTGATCTACAATATATACCCAAATTCACGTGATAGATTAAGTACATCTCATTAATGAATTATGGATTTAGATTTATATTGAATGTGCAATACTCTGGAGACATGTTTAATGATTGGCAAAATACAGGTGGATGTGAAATATCATTGAAGAAATTATTTCAAAGTACACTTCATAAAAAATTTAACCCTTATGAAAATGATTAAATAAGCTAAGATTTTGAGATACGAAATTGATACAAATTTAAACTACGACACTGAGTAAATAAGAAAATTTCAACCCTCCCAACTCAATTAGATCAACACATTACAAAAATCGCTAATATGGCTATAAATTCCACCGATTCCACCTCACATCGGATATGACGTAAAGGCAATGAAATACCAGTTGAATCCAGCACAGATCATGAGATATATAAATCAGTACACACATCCACTACAAATAACTAACATTATATTAAAACGAAATACATGATAATAGCCAAGAAAAAACCTAATACGAAAAAAGGGTCCCGATATGTGATGCATATGATGGAACCACGAGGAACCTCATGAGTTTCAAAATGAGGGGCGTCAAGTGCGCCAATAGTCTCGCGGAGATACTTTTGAAACTTCAACTGCACATCTTCCATCGACCGGAAGGAACAAAAACGTGCATTACTGTAACCAGTGACTTACATATGGATGTCCTTCCAACTCAGATAAATCCCTAGTCACCTACCTATAAACACAACATAGTACTTTTGCCCTACCATTTCTATATAGTAGATAACATTATGCCCCAATCAAAGATAAATGGAGTCAATTATGAAAATAGATTTTTGACAAAATCTGTACAAAAATTTCTAAATCAAACTCGATTAGATCCAAGCATACTGATGTAAAAAATCAAATGAAATAGATGAAAATAAAACAAACTCGAAGCACAACAAACAATAACAAGCCTTATTACAAAGAGCTCAATCATAAAAATAATACATAGACGATTGGTATAACTGTAAAAAAAATTCATCTACATATGTAGAACTATAGATTTAGGGTTTCTAATTCTATAGTTCTACACAGTATGTCCTTTGGTGATATGTTCTATTTAATTCATAACACTAAAATAAATGGAAGTAATGTGCTGAACAATGCAGGTGTGTCGGCAAAGAAAAGAGCTTTCGTCAAGATATGTAAGCATGCAGAATATTCGAAAAAAAGCAATAATGTGCAGGGGCCAAATTTATTAACTCTAAACCTATATCATCAGACCCATTAGGAAAAAAACCCTAATTCATTAACAGCAGCCACCAACTGTTTCGACCCAATTTAGTAAAAAAATTTGGACATTAACTATAATTCCAAGAAAAAAGAGATAGAATCAGGCCGATCAAAAGGGAAGACATGAAAAAAAAAACCATAATACAACTTGAGCATACATACCTCGATCTTGATTGAAATTTAAAGAAGATCGATTAGAACGAGAGAGCTGCTGCGAGCTTCGCGGGAGATCACTTGAAAGAGAAAAGGGATAGGATTAAGGTGGGAAGAAACGAAGATAGACCCCCCCTATAATACAACCTGATCATACCTAGATATGGATCGGGAACGCTAGCGAGTTTTGGATCAGCAGTTGATTGAGGACGGAGTGCGAGAAATACGACACAGATCAGCGGATTGCTGAAAAAAAAAGATTTAGGGTTAGGGTATGAAGAATGGAAGAAAAACAAACCGACTGTTACCCAACCTTCTATGAGATCTTGATCAGCTCTCAAATCTGCACGAGAGGAGACTTTCAGGTAGCTTTGCTTGCTTTTTGGAGATTTGCACAAGAGAGGGCTGCCTCTTAGATATGGAAGGTGAGAGGAGAGGACGAAAACTTGAAGAGAAAGAGAGAGATGGGCTGCCTCCCAGATCTAGATGGTTAGAAGAGAGAGATGGGCTACCTCTCAGATCTAGATGGTGAGAGGAGAGGACGGGAGCTCGAAGAGAGTGAGATGGGCTGCCTCTCAGATCTGGATGGTGAGAGAAGAGACGAGTGTTTTGAAGAGAGGGAGAAAGAGATGGGTTGCTTCAGATCTAGCAATTATGGGACAGCCAGCGGTGTGAAGAAATGGACTGCTTCAGTTTGAATCGGACAACTGTAAATAAACCGAATTTATGTGACCACACTCTTTAGTTATCTTGGCGTTACAGTTGGTGTGAAGAGATGGGCTACAGCTGGCGGTGTGAAGAGATGGGCTGTTTCAGTTTAAATCAAATCACATTCATGTGACCACACTCCGTAGGAGCTACAGTCGGCACGAGATTTCTGATGTCCGTTACAGTATTAGCAATATTTGTTTATTGTTTTGTGAAAACATCACTTTGCACCGTCGCTGCGAGATAGATAATTCAACTGTTGGATTCAAACCAATTGGACAACCAACACTATACACCACATCTATAATCGCAGCGAATCACCCCTATATATATATATATATATATATATATATATATATATATATATATATATATATATATATATATATATATATATATATATATATATATATATATATATATATAGGGGTATGCTAAAATGCGGCATGCGGTGCGTGCGGCATCGCACCGCAGCCGTCTGATGCACGCGCTGCGTGCATGCGATGCACGCAGCAGTTGATCAGACGGCTGCGGTGCGATGCCGCACGCACCGCATGCCGCATTCTAGCACTTCCCTATATATATATATATATATATATATATATATATATATATATATATATATATATATATATATATATATATATATATATATATAGGACTTGGATCCGTTGACAACCCAAAATGGGAGGTAAATTTACCTCCCATTTTAAACTTGATTCAATCGGTGGATAGAGGTTTCTGAATTTACTGATTTTTTGTGAGGATGATCAACAAGGCAAGTTGATCATCCTCACAAAAAATCAGCAAATTTGAAAACTTATAAGGGCGTCAAATGTGTTATTCAAATTAACGGTTCAAATAGACGATTCAGAAACGTTTGATTCAATCGGCGCCCTTAGAAGTTTCAGATTTTGTTGATTTTTTGTGAGGATGATCACTATGGCAAGTTGATCATCCTCACAAAAAATAAACAAAATCTGAAACTTCTAAGAGCACCGATTGAATCAAACGTTTCTGAAAATCTATTTGAACCGTTAATTTGAATAACACATTTGATGCCCTTATAAGTTTCCGAATTTGCTGATTTTTTGTGAGGATGATCAAGTTTCCATGTTGATCATCCTCACAAAAAATCAGCAAATTCGGAACTCTCTAACCAATGATTATGGCGAGTTGTAAGTGGGAGGTAAATTTACCTCCCATTTTGGGTTGTCAACGGATCCCACCCCATATATATATATATATATATATATATATATATATATATATATATATATATATATATATATATAGATAGAGAGAGAGAGAGAGAGAGAGAGAGAGAGAGAGAGAGAGAGAGGAATGTTACAGTGAGCTATGAGCTACGAAAGGAGAAAATGAGCTATGATCATTTTGACTACTCTAGAAGTTTTGGAATTTCGTGAAAATTGGTGGGTATATTGTCTAGGGTAACATGATCATCCTCACCAATTTTTAAGAAATTTCAAAACTTCTAGGATCATCAAATGGTAGAATCAAAATTAACGGTTACTACGGCTGGTGAATAAACTTCTACCGTTTGATGACCCTAGAAGTTTTGGAATTCCTTGAAAATTGGTGAGGATGATCATGTTACCCTAGAAAACACACCCACAAATTTTCATGAAATTCCAAAACTTCTAAGGTGGTCAAAATGATTGTAGCTCATAGCTCACTGTAATATCTGTCTGTCTCTCTCTCTCTCTCTATATATATATATATATATATATATATATATATATATATATATATATATATATATATATATATATAAAAGGTCAGGATTTAGGGACACGCTACTTTGCCATAGAGTTAGACATGCATCTCCAAAACCCTAGATAGAGGTTTCATAATTTATTGATTTTTTATGAGGGTGATAACCTTTCCTTATATAGCACATCAATAAAAAATCAACACATTTCTAAAACCTATAGACTAATTAAATATTTTCTCCAATTTAATGGTTAAAATGAACGATCGATAAAGTTTTTTAGATTTGATGCACCTAAAGGGTTTAGAATGTGCTGATATTTTATGGATATGCTATATAAGGGAAGATGATCATCTTACAAAAAATCAATAAATTCTGAAACCTCTATCTAATGATTTGAATGATGTGTGTCTAACTCTATGGCAAAGTAGCGTGTTCCTGGATCCCGACCCATATATATACGGTCCTCCCGACCACCCAACATGCTAGTCCTCCCTTCATTTTGGGTGCCACATGATAATTTTTAACCATATTTATTTTTATAGATGGTCAATCCACTCTACTTAGATCAAGATTTAAAAAGAAAACTTATAAAAAAAAAACTTAAAACAACCTGATCAACGGTCGACAAATTTAACGGTAAACTGTAGCGTGCAAATAGCCTTTGCTATGATTAATTTAAAAATACCACTTGATATATTTTTTTTCCAAATTTTTTTTCATGATCATTGTTAGAAGGGATGTACCCACCTTGACCAATAACCCCGGTTAAAAAGTGCCATGTGGCACCCAAATTAAAGGGAGGACTAGCGTGTTGGGTGATCGGGAGGATCGTGTTCCCTATTATATATATATATATATATATATATATATATATATATATATATATATATATATATATATATGAGTTGTGTTACGTTGTGCTGTGTGCTGCCGGCAAGAAAATGCTTTGCGTTCGGTTGCCATCCGATCGGAGATGGATCTCGTGGGAGTCGAACGGCATCGCCTCCATCCTGCACCGAATAAACCCTGCAGCCGTCCGATCGGAGATGAATCCCGTGGGAATGGAATGGCACGAGTCCATTCCGCACCGAATCAAACCTGTAGCCATCCGATTGGAGTTGAATCCATGGGGATCGAACGAACATGCTTCATCCCGCACCGGCTCAACCCTGCAGCCGTCCAATCGGATGATCCAACGAATGGGATCCCGTGGGAAACAACGAATAGGAAAAAAAATAGTCACGGTTACTATAACGCTACGATAATCGTGATTTTTTTTTTGTCCCTATTTGGTTGTTTCCCACGGGATCCCATCCGTTGGATTATCTTATCAGACGGTTGTAGAGTTGGGCCAGTGCGGGATGGAGGCGTGCCGTTCGATTCCCACGGAATTCATCTCGGATCGGACGGCTGCACGATTGATTCGGTGCGGGATGGAGGCGCTGTCGTTCGATTCCTACGGGATCCATCTCCGATCGGACGGCAACCGAACGCAGCGCATTTTTTTGCCGGCAGCGCACAGCGCAACGTAACACACCTCTCTCTCTTTCTCTCTCTCTCTCTCTCTCTATATATATATATATATATATATCTATATAATAAGGGACGACGGTTGTGGGGGGGACAAATGAACTGAGACAAAGGAGTGGCTCAGATTTATCTAGAGGAGGGGGATAAATCACAGTCGTCCGTTTCCTAGCCCCAACCAAGAATCCCACTCAGGCTCATAAAATTCCCTCTTAAATCACTAACCCATCCCGAACCCTTCCAAGCTCGTCCGATCCAAATCCCATCCGATCTAGGCCATCTGATTTTCAAATGCCTCCCGAGCTATCAATGACCGCAGCCCAGCCCCGGCCTCCCTTGAATCACAGTCGTCCGTTTCACCCGAGCTCTCGGTACCCCCGCGAGGAACCCCCTAGGTACCCCGCGAGCCCCCTCGGTACCCCGCGAGCCGGGCGCCTTCGGTACCCCACGAGCCGCCCTCGGTCTCCCCTCCCCCCTGCCTCCTCTCCCCAGATCTGATGCCCGTCTCCCCCCTCCCTCGCGATGCCTCCCTCCTCCCTCGCGATGAAGCCCCTGCTGGCGATATCTGAAGCCCGCCTCCCCCCTCCCTCGCGATGCCTCCCTCCTCCCTCGCGATGAAGCACCCGTAGGTTCGGTTTGAAGCCCGCCTCCCCCCTCCCTCACGATGCCTCCCTCCTCCCTTGCGATGTAGCACCCGCAGGTTCGGTTCTCTCTCTCTCTCTTTCTCTCTCCCCCCAGATCGTCTCTCGCCCCCTCCCTCCTTTCCCCAGATTGTCAGATCTGACGATCTGAAGCCGGTCTCCCCTCCCCCCTCCCTTGCGCTGCCCCTATTTCAGCCCCTAATCCCGCCGCCCCTCTTTCAGACTCCCCAATCTCTCTCTCTCTCTCTCTCTCTCTCTCTCTCTCTCTCTCTCTTTTCCCCTTTCTTTTAGGATTGCTGGGGGGGGGGGGGGGTGGGGGGGGGGGGGGGGGACCCCTCCCCCTGTGTTGTTCTCTCTTTTTCCTTCCCTTCTCTCTCTATTCCAGGAGGTCGCACTTGAGATTGAGAATCAGGAGGTGCTAGCGAGCTTGTGGCAAGGCGTACAGGCAGTCGTCGGATCAGGTATGTGCCTTTTGTTTCCTTTTTCATCATTTCTGCCATCCTGGAAAATGAATCATCTCATTTACACCAATATCCTCGATGTAATCCAGAATCACTCGGCGCTCAATTGTCAAGGAGCGATAAACTAAGAGTTTCATAAAAATCCTATGAGTGAGGATATCTCTGAAGTAGGTCGCAGCAATATTAATAGTGAGACAGATAAACTAAGAGTTTCATAACCCCCCCCCTCCTCTCTCTCTCTAACTCGAATTTTTTTTATTTAAATTTTTTAACCGATCGCATAGCAGAAGAGAAGCTGATCATGTTCTACAGCCCTCCGTCGACCTAGGTAGATCGCAACGCTCCCCTCCCCCTATCTCAATTTTTTTTTTTTTAAAGCCAATTGCAGCCCGCATCTGATTTTTTCTATAGAGAGAATCCAATCGCCATTTTCTCCATCTCTCTAACTCAAAATTTTTATTTTTGATTTTTTTAGCCGATCGCATTGGAGAACAACAGCCCCCTTTGTCGAATTTTTTCTATTTTTTTTATGTGATCGCCTTCCGCAGCCCCTCCATGCACAGATCTCACTTTGATTCTTTCAGTTCTCATATTCATGGTTTTTTTTTCTTCTGTTTTTTGTTGGATTTTTGCAGAGGATGGGTGAATGAAGATGCATGAGATGAGAGGCTTCGAGATAAGATTCCCAAGGTTCGAACCCCTCAGATCTATCTCTGATTCTTTTGAGGTTTTGATTTTTGTAAGGAGGATGAGGGAATGGAGGTGCTGGAGATGAATAGAGCTCTGTTTTTTTTTTTCTTCTATTTTTTGTTGGGATTTTTCACAAGAGGATGTGTGAGTGGAGATGCAGGAGACGGGGAGGCAAAGAGAATACATCTGGGTTATAAAAATTAATCATTCATATTTCCTTCAAGGCTGTGTCATTCATCAAGTACACCAATTTTGCATTTCTCATCGAAAGCTTTTCTCCAGCGAAGATGGTGCGGATTCTTCTAAACTCTATGTATTCTTCCAATTTTGCATTAAAAAGAACTTATCATTATTTTGCAAGATTTGATGATTTTTTGATATGTCCTCTGTTCTGTAGTTCAAATGGGGGTGAAACCAATGTCGAGGGCAAGGTGCTCGACAAGTTGATTACGTATTTTGTATGATTTTGTAAATCAATTCATCTTTTTCAATCTGAAATATGTAAATCAATTCACCTTCCCCTCTCTATATTTCTCTTTCAATTTCTTCTCTATATTTCTCTTGCTCTTTCTCATTTGATTTAGTTTGAAGCCTGCTATAAATAGGCGCCTATCATTCTTAATCTAATGTCCAAAAGTTTGAATCCATATAGGTTGATCAAAAATAGAGCAAACGATGGGGAGCGATGGAGTAAAGGAACTGGATCTGAGGTTTTTCCTCCATTACCTTTCTTTTACACAGATCTGAAATTGGTTTTCTTTTCAATCTATTTTATTTTTTCCTCCAGATCTGAGGGGATCTTTGATAGGAATGAGTGAAAAAGAGGATTATGAACCTAATTACTCATGGCATTCATCATTGCATGATCACTCTTGAATTTGCATGTGATTTTTTTGAGATGAGCTTAGATCATGTGAGATCAATGGACGCCGAATGCTGAAGACTTAATTTCTTTATCCAATTCGGTCTCTCTCTCTCTCTCTCTCTCTCTCTCTCTCTCTCTCTCTGATTTGATTTTGTTTGAAGGCTGCTACAAATAGGTGCCTATCATCCTTAATCTAATCTCCAAAAGTTTGAATCCATACAGGTTGATCCAAAATAGAGCAAACCCAAGAAGCGAAGTCACTCAAACCCAGTAGTTGATAACTCTGAATTTGATCGAGAGGACGGATTCCTAGCAAATCCCCATGGGTGTGTATGTGTTGCAGCAGGAAAGCTTTCACCACCAGACCATTCGACCTGTTTTATGGCCTGTCGTACCAACCGGAAGGTGCTATGCAGTTGGGTAAAGCAATGCTATCCATGTATTATTGGGTATCTTTGATTAAATATCTGTTGTATAATGTCATTGTTCTTACCCTATTTTGTGTTTTTTTTCTTCTTCTAACTGATTGTTCACAACATATTTATTGCTGTGTATTGCCACATCAGTTGTTTTATTCATTTTGATTTTAATCGATTTACTTTGTGATAGTGGAGTAAGATCCAATCATTGATTGTCACATCAGGTGTTGGAGCCCATTGCTCCATTGGAAAATGAGTATGCTGGTTGTTGGGTATTAATTTCTCAAAATCCAAATTCTTAGGTTTATATTCGAGCACGACTGTAGTAGTGCACTTCCATCACCTGTGTTCAAAGAAGTTTGCATTTTTTTTTTTCATTTTAAGAAATGAAATAATTAGTGGGTGTTGATATCCAACTGAGCTTGATTCAGACCTGTTCTTTTGTTACCATGTCATGTTATTGAATTTGACGAGGAAAATACTATCACTCATAAACGCTTAACCCGAATGTTCAACCAGAATGACATATCCTAATATTAGCCAATTGTTACACCCAACCCTGCCCTACCGGTGAATTATACTCTGACCCGGTCGATGAATCGCACTCAAACCCGACCGGTGGGCAAAGGGACATTATGGTTGGATGTAACAACATTCTAGGTGAACATTCGGGTTAAGCGTTTCGGGTTGAATACCTTAGATTGTTTTACAATGCAGTTGGTACTATTAAGTTACTTATCTTTTAATGTTGATTTTTTTTTTATGGTCTAATGCCACACTGATGTCTACTTCTCTGATTAATCAGTGCTTTTGTTCACTATAGCTTGAATTCCTTCTCGGTTGCATAAATTCACCATGTTCAGATGACTTAAAAGATCTCGATTTGGGTATCTTGGTCTAATTCACTCACACCTTGAAGATCGGCATGTTCAAATGCTTGCACAAGTAGACGAGCTCTTCGTCGAAGCGCCACCTGCACCCGAGTTCACATACATCAGGTGAAATGGGATCCTTTTTTTTAAGTCATCTGAATAACTACAGCCTTTGTGCAAATGGAGAGAAGTGTGATTGGACAAAGCTATTTAGTTTGCTATTCATTTGCTTGCTATTGAACTGTTTATGTATGAATGTTTGTTATCCAGTTTATGATTTTAGCCTCAAGTTATAATTTTAACTCCTCATTTATTCAATTTTGAAATTAATAATATTTTATGAGGATGTCATACCGGCTCCTTGGATATTTTTTCTTTTGCTAAGATAGTGAAGACTATTCCATCCCAGAGTTAAATGTTTTATTATTTAAAGGTCATGACAAAGAACAATTATTCAGCCCCTCGATGCAGTTAGGATTTTTTTTCTTAGTTGTGATGTTTGTAAACCTTTTTTTAAAGTCATGATGATTTCAACATTGCTTGAGTTCTCTCATAAGATATTTGATTTATGGTTTTTACACTCTTTATTAATGTTACTTTATGTTTTCAATCCATGCTTCAATTTTTTTTTATAACAAGGCTTCTCAATTAGATCAGACAATTTATAATGTTTATATTTTACAATCCTGGCATGGCACTCGATCACATCGGCCCTTGGTTAGCGGGTTGTTTGCGATTCATCGGTTGGGGTTGGGTGCATCGGATGGCTATGATCGGGTGCCATGTTAGGTTGGAAGACTGGAAGAGTAAAGTTTGCAAATAGGTTGAGAGAGAGAGAGAGAGAGAGAGAGAGAGAAAGAGAGAGAGAGATTCGATCAAGGTGTACTTGCTATATGATTTGTTGCATATTTCGCTATTTAAATGTAGTATAACCTCCCCCCCCCCGCGCACACACCCACCCACCATACCAAACACACACCATTTTTTTTTTTTTTTGTTGATCCCACAAAGAGAGTTCCATGCAAAATTGTTAAAACTCTTATTTTTTCTACTTATGCAGGTGTTGCTGTTGTGGTCGCCGAATATCACTGAGTCACTCTCGCCCACCGCCGATACCACTTTTGTGGTTAGCCTTTGGAAACTACCTACTTTTTTTTTCTTCTATGTGACCAATTAAAAGGTTTTTTTATGGTTATGTGTTTAACTTTGTTGATCAATTTTCCAAAATCAAGTTTGTTATGATTAACCCTTTTTGATCAATTGATCAACTTTGTTTCGGTTAACTTTGTTGACCATTGCCATCCATGCAACACATGTAGTACATGATCCTTGCCTTCCAATATGTTTTTTTTGGTCTGTGGTTAGTTTATTTCCAAAGTACTGTGGGAACCAAGAAGATGGAATAATAAAATTATGTATGTATTGTAAGGCCACTCAATTTTTTGTCCAATTTCATATATTGTATTTTTGATGTCATTGATTTGAATAGATGTTATTTTAATTTATGGATGAAGTGGAGATTTTAGATATTTTTCTTTTATATGAAGCAATATCAATTTTTATTTCATGATTTGCAAGGTTTTACTCACTATGGTTAATAGGTTAAGATGATTATGGCAACAAATCGACTTGGTGTTATAGACCCAGTACTGCTTCGCCCATGCCCATCTATATAATCCCTATTTTGCATACATTAGCTCAGTTGTCTGTATCGCATCGCTGCACTGCTGTCAGCCTCGCATCGGGAAAAGGAGACGACCTTCTTTTCCTCATTGTATGCTCCGAGCCATCTCCTGTTTTCTTCTTCTCCGGATAGGGTCCAACTCGGCAGATCAAGATGGCGGGTTGGGATCTTTGAGGAGCCTGAGTGATGGGGGCTTTTGATTGATTTTCTTATATGATCACACCACATGTATTGTCTGTATGTAACAGTGTTAGGGTTGTTGAGTATAAATCTTTTAGGGTATTGAGTATTTAGTTTTCGGGTTCAACATTTTACATTTATCAATGATTCTCTGATTCTGAGGCTGCTTTGGGTTTTATGAGCTTTTCTTCCATACAGACAGGGGTATTTCATGACATCAGTTATTTTTTCCTTTTAATAAATGTCTGTTTGACATTAATGCAACATACAACAATAAAGGATACATAAACGTAGGGTAAGAGTCAGATATTTTATGTCATCAGTTATTTTATCCCTGTTCTTTGATTGTAGTAAGTTTTTATCTGGTTGTGAATCGAAGCATTGGTTTTAATTTCTTTTTGTAGAAACGACTTTTTTTTTTTCCAGTACTGAGTTTTGTTCTATCGTCTAAATCATTTGGTTCTTGATGCCTTGCTGTTTTTTGGATGATACATATTTTCTCTGCCAATTTTCAAGATGATTGTATGGTTTTTGGAAGTTTCTTCTTTTTTACATATTAAATTTGTTCCCTTGCTGTCATATATGTAACTTCTTTATTATGTTGATTTAAGACTTTCATTTTAAAGATGGAGAAGTGTAAACTAGATTCTGTATGACTGTGTATATTTATGTTATCATTTGGTTTGATGACATGTTCGCTTTGATGTTTTATTGTTTTGTCGCAGTTACTGATCGGGATGGTAATGTCATGGATCCAATGAGCTTTGCATGTAGGAATATTTAATTTTTATTTTTATTTTTACTTGAATTGTAGTCGTAAAAAATTGAATTTTTAGTTCAACAAAGGTGTAAAGTTATTTGTTAGTTGTGATCTATAGGGCAAAAATCGAAATCTATACTTGGTTGTCAGCACTGCTCTATAATTTTGGATGCTGTTTACTAATCTTATAAAGTGTAATTGCATCGGTTTTTTTCCCTACCAAGAGATACATACATTTCCTCAAAATCCCAATGTTTAATGTTTTACCGTTAATTTGATGAGTTGTGGTTTGTAAACTTAGCTCTTTAGATGTTCTTTATTTCAGTTTTCATTTGGAAGCATGTCAAACCCGATTGAGATGGAGTTTGTGAACTTTAATAGAAGCTGTGCTTTGTGAACTTATTTTTGGTTTCAAGATGAAGTATGTTTGAATTATGGATTATGGATGATATCTTCACATTATTCAAGTTCTGTACTTGACATCCTCACGATTGCTAAGATTTGAAATCAGCCCCCACACCCATGAAATAGTATACTAAATCATGATTGGTATGTTTGAATGCATCGAAGACCACAAAATATATGTTCAAAGCTGTTGGTTTGAAAGCAGATGGGGATGAGTGTGATTCACCCGTCATGGATGTGTAATGGACGGTTATAATCTTAGAGGATCGTGCATCTAATATATGTTTAATGGGATCATGATTGTATTTAATGTGTAATGAAGGTGAGTTTGAAATCTTCACGATCGTGAAGATTTGAAATTAGTAGCCACTTTTTTATGAAATCTTCACGATGGTGAGTCGGATTCATTGGTTGGGGTTAGCAAACGAACGACTGTGATTGTTGCAACTTTCGAAATGTATGTTTTATTGTCACCTTCGAAATAAGTCACCTTTTTTGAAATAATTTTCACCCTTGAAATAATTATTACCGCCCTCAAAATATTGCCGCCACCCTCTAAAAATTATCACCGCCCTCGAAATATTTTCGTCGTCCTCAAAATCTTTTTCGTGACCTTGGGCACGGGGTTTTTACTAGTATATATATATATATATATATATATATATATATATATATATATATATATATATATATATATATATATATATATATATATATATATATATATATATATATATATATATATATATATATATATATATATATATAGAGAGAGAGAGAGAGAGAGAGAGAGAGAGAGAGAGAGAGAGAGAGAGAGAGAGAGAGAGAGAGAGAGAGAGAGAGAGAGAGAGAGAGAGAGAGAGAGAGAGAGAAAGGAATGTTACAACGAGCTGTGAGCTACGGACGGGGAAAGTGAGCTGCACTCACTTCCCCCCCTAAATGTTTTGGAATTTGATGAAATTTGGGGAGGGTGTTGTTCTAGGGTAAGATGATCATTCTCACTAATTTTCATCAAATTTCAAAACTTCTAGGATCATCAAATTGTAGAAGCAAAATTAATGGTGACTGCGGTCGGTAGATAAAGTTTCTATCATTTGATGACCCTATAAGTTTTATAATTTGATAAAAAATAGTGAGGATGATCATCTTACCATAGATAACACCCTCACCAAATTTTATAAAATTCCATAATTTCTAGGGGGATGAAAATGAGCGCATCTCATTTTCTCCTACCGCAGCTCACAGCTCAACCAATCATCAGAGAGAGAGAGAGAGAGAGAGAGAGAGAGAGAGAGATATGAGGTATAGGTTGGCAGCTTATTTCGACGAAATGGGCAGCCGCCCATTTGATGCCCCTAGGAGTCTTAAAATGTACTGATTTTTTATGAGTATAAGCATCTTACCTTAGATAGAACACTCACAAAAAATCAGCACATTCTAAACTTTTAGGGGCATCACATGTTATGTTTCAGATTAACGGCTCCAACAGATATTCAATAAAACTTCTAACATTTGATGCCCCTAGGAGTTTTAAAATGTATTAATTTTTTGTAGGTGTTCTATCTAAGGTAAGATGCTTATGCTCACAAAAAACCGGCACATTCTAAAACTCCTAAGGGTTTTAAATGGGTGGCTGCCCATTTTGCCAAAATACAATGGCAGCTCATTTTCTGTTACCTTTCTCTCTCTCTCTGTATATATATATATATATATATATATATATATATATATATATATATATATATATATATATATATATATATATAAAATTAATTTTAACCATTCAATCCATTAGGTATACTATTGCTGATGTTCCTATTCTCTCTATGTAGACTCCTTTTATTTTTGCTATATTTTTTTTGGTAAAGAATTATTTTTTTTAACGCGCCATAAGTAGGAATAGAGAATTACTCGAACACAATGGCGCTGTCTCTCATGACAACCATAGTAGTCCTTGCATCACTCGTTACATCACAATCCAAGAATCAAAACTCACCATCGAAGTTAGAAAAGTTCCTTGATTTTTTGTAAAATGATATTTTTGAAAATACTATACTATTATATTAGCCATGTAAGAAACTTAATTCGAAATGTTGCCACATGTTACCTATGTGACGAGATGGCGCCGCAAAACGTCTCGCCACATTGGCTGTCTTTATATTTTTGTTCTAGGTGTCTGTGAAACCCAATAATATAGTCACCGCGTTTAAAAATTAGCATTTCAAATATCAGTTTACAAATTATGTACATTCGATGATTAAATTTGTATGTACCTCGGCTTTGGTTGTTATAGACTGAACTGACATTTTACATGCCGAGTTTAAAGTCAGTATCTATATTACTGGATTTCGTGGTTGCCGACGGAAAATAAAATCTCTTTTTAATACCCCCACACATGTAGCAAAGTTCTCACATGGCCATTATATTAGTAAAGTATTCTTTAAATGTGTTTTAAACAAAATCCCTTTCTAATACCCCACACATGTAGGAAACCTCCTCACTAAACCCACTGTAAGCCTTTCACCTTCATCCCAGTTGAAAGCCTAAACCCTAATCTTGCTGTTCCCCGGGGCATGCCGTCAATCCCCAAGAGCAATTCCCCGGCAGGCGACGTGATGGTTCTCGCGCCGGAGGAGGGTGCAGTGCAAGCAGAACCGACGGCGCAACCCCGCGACTACCGCACCCTCGAATGCCGCAACTTCTGGAGGGCAGGCTCCTCCAGTGTCCCCTCCGCCGCGCCCGGCACCCCGCACGGTCTTCCCCACCTCCCGCCCAAGCAATGTCTTGCCTTCTTCGGCGTTCTCCACAAATCCCTAATGCATTCTCCCCTCTTCGTTTCTCTACAGGATCTCTGAAACCCTCCGACTTTGATTGCGCCCGCGTGCACCCCAAGTTTCTGCACACCAATGCGACGTCCCACAAATGGGCTTTCGGAGGTTTGGCCTTTTCTAGATTTCGAGATCCCTTCCCCATGGTGTACTTTCATACAACCAGTGGACAGACAATTTTTTTTCCTTATTTTGATTTTATTCACTCTTTTTTGAAAATAGTTGAACATACAGAACCCTGATGTTTTAATACATTGTTTAAAGCTTTTGATGATGTTTATACAAAACAAAGCTCATATTTTTCGTGGGCAGAGATCCCAAGTTAAGTGAACAAAGTAAAGCTTGTTCTTGCTCCATCTCAGCTCTTTCTATGCGCAACCTTTTGCCTGTGATCACAGATAGTTCTCTCACTTCGCTCCAATTTGTGTCTGTGCAGAATGTTCTATCTGCTTTGGTTAGCATTAGGGTTGCTCTCTCCTCTTTTCAGTATAAAGAACTTCCTATTTCTCTTTAGTTCGGTTAGCGTTAGGGTTGCTCGAGTAGCCTCAAGTGATGCGTACCCAACTCTCTAGATGCATGTGATCATTGAGGATTGGAATTAATAATTTATAATTATAATTTAACAATAATTTTATGGGTTCTTGGAATTGAGATTTAGTGATGATGTAATATCAGAATTGAAATTGTAATCCTAGATATCAAGCAAATATAAATTATTAAAACAATGATCATTTGGGAAGATAGGACTTCCCACATGATTATGGTTGATCTTTTATTAATTGGATTCTTTGAAAGAATGCAAGGATTTGAATAACAATTGATGGCTCAATACGTTAGATTCAAAAGTTTCATGTTCGTTTAGTTTCAAGGTACTAAAGCAAACCAAGAATTTTGATGACAAAAACTGGCCCTAATTTAACATGCTTTTAGGTTGGCCAAAATAAAGATCGAAAGAAGTTGCCTTTGATCACAAGTATGAGAAGAGAATGAAGAAACCTGGACTATCAGATGGAATCTTCACGCATGCATGAGATTACAAACACGAGAACAAACAATCACGAACAATTATGTGCACCAGAGAGATTGTTGTGTGTCGATGGTGTGCTTGCAAGCAACTGTCATGACACAATAGGAAATTAGGGTTTACCATTTTAAATACGCGAATGTGGGTGCTGAATGGTGGGGTTCCCCGCGGTTGTGATCCGGGTGCCATTCACGAAACCAAGCGCTGGTCAAACATACACGTCGAACAGAAGGTCGGGGTGTGGATTCGAAACACACACGAGCAGAAGGCCGTGCGTGGTTCAGGAACACAATGACTAGTGAGCGGGAGGTCGGGCGAGCGGTCGAGAACAGACATGAGCAAGAAGGCCGGGCGCATGGTCAGGAACACGCAAGTAGGAGGGCCGGGCTCACGGGTCGAGAACACACATGAGTAGAGGCCGGGTGCACGATCGGGAACACGTGAGCAGGAGGGTAGGGCGCGCAGTTAGAGAACACACGCGTGCAGGGGCTGAGCGCACGATCGACAACACGTGAGCAGGGGGTTGGGCCGCACGGGTTGTACGCTGAAATCACACACACACACACAGAGAAGAAGAAGATAGGATCCCAATTTCAGATCAAATGATTGAGATTTCTCGCCTCTGAGATTCTCATTTGATTCTTCCTTTCACAGGAGACGATGTAAATTGCACAACTTTTTCATTAATAATTCAATAGTAAAAGAGAAGCCCCGGAGTATCTTATATAAGCTCTAGGTGCACTACAGTTTATCCCCACAACTAATATGGGACTAAACTAAACATGCAAATAACCAAATATAAGTTCATTCGTAGATGATTACTAAAATAAAGACAAATAATGTAAAGTTGTTATCGGGACTAGTCGCCCAACCAAAGGGACAATGCTGACGCCATCATCCGCCGCCGTCACTGGTGAACTCAAAGATTCAGTGCATGTGCGATAATGCCCTCATCAAGTGCCCTCAGGTGAAAAGAATTCGCCTCTGGCAAATAAGTACTATGGTAACTCTCCAGTATGTCCAGGTTCAACCTCTGCAGCTTTGCTTCTGAAATCCAAGTCCCATCCGAATCTAGGTGACCTGTCCATTTGACCAAGTACCTCTGGTTGCCTCCTCTGTGTCGTCTGATCATCCAAAATCTTGTTGATCTTTTCTGGCACCTGTGAAGACAAAGGCAATGGTGGCAAAGCAACATGTACAATGGTGCAGAACACTAATGCAAAAGCTTATATGATGTGACAGATCATCAAGGGATTCAATTAAATAATTCTGAATATAAAATTCGACACTCTAGGTTCGATTATTTAGAATAATAGTAGATTAATTTAGACGACAGATACAAATAGGTAGTGACGAACTTTACTTATATGAGAGGTTGATTGTTTGGAAGCCAAAAGGTTCCGTTGGCTAAGGTTTCGCTCAATAGATGATATAGACTAGTCAATTAAAATAAAGGATTTCAAAAAAAAGTTGCAGGCTCAATTTGTTTGAGAAAAGGGCACATGTAAATATATTGTTGTAAGTATTTTATCAATTACAGCAGTTATTTGAAGCATAAATAATTTAGTATCATGATTTGTAGTTGGATTGATCTCACCAAGTTCTGTAGGTTGATGTTTTAAGCGGTTGCAAATCAAATACGCAAGACGATCGACGAGTCTTGATGAAATAAGCAATCTGACGAAGAATGAGATTGAGACCTCAAAGATCCGTAATAAGGCACGAAAATCAACAACTAGGGCTCCTTGGGAGGCCTACAAGCCAACTGTCTCACTTCTTGTGAGACTTTTGGCTTGGACCCATCTCTTGTGTTTGGCATGTGACCAACTCGCTTGGTTACATGTACTCTTTGGATGAGCTTCTGGCTTGGTCCATGAAGCCATTTGGCTTAGTGCCCACGAGTTTTTTTGGCTTAGGCACTTTCTAGAGACGAAATGTGACTGACGTACTTGGTCCTATGCACTCTCAAGGCGAGCCTATATTATCGACACCTGCTCGAGCTATTTGTCTTGATCCTGCCCCTATGAATCAACATGTGATCGACATGATTGGTCACATATGCTCCGGAATGAGCTGACATCGCCTCACGTGAGCCGTACAAGATCCTTATGTGGAACTGACTATTCACGTGACCAAACTCATTTGGCACATACTTAGTCACTGATCAGTTTGAGCCCTTGGCTCAGCCATTGACACCCCAAGTGCCCTTTAGCTCAAACTCTCAGGTGATCCATTAGTTAGTCACATCAACACTCATGTGGACTCTAGGCTCCGAGTCCATGTGGTGGACCTGGGCGGGTGCAACCAAGCTTATTCGTTCAAATCTCCACCGACGAAGTCTCAAATGATTCGACGAAGCAGATCGTACCGAACCAAACCATTCCAACTAGCCGAACCCGAGCAGTCTCAATTGACTCGAATTCAATCGACGCGAGCTTAGATTGCCCCTTGTGCGCACCTCAGTTCAAATCATGATCAAGCCAAGGTCGAACCCAGATCAATCCTCGGCCGTGCTAAGGGAACCCACTATGTCAGCTTAGCAGACGACTCAAAATGACGTGCATACAACTAGTGTGCCCATAAAGCACCATTGCGCAAAAAACATTTATTTCAACCTTTGACCTGCATGATCAAATTGCTTTTGAATTTATTATGGCACAATCAATCATGTCAGTGATTCAAAGTTTTCGAACACATGATATCTAGCATGCATAACAAGCTCACTACCACATGGCATATTTTATGTGGTGAAATACACATGCAAATATTGCATTTAGATAATTATTTTCAAACACCCTTTTAAACAAGAGAAAATAAAAAAAATTATTAACGAAAGAGCATAATAGCCCTTTTCTTGTATATTTGTTTATAGGATTGATTTGATGTGAAGGTTGGTATTACGGTATACGACAAAGATTCATGTCCGAATTCCAGTTCAACAACCATGTCACGTTTGTTCATTTGGTCAGAGTTTGATTACAACTTTCGGGATTAAGACTTATGCCTTTTAGGAAATCATAGTTTGATTTTCCAAATCTGTACTTGTAAAATCTTGACAATATGGATGAAATTTGATGAAATAATGGCCTCGGGCAGGCTTGTAGCTATGGGACAAAACATAAAAGGCCCTACTATGATGCAGAGCGAGAAATAAAAGCAGACAACAATATTTGTAGGGTTTAAGAAAACTGAAATATTGTGGAAGATTAAATTTCATGATGAACATAGTTGGAATCTAGGGTTATACATGTTTTAGAGTGTCAATGCACATGCATCAAGTCCCTTGATGTATTTAACGTCCACCTTTTTTTTTTGAAATCCTGTAATAATTGAAAATATAAGTTTATGATATTTCTTGATAAATACAGGTAGGTCTGTGATAACCAGACTTGGATATAATGATAAATGACAATTACGTTGGATATTTTCAGTTGTACTCATGGATCACTTAAATTTGGGTTGGGGTGTATTTGATCACCGACTCCATGGAACAAATATCCCTTCAGCCTGGCTTTGAATTTTGGAATTATGTCATTTTGGGAGAAGAAAGGGGAATTAGGGAGCTTTTGGCTTGGAACAGGTCATAATGTGTGTGTTTAACGTTGAACCGCAATGTGCTCATTGTTCACCATGATAATTTGTCTGTTGGACATAGATATAGCTGCAGAATAATAGAAGCTGAAAACACCTGTTTACGAAGTGCACTTATTGAAAGATCTAATGGATCAACTTTGATGGATCATAGCTTGATTCATAAAGGTGATCCTGTATTGATTGGATTAGGCTTTCAGTTTATGGATAAGATGTTCTCCTAAAGGATTTACTCGTAGAAGCTTTGCACCGTAAGTTAAATCTTATTTTCAATTTAATTTTATCACTTTTGACCTTAAAAAATTTATACCAAGAGCTCCAGCATGGTTTAACTATGGTAGATCGTTGGAGTTCTCCACCCCTTAAATGAAAAGTCTGGACAGGTCTGCAATGGTGCAAAAACTAACAAAAGAAAAACTGGTACAAATCAATGTTACTCTTATCATTCTCTTTCTTCTATGTACTTTTGTTCAACTGCTTCTTTGTACTATTGTTCTAGTATTTGTTCTCTTATCCTTTTGGACTTTGTCAATATTGAATGCATTCACTTGACTTTCAATCTTTTCAGTGTTTGCAGCACCCTTAAAGGGTTAACATTGTGTCTTTTTTTGTATCGTATCATCCCCTCTTTGACTGTGATAGCTAATAGCTTTTGGAACCTATTTAATGTGATTATTGCTATTTTCATTATCTTTGATGAAATGGTAGATTCAGAGTCCATGATTTGTTTTTCAAACTTAAAAGTGATTTTCTGCAGTTCCTTTAAGTATCCTCAGACATTTTTTTCCTTTATTTTGTTTCAATGATTGTCAAGTGAAACTATCTAATTTATGTCATTTGGAAAAACATTTGAATGCATGTCTGAGTTTTTGTAATTGTTGATTATCACTTTTTTGGCCTCTTGTTTTGTGCAGCTGTAGCTGAACTTCTTGATAATGCTGTTGATGAGGTATATAGCATGCCCTTTTATTATTTAGGTGTAGTAGTGATACTAGCTATTAAATCTGAATCTGATATACATGATCTACTGTATTAAATACCATCCAAATCCATTCTAACTTGCAAAATGTTTCAAGAATTTTGTTGCCATTTTTTGAGTTTTGATGTTGTTATCAAGGTGTAACCGTGTGTAACCATCTTGAAGTTCACTGGTTTAAATTTTCGTGCAGCTGTATTGTTTTTAATATAAATCAGCACCAACCATATGTCATATGTTTTTGCGTTGCTATCAGATTTGCAACGGTGCAACCTTTGTAAAGGTGGATAAAATCAACAATTTCAAAGATAATAGTCCCATGTTGCTGTTTCAAGGTACTTATCGCTCCTAGAGTAGTAGTACATAGTTAGGTGCTTGAATAACATCGTAAATATAACTTTTTGAAGTTATTGACATAGGTCATCTGTGCAGATGATGGAGGGGGAATGGACCCTGAAGGTGTACGGCGTTGCATGAGCTTAGGGTTTTCATCTAAGAAGTCAAAGACAACCATCGGGCAATGTAAATGCATTGCCTCTTATAACATCTGTCCCTTTCTTCCTTTGATTATGCTTTTACTTTGCTACTGTTACCATGGGGCACTGCCCAAAGGGCTGCACCATGGGGATAAAGCCAAGACTATGCACAAATATATTAGGACTCTAAGAATATTACTGACACCGAGGATATTAATTGTCTCATTTACTTGTCCTTCTTGTCACGAAATATGGAGATGAACATTCCTACAGACAAACATACATTATCCTCCCCCCCAACCTATTTCTTCCTTTATTTCTCTTTTGCATTCTGATGATCATTATAGGCTTCTGGTTCGTACACAAGTTATTGGTCTCCTTTTTACCACATTGTAATGGATTTTGAAAAGCTGGAATATGGTTGTTTTTAAAAATGTTTTTGAATCATTCCTTTGTTAATGCGTCGGATTCTTAATCTCCATCAGAAATTTCGTACTCACTGCTGGAGGAATCAACGTATGTATGGTTCAATAAAGAAGAAAACTTCGATCATTGGTGTTAAATGGGAACCCCCCCCCCCCCCCCCCCCCCCACACACACACACACAGACTTTTCGGGAGAACTAAAGCTTTCTTTTCTACACTTTCTGCTTTCAAGCTTGACCTTTATGAACGTGGCTCGCAAGTGGCATTCCAGAAGTTGCAACTTAATGAAGATGATGACCTAGTCATTTGGGAATGTCAAGATCTTATTCGTTCATTTGATAATGTTTGATGGAATCATGTTTTCCGGGAAGCTAATGACGCAGCAGTTTGGTTAGGCAGTATGGATCGGCATGTTGATTCTGCACGTTTGTTCCTATCTACATTTCCGGATGAACTTCTGGCTATTACTAACCAGGATATGTGTTTGGTGTACTACCCTCGTGTTATTCATGATCCTGGCTGAACACTGTTTACCACAAAAAAAAGTTCTTTGCATACCTTAGAATTTAATGGTACAATCGAGAGCATTACTTATAGGTTATATTGGAGTTATGGAAGGTTGATATTGGAGATCATAAGCTGGATGTCCTATGAAAGACCTTTATAGTTTATATGTTGGAAATGGAACTATGAACACTCTGCACTGGACACACCATCGATATGACTTTGGATTGTTTGTTTATGGAGGTCTTTAACTTTTTGGATACAATTAATCTGAAGACTTGTTTGGCTAGTAATAGCAGAGGTGTTGTTCGTGATTGTGTGAAAGGTTACTTGAGGGTGTCATGTGTGCATGTGGTACATGAATTTTATGCTGAATATGGTAAACACTTGCTTCACATAAAGGTACAATGGTTCTAGCCATGTGATTATGTACATGTTTTATTTATCTATTATTTTTCATCTTATTTTTATATTTAACTTAAAATTTAGTGAATTGCATTGTTAATTTCTGGTTTGGGGTGCAAGTATAGCTACATAGTGGATTGTGATCAAGTGGCATTTACCTTGATAATGCTGATGTAATGGCTGGTTCATTCCCATTGGCATTGTATTTCAACCATGTTTATTTCTTAGTTTGTTTCTTGCTTGTGGTATCTTCACACTAGATATAGCCTCTTAATGCCACACATTTCTTGTTCTCTCATTTGTAATTTATAATATAGATGGCAATGGCTTCAAGACTAGTACCATGAGACTGGGTGCGGATGCAATTCTGTTCAGTCGCGCAATTCATGGAAGGTAATATTTTCAGAGGTTTGTTGTCCTACCCATGTGGTTTGCACTATTATATAACTAGCATTTTTGCTTCAAAAAATTGCTGTTTTCTCTCTCTTTGTATAATATAATATAACAATCTAGAAATGCCTTCACTACTAAACAGACAACAGCACATGTACCCCATCTTTAGTCTGGAAAGCTTCACCGGGTTGATTAAATGATCATGTTGATGTAAAAACTAAATAGTATGTAACTACCACCAACTATTGTAAAGTGCTTCACAAACGCATCAGTTAAATGAGAATGAGAGGGAAGGATATGAACAAACTAACATGATCATGCTTTTAGGGCACCATTGAAGTGTACCTGAACTTTTTCGGGACAAGGGGAATGCCCTTCTGTTCATGACGACCCTTGCGTATCTAGGGTGAGAAGAGAATGATTCCAACACCATGAAATATTCCATGCAGATTTCATACATGATCTTTACATTAAGATGTGGGAAAGAGTTCAGATCAGGTTTGTCCAGAAAAAAAGGGGAAATAAAGAGGTTGAAGGTGGAATAGAGATGTGTTGTGTATATGGGATTTTCCTCATGAGTCATGATTGCTGTAATACCCTGTAAATTACAGTCAATGTCCACCACAGTGGATCAATATTCAACTTGGAGAATCCTACGGGTTAAATGGGTCACTTACTTCTAGACTTTGATTGCACTATTGCTCCTTGAAGGGATGTAAGTAAAAGAAAGGAATAAATAAATTAATAGATTAAAGGTTAAAGCTAGGAGAAAGAGTTTTGAGTGCGTATCTTTTTAGTGCGCTAGGAAGCTAAATTAGGGTTTGTAGGTGGAACCTGACCTCTGATGAGGCCGAGACAAATGTTTCCGTCTTAGGACTAGGTCCAATAATGATAACAAAATGCTATTCGGCTGTTTATGACATGAAAACTAACCCAATCTTTCCCGACATTTGTATAATTGGTGCTTATCTGGCTTTAAAATCTTCAGACATAAATATTTTGGATGATTTTTTAATGCAGTTCAACACTACCTAAGAGTTTTGTCATATCAAGGATTTGCTTTCATTACTTGCAAATTGCAAATAACAAACCAACAACCATCTTTCTTTATATGAACCTCCTTTTCATGTGCCAGTGAACATGTGGAAGTGGATACCTTGTCATTTACCCACATTTGACTGTAGTACTAAAGCTAAAATTTGAATTTGTCTTGGCCTTTAGGTCCTTAGATAGTTAGATGGAGTGAAACCTAGGAAGCATGGATACTCCGAAACAGGACGTGTGTCCGTATCGGATACGTATCGGACATGGATACGACCCGGATACGGCTAATGAGTATCCAAATTAAAAAAATCAAAACAAAAAAATTGAATACGGCGGGGATACGACTGGTGTCATTTTTTTGTTTATTTTTTGTCGGAGTCACTTAAAAATAGGTCGGATCGACGGATTCAGAAGTCATAATTGAACTTGGTTTCACTTAGAACTCATGAGGCCTCAACCAAGGGTTTGATCCCCCCCGATCCTCTTATACCCCCACCTCTACTCCTCTGACAACTAGCCGCCTGACCCCCCCTTAGACGACGACGATGTTTGAGCTCTCCGACGGCGAAGTTAGGGCTCTCCGCTTACTCCAATGCCTTTGGTACCTCCTGACGCCAACTTATTTTCATTTGTGAAGGACATCTATACTAGGGGTATAAACTTTCTACTATTTTAATCATATATGCACACACAATTATATATATATATATATATATATATATATATATATATATATATATATATATATATATATATATATATATATATATATATATATATATATAATTGTCGTATCCTTGTCCTACTTTTCAGGATTTGCCGTGTTCCGTGTCCGGATCTTTATCCGTGTCCATGCTTTATAGAATGAAACATTTGGTAATTACAGCAATTCAGAAATTGTCTTCAATTTTAGTCGATTAAAAAGAGTAAGTTCATAGAATAGAAAATTCAATTGGAGGAAAAAAAGAGAGAAAGAAAGTACAGGTGATGTACTTCCACATTTCGACATGTAGGGCTTATCCCACACACAAACAACAAGGCTTATTCACTTGGTTCTGAAGCTGGCTGTATAGATCATATTTCATCTTTACTTCCTATCTAAGACAATGGCCTATGAAATGGTATGGATCTTCATGTGTCTCTCTATTTCCATCCATATCTTCTTTTGTCCGCTTCATTCTCCCGCTTCAGCGTGCTAGAGACATCCTCTTGACTGAGGTCACCTTTGTTTGGCTCATGGCCAAACTGTCTGGCATGTTTATTTTCTCTCTGTTCTGTACCAATACTTTCTAATTTACTTGTGTCTAACTCCACCCTTGTAGTTCACTCCAACAATACATCCACTTTGATAGGGTTTAATTGTTCTCATTCAATTTTTATCAAATCAGAAAAATTTGAGTTAGTAACTATTTTGAGTTTAACAAGTATATAAACAATGCTTGCAGTTATAAGTTTCCATCTCATCAGTATCCTGAATTTTCTGTTTCTCATGTTATATACTAACATTGTTCATTTTCTTTATATAGAGGTTCAACACTACATACAAGTAACTTTGTAAGCAATTTTCGTTTGCATTATCTTGTATGTATAGGAAAAGAAAGAATACACACTATCAATTAGCCATTCACAGACATGCAGGCCCCACTGAAGTGGGATATACACATATTGACTGAATGACTGGGTGATGGTTTGGTTTTGTAAGAATATTTGGTGTTAAGCATTACACGCATGCATATGATTGCTTTCAGATTACCTTGACGTGTTGAAGTTTTCATGTAACATATATTCTGAGATTTAAAAGCTATAATTGCGTATATTAATACATTAATTGTCGCGTTCTCCTTGTATAAAATTTCATATTCTCGTTGATATAATCTAAGCTTTCAATTTGTATTTCTAACACCTTTTTTTCCTTGATTCATTCTAGTCGTGTAACTCAGAGTATAGGCCTGCTATCGTATACATATTTAAGAAGAACAATGAAAGATGATATAATTGTCCCAATGGTGACATTTTCTTCTCTACCCGTTCTACCTGCATGCTTGTGTAAAAATTGATTTTTTCCATGTTTGAAACACTATTTTTGTTTATTATTGCAGATTGATTTTCAAATTCTTGGAGGTCAGGCCGTGCCATTACTTTATAGCTCGCAGGATGATTGGGATAATGACTTGAAAATAATTCTTGATTGGTCTCCTTTTTCTTCGAAGGAGGAACTTTTGCTACAGGTTTTATATGTTAATTGTTGTGCTATTTTAGCTTTACTTCTAGAAATTCCTTCATTTGTATTTTCTTTATTACTTAGGTAATATTTTTGTATCCTTGCTCAATTTGCTGTGTCTTTTCAATTTCCGTTTTTTGTGTCCAGTTTTCTTTGTCTTTCTTGTTAACTAGTGGTTATTTTCTTTGTAGAAATTGTTCACTTCTCACTGGACAAGCTTTGTAATGACTTGATTACATCTGCAGACCTGAACCAACGATTTAAGTCATTTCATAGGAATTAAGTTTATTGATAAGTGTGGTCAGATATGACTTTTTCGTAGTATACTTCAAGACTTACTAGAGGAAAATTGATTATTTGTTATAGTCTGAAGCTTGCTACACGACCAATGCTTTAAAGGAAGAGGTCAGCAAGGCTTGTAGGTAAAACAAGTATAAAAATGAGTATAAGACACATCTTCTGCTAAATACCTTTTTTTCCCCTCTTACTGTTAACAAGAGAGCAATGATTCAGAAACTAAGCAGATGCTGATTGATACCTGGAAGTTGGAAGTAAGCAGATGCTGATTGATAATTTGAAGGATGCATGGTCTTGATTGTCTTACCTGAAGTTTAAGCGTTGGAGACTGATGATGAAATCATATTATCCGCTATTTTGGTGCCAATTTAGGTACATGATTCATACTTTATTTCACTCCAATCATGCGATCTCAAGATACAAACTATACAACTGATAGCGTGCACCTCATATCCAATGAATTGTGTGGATATATCGACACTACCTCACCACTCATAATCACACTCTATACAGAGAATTTGCTTTGTAAGTAGAAACATCCTTTTCTTGTTGGACTTTATGAAGATCTTAGCGAGCACTATTGTGGATAAGATGTGAGGTATTAAGTGATCCGTTGAGATACGATAAGAATAAAATGAAAATATGTTTTTAAGCTAATGCAACACTAGTGTTGGAATTTGAAAAACACTCTATTTGTGACAATGCAGTGGACTTAGGTGGGACAATGAACTACATTTTATGAATGGAGACACGTAAGCGAGTAGTTTTCATAGACGTTTCGTTATGTTCTATACTCCATAGTCCATACTCCAGCAATTGATCACAATATTCTCCTGCTTCTAGTGAGAAGGTAACTTTGAGTGAAACTTGATACAAAGACCAATGAAATTACCAACTTTAATCAACACCAATATATGCTTGAAGCTGAAGGAGAGGATTTGTATGAAAGAACGATCTTTGTTTGATGGAGCTTAAAAAAATCTAATATTATTCTTGGTTTGTCCACCTCCAAACTTAAACATGGTAAAAATAAGTCAGATTAGCCTATTATGAAACTGGAGGTCTCCACAAATATTTGATGTAGGGGATCACCTGGTTGGTCAGCATTTGAATAAGCTTAGAGTTAAATCATTGAGGACGAGGACATGAAACTGGGGGTCTCCACAAATATTTGATGTAGGGGATCACCTGGTTGGTCAGCATTTGAATAAGCTTAGAGTTAAATCATTGAGGACGAGGACATGAACGAGCCATGCTTGATGGTGCCTTGAAGATTGCGGGGCACTGCAATTCATGAGACATATTGCATATTGTGCACAAGTAAAACACATTTTCTTTCAAGGTACAACATGAGTAATGCCAGGTTTAGAGAATAAAAGGTATACTGGCCGATTGTGGAGCTAACGATAGATTACATGTGGAGTTGGGCATATGTTAAGTTTGTTAACTAATTTCAATCAATCATCTGGAGAAGATCAACGGGTGAGCAATTTTGGTGTTTGCCAGCCGAGCAATGAATATCATACCAACCATGTAGTTTGTCCTCGGCAAACAAATACCATGCGAACAATATACGGTCTTTTATGTTAGATCATATTTGTTATTACTTTTTGGACAAAATGTGTTTGTGATTATCTCTGGTGGTAATCATATCGTCAACATTAATAAAAAGCATATGATGTTTTTATGGATGAATGGTCGTGGGAGATGTTTTTATGGATGAATGGCCGTGGGAAAATCCTTCTGATTGAGCTTTGAAATTAGGCTAGAGAAGGCGTGTTTAGGGCCATAAATGTCAAAAATGAAGACGAAGAATGCATATTGCAATGGTAGAGTTAAGTATGTCATCTCAATCGTCACCTCATAACACTTTAATTCAACCCATGCTCAGTGTTATCATATGCAACCGCATAAACAATCTTGAAACACCCCTAGCATATGAGGGCTATACATGATTTCAGTATATGGTAACCACACACTATATTATGTGGTCATATATGCGACTATGTAATAGTTGTGCTTGTGCCCCACACAGCATACTGTGCGGTCGCAATCCTCCAATTCCAACCTTCAATGTTTTGACCTTTGAATTCAACTAATATTTCCCCCTAAATCGCCCTTCTTACCCTATATATGACCACCACCCCTACAACCACACACACACACAACAAAAAAGAAAAAATCCCACACCTCTTTGAACTCTTCTAACAATTCTAAATTTTTATCCAAGCCAGTGTTGTCAAGGCGACGAGGCGCGTCTGAGGTGCAAGGGGCTGCTAGAGCCTGAGGCGCAAATAAGGCGCACGCCTTAGTGTGTAAGGCGCAAAAATATATAATTTGCTTTAAAAATTAATAATAATTGTCAAAAAAATTCTAAAATTCATAAAAAAGATATATTTTCTGAAAAAAAAGAAATATGACCATTATTCATCTAAATCAATGCAAGCCACAAGGTATACACTAACTCATAGAAGGAAAAATGACTATTAATTAACATTCAAAAGCAACTAAAAAAGACCATCAAATAGTAAATAACAAAGAAAAGAAAATACTCAAATACATTTATTTACTGATTTTTTTTAAAGTGCATGATGTGCATTTTTACTTCATCTTGTTTCACCAATATCATGCATTGCAATGTCTCATACCAATTAGCTTGTTGCAGGATTGCGGCCACCTACACACGCAGAGAAAGAGAGCGCGGGGGCCGGGGGGCTGCAGTGAGAGAGAGAGAGGGGGCTGCAGTGAGAGAGAGAGAGAGAGGGGGGGGGGAGCAGTGAGAGAGAGAGAGAGGGGGCTGCAGTGAGAGAGTGAGAGAGAGAGAGGGGGCTGCAGTGAGTGAGAGAGAGAGAGAGAGAGGGGGGGCTGCAGTGAGAGAGAGAGAGAGAGGGGGGCCTGCAGTGAGACAGAGAGAGGGGGCTGCAGTGAGAGAGAGAGAGAGGGGGGGCTGCAGTGAGAGAGAGAGAGAGAGGGGGGCTGTAGTGAGAGAGAGAGAGAGAGGCGGAGGACTTCAGGTGGTCCTCGACTCCTCACAGGCGCACAGAGAGAGAAAGAGAGAGAGAGAGAGAGAGAGAGAGAGAGAGAGAGGCGAAGGTCACTCACCTCTAGGCTGCAGGCTCTCGACGGAGCTGCGGAGGAGGAACTGCGGGCTCTCGACGCCTCACACAGAGAGAGGCGGAGCGGCGACGGCTCACCGGAGAGAGGTGGAGCTGTAGGCTCGACGCCTCACACACAGAGAGAGAGAGAGGCGGAGCGGCGGTGGAGGAGGATCTTCCTCGACGGCTCGCCGCTCACCGGAGAGAGGCGGAGCTGCAGGCCGGGCCGTCGAGGCTCCCGGATCTCTGAAGGCTGCCGCTGAACCCGAGCCCGCTGAACCCTAAACCCGAGCCTCTTCAGTATATTTAAACAGAAAAAAAAACCAAAACAAACGGTTCAAAAAAAAACCGAAAAAAACCCGGAAATAACCGGGCGCAGTAAGGCGCACGCCTGAAACGCCCTGCGCCTGGTTTGTGAGGCGCTGCAAGGCGCGCCTGAGCAGCGCCTTGCTGTGCTCGCCTCACCAGGATGCGCCTGAGGCGCATCTGGCTGAAACGCCCTGAGGCGCGCGCCTCACTGCGCCTTGACAACTATGGTCCAAGCCCTTTAACTCCAAGCTCTCTTTAAGACTTCAAGTTTTCTCATCTTCAAGCTTTCTAACTCTCAAGCAAGCTCTCCCTAAATTATTTTCCAAGTTCTCAATATCCCTCCCATCTCCCCCCCCCTCGGCGCAGCACACACACACTCACACACAAAAAAGAAATCCGACAAGAGGCGACCATAAGGAGTCTGTGGGTTTTGAAAAAAAAGAAAATCCAATTGTAGGAGATGTTAAGGAGTCTGTTGGGTCGATATAAGAAAAAATAGTGAATAATAAAATAATTAAAACTTATACGAAAAGTGAAGATTACCCGTGATAAATCCAACTGCCCTCAAGTGAACTTGCCGCTACCGATGCACTGGTTCAAAATGGTGATTTAATGCCATAATTAGCAGTTCTCCATAGTATGACTTCATATTGTGCAAGCAACAACGAGGGGGATTTCTCAAACTATTGAAGACCTTTTCTTGAGATGCCAATTGAACATTCGAGAGTGAAAAGAGAAAGAGGGGGGGGGGGGGGGGATTGAAAATCCACTTGAATGAGAAGAGACTTGATTTTCTTTATTCACAAAGAACTTGATGATCTGTTGTTTATTTTTGTGTGTTCGGATAAAGGGGATTGAGCCCCTATAAATAGCTAACCAAATGGTGTATACATGCGTAATTTGATTTTATGAACCGTTGCATACACACCTATTGGCCAGGTGAACTCGTTCAATTGCCCATACATGGCTCGGTCTCAAAATCCTTGCATCAGTTTGGCCCAAGCCTGAAATAGAATGGCCCACCAGCCAACATCGACACAAAGCCCAATCCATGTGTAAACCTGTGTGCGAGTCGAACCCGATCTGTTGCACGCGAGTCCACACTCGAGTTGGCTCCCGATATGCTAAGGGAGAATAAAATCTACGAAACCTTGGCCTTGCCGGTATGGGACTAAAATTCCGTGAGTGAATAGTGGCATGACATAATTTGCTATTGAAACTTTTATTTTTTGTTGTTACTCGGTTAAAATATCCAATAATCCTCCAATAAAAAAAAGTTTAAAAATTGAAAATTATGTAAGCTCTCGCAGAATTTTCAAATTTTGAAAATGTCAAAAGCTTGGTATCACTCGGAAGAATTATATTTCCTTAAATGTGACTTTTGATCATAGACCTTTAACTATTTAACAACAGATCCTCTTTGGCCATGTCCCTCGGTGAACCAAGTTTGAGCTGAAGATAATAGTTGGCAGACCAGATCTAAGTCAGTAGTTCTTCAGGTCTTTAGAGGTTCCTATTTGAATTTAGAGGTCTTGTACTATCACAGGTTTCATTTGTGCTTTAGTTGACAGCCTATAATTCTCATAGGAAAGTGTCTTACACACTTCTATAGCTGAGTTTATCTAAGATATCCTATTATTAGTTTATTACCACACAAGAAATCAAGCTTTTCTACTTATTAAGAGATTAGTCTCAACATTAGGCAGAACATTATGGGAAATGATAATTATGCATAGTAGATATGAAGCTTGAAACTTCCATTCCTTTATAGTGTCAATCATGGAGCCACATGGTGGATGAACAAAGGCAGGGCACACTTTGTTTTTGAAACATTATTGTTTATTAAAATACGCAGCAGAGGCGATACCAACAATGAGGAGCGACAACGAGACGGTGAAAGCCACTGCCGTGCTGCTCTACATGTCACCTACAACAAATTCAGTACTTCTTAGCCTCTCTGAGTATTTGTTATATTATATTAAATAGTTACTAGATCTCTGCTCACAAAACCATCCATCTCTTTTAAGTCTTCTGCGAGTTCTTTTTTGCTTAAACCCATTAGGTCCAATGATTCAAGATAGAAGTATGAGCACTATGCCACTATATAAGTCCTAATAGAAAGAATCGTTTGGTGAGTACATCTTGTAGTTATAACAACAATGCTGCTATTGCTTAACGCAATCAACATGTTGCCATTTTTTTGGTTCTAATGCAAAAGTATGCCTTAATGTTTCTAGGGCGATTGAGTCATTAACCATAACTTGTGCTAACGGACACATAACTACTAAATATAGTTTTTGGTTTGTTTTAAACTACTAAGTTCCATTTGGCTGTGATGTAGTTTTTAGCGAAGTGCTGTACTGAAAGCTCTATTGGACAAAACATTGATCTTTTCTTTAGCGAGTGGAGCTTTTGGGTCCCTTAGGAGCGCTTTTCTTTGGTTACCAAACAAGTCTTAACACACTTGAGCCTTCTTAGAGCACTTTTGGGCTGCCCGATTGCAAAGCCAAATGGGCCCTAGACCAAAATATTCAGTTTTGAATACATTTCTCAAGCGAAAACACCAACATAAGCATTCTCTAACATGAGCCAATTTCCGTAGAATCTCCAGGGCTTATGGAGTTGAGGAAATCAACAATTCGGTACTTAGGATTGCATGTGGTTTCTACTAATGAAGTTTATTTGCATGGTATTATGGTTCTTTGTAATGAGATGCTAGTATGATGACTATTAGGGATTATTCAGCAAGTGCTGATTTTATTCACCATAGGAAGAAACTTAAAGTCGTTAAAGCTCTTGAATAAGTTGATATAGCTCAAAATAAAGTGGACCCTGCCCCTCGCTAAATAGCGCCTGAGCTCTAAATGCACAACGTTTGAATCTAGAAACTAGTTGATTGTCCTTCTGCTCTATTGCTACAAACTTCGAGCGACAACAAGCTTACCTCAGTGCTGTCCAGGAAATCAATACAAGGCTAATTAATGAAGTTTGGGATGAGTCCTTTCTTGGAACCATGCTCAAGATATGCTTTTCACCGATCGCTGATTATATCTTTCTTTTAGTTCAAGCTAAAATGAAGAAATGAAGTTCAATCCTCTTCTGCTCGGGGAAGATTTAATTGGGCTATGAAAATTCTGAGGTTACAAATGATTGATTCTTTTGTGATTGGAAGCCAATCGGAAGAGGTCTGTTATGAAGCCTAGACTCTTAGTGATTTATGCAATTGATTATGATTGCTTTTAGTTTATGGAGTGAGAGGATGAATTCTAGAGTGAGTTAAATTCATGGTCTTAGACAAGAATATAGGTTCTTCATTTTTGGGGAAAATACTTACTAGAACTAAGCTTAAGTTGGATTTTGTCAGCGTTTTAGGCTAGGAGAATGAAGGGGAGATGGTGATCCAGAGCCCTTTGGCTTGAGGAGGTTGGCAACAATAATATCTTATGTCACAATGTAGCTAGTGCTGAAGAAGAATCAACTGAGTCTAATCAAGGTGGGTACCAAGTGATTGAAATCAACTAAAAGGCTTCACCAAAGGAATAGATATTACTATTCTAATTATGGTATGAAGGATAGCCTGATTAAAATTTTGTGAATGATAGATTTTGGAATCTGTTTGATGGATGCAAAATGGTCTATGTCCTTTTTATTCTGCATTATATTTTTTGAAGTGCCTACGATCAGGAGGATGATTGCAATGGATTAAATGCTTTTCTCTAATATTTATCCCTATGGAAACAAGAGCAAAAGAAATGAACTGCAGATCCATTAGTCTTGATGGGTAATTTTGACTGAAGTCCATGCTTCTAGTTTGAAATAGACAATTGATGAAATTTGCTAGTCATAAATAACCTTTTTTTCTTAGAAATAATTATTTTTGTGTGGCTTATGGACACCAGAATGCTTTAATGGCAAACAAGAGTAGCGAAATGAAGGTTGAGTACTTGGGCCTGACTTTTAATTTTTTTCGTAGACAATTTTGATTTGAACTGCCCCCTAAAGTTAATGCAAGGTGGTTTCCTGAATAGTTCTTGGATCTTGTGTGGTATGTCTATGATATCGCATTCACTGGTAATTAACTAAAGTTGCCATACTTGCAGGGTATTGAGGTTTAATTCATTGAGGTCTCGTACCTTCATTATAATAGTGTCTGAAATCCCAAGGAGAATGAAGAGAAAAGCTTGTGATATTGGCTTACTAATGTATTAAGATGTGTTAGGAAGGTTACTAGGTTAGTGATATCTAGTTAGCTGATAGTCTATTATACCTTTGTTGAGTTAAGAAAGAGCATATCTGGATTTAAGTTTTGTAAATTGTTTTGAATTACTCTCGCAGTTGAGGATTAGCTGTTATGAACTCTGTAACCAAATTGGATAAGGTCACTTAATGTACATTAGCTATGCGTTCCAACCTGCCTTGCTGATTAGCTGATTACTTTTGTCATATAATTCAATCAGTTGGCTGAACACTTGAATGTCAAGGAATGGGAAGCTTTTGAAATTTTCGTAATGTTCAAGTGGTCTAGCTATCCTGGAAAGGTAAAAATCCTTGTGTACCAAAGGGTTATCTTGGCTTTGCCTCAAGAAGCTGAGCTTAATGTTTGGAATTTGGAAGTGAACTTGTCGGATGGAGAGCCAAGCTTTTTATATTGGTGGCTTAATCCCTCTTTTGATGACATTCCTTCAATTCTGCCTTTCTATCATCTCTCCATCTTCTACCCTCTCGCTAGAGTTTCTAAGTTAATTTAAACTTTCCATTCTTAAATTAGAAATTTGCAAAACTTTGTGATAGCTCACCCATTTCCCAACTTGGTTGGGTGGGGCTTTGTTTGGGTGGGTGTTTTTTGGGGGTGGGTGGGGGGAGGTGTTAGAAAAAAGTGAAAGGTGCCATCCTCAAAAAAGTAGGTCTTGTTGGGCAATTAGCTATGGAAACCGGGCAATGATAAAGGAGCACATGATTGTAACGTAATGGTAAGACAAAGAGGGAGATTCTACTAGAGGCCTTGTACCCATTCTCCACTATTTATCAACAGAGAACATAGATAGTTGGCATCTTTACCAAAGGGTTATGTATATATCTGTGCGAGGGTGTTGCATTGTGGTTTCTGTTGGACTATCTGGTGCAGTGAAACCCCTTCTTTAAGCTATAGATTATTGTAAAGTTTACCTTGGGGATCCGCTTATATTAATTTTGGTGACATGTTACATCGTGGCTTTTGTTGGACTTCTTGTGCCACAAATTCCCTTCTTTAAGATGCATTTGATTCTCTCCATTCCAACTGTATTATAGTCACAAAAGAGTTGGTGCTAGCCTTCCCTCTACTAGGAAGTTAGGACTATGAATTCTGGAGTTTATGCATGGAAGCAACAAAAGGATATGGTGGCGTAACTATTCGAATCTATACTTTCTTGCTTGAAGGTGGTATTATATATGTTGAGGTGGATGTGCATTAAAATTAAAACAAAACGGTGAGAATTGACTTTATTTTTGGAAGTGTTGGAATCGAGCCAATTTAGGAGAATGTTGTGCAAAACTGATTTATTTGGTATGATGGAGTGATAGAGCTTGGCTTTTGTATATGGGTACATGGATGCATGTTGTGAGAAAGGATTTGGAAAGCTGCCAATGACACCATAGTAGAACTTCAATAAGAATGGACATCAATTAAGGTTTTATAAAGGAACCCGAAATAGTTGCTATAAATACACATTAACTACCCCACCTGAACCGTATGGGCACCTTGAGAGATTCAAAGAAGCAAGTAGATGTTATGAATATAAATCGTGGATAGAGTGCATCGAGATTGCGTAACTCGTTGAAGTCTTTAGAACGAAAGAATTTAAAGTTTGAAAATAAGGCAAGGAGCAAGGTTGATGAGTGCCTAGGGTCTGCAGCCAATTGGTAATAGTTCTCCAATGCTGCAATCATTCTTTTATGTGGGTGATGGCCCCTGAAACTCCATTGACTATTTTTCTTCCATTTTTTTGTGTGATCTTTGCTCTTGTTATTTCCTTGAATCTAATACAGCCTGTGCAGGTCTGTTACCTCCATTCTCCAAGAAGGGATAAGATGATTTTGTTCCACAAGGTAAGGGATTTACATCGCTGAACTATCTACCATATTTGTACAAATTATTCTTGGTAGAATGAAGTTAGTGCCAAAGGATATCTCCTAGACTATAATGACAATTGTTGCATCTGAGCGGGCGGGCCGACTGTTGTGCACCTAGTGTTTGTGTGCCTGTGCATGGCAGTATACTTGTTTTTGATATATTGCTCTGTTGACTGAAGAGTGGGGATAAAAACCTAGGTGGTTAAGAAAATTTTGGGTTTCATGATTATTACTTAGAGCAATGAATTGAGGGAGCATGAGAGTAGTTATTGGACCAGAATTGCTGTGTGGATGATCGTTTTCAGGAATTTGGAACTTTTGTGCTCATAAGGTGAGGCAATGTAAGCTGAAGGTGTTGGACTGCAGTCCTTATTACTTTTGAACAGCTGAAATCAAAATGAGTGTATTAAGATGTTCCTGCAGAAATAAGGGAGAAATATGTTCATTTTGCAGTGTGCCTTAAATGTGGAAGAGGGCCTTCAGTTATTGTTGAACTGTCTAGGTAGTAGTAATACCTATTTATTGATATAAGGTAGTAATACACAAGAAAGAATAAGAAATGAGACAGATCACAAATAAGGTAGGAGCCCTGCTATCATATATTAACTTATCGCCATGACTATCATATATCGCATCTTCCTTAAATCCGTAGTGAGCCGTATGTTCCTCCACAGGGACCACATGGAGAGTAGGGACGCTGGATGTTCTCTTAAAGTGGAGTATCGCCTTGAAGTGCTCCCAAATCGGGCGAACATAAGAGCAAGAAAGGAGTAGGGACTCTGCTGTTCACATGGGTTTATATGAAATAACTAATAATATACTCTCTGTACCTCCTACTTCCACCTAGGAATCCTCTTTTTTCTGAGTATTATTTGCTAAATTTTCTATCTTCACGTATGTAGTCTATTTGCATGTTACAGCTGGTATATTACAACCTTTGTTTTAAAGAAAGGGGTTCTTGTAGATTTTCAAACTTACCTTTTTCCAGAGACTAAGCTAAGTCCAACTCCTATACTTTATAATGGATTTTTGAAGACCAATTATCTGAGATGTCATGTCTTCCCATCCTTGCAAGGGTTACTTACTACTAGCCATTATCTTTAGTTTTTTCTCTGCCATGACATTCGGCCTAGAATTTAAATGTTTGAATCTGTTCTTTTGTTAAATATCCTAAGGACATTCATGTCTCACCAAAAAGTTGAGACATTGAATTCCATCTTTGCCTGGAAATTCAGAAACACCCCCAGACTTTGCCTAAACTCTCCCCTCTCGTCTCCACGATCACTGCCACCACCACCACCTTGCTACCAACCTGCCACCATCACCATCGTTGTTGCCACCACCACCATCACCACCACCGCCGCCATTGTCGTTGTTATTGTCATCACCACCACCAGTGCCTGCAGGGAAGTTGCATTTAGTCTTTAATCACAATTCTACTCTTTGGTTTTTTTGTACTCCCTTTGCCTACACTTTAACAATCTGGTTTTGGAGTTTTATTCCCATCAGTTCAACAATCATATCTCATGTTGTAATGGCTAAATGTATTTCTTGATGATTATTTGTTAAATTCTTTTTTTTTCAAACATTGAAGGGTTCTAATATAGACACAATGATTTTATAATTCTCCATTGCACTTTTTATTTTT
Source organism: Chamaelirium japonicum (assembly GCA_947650365.1). NCBI lineage: Eukaryota > Viridiplantae > Streptophyta > Magnoliopsida > Liliales > Melanthiaceae > Chamaelirium > Chamaelirium japonicum. The sequence continues at coordinate 44,946,576 of OX393550.1, forward strand.
CAGTTCGAGGATGTCGGATTGCATGGAACCAAAGTGTTAATATATAACCTATGGATGAATGATGATGGGCTGCTAGAATTGGACTTTGATGATGATGATGAGGTAGTCACAATTTTTTGAATGTGGATATATTTGAACTTTTCAATGAGATATTTTTGATATTGCTATCTAGTATCCTCCAACGGACACATGTTTTATAGTGTTTTATTTCTCTCCTTCCATTTTTGTAAAATATTGTTCTCATGATTGACTTGGCACTAGAATCTCAAGACCTCCTTCCACAGTTCTTCATTCTACTAGCTTTATTTTTGGTCTATGGATTGAAAGATAGTTACTGTAATCTGCACTGGGTCATGTTTGCCAATCTTTTAGGCCAAACCTAGTTTCAATATGGTCATGTCATGTAAAAACACACGTATTCTGAAAAATGATGTATGACATGTAAACGGGGCTGTTGCATTAATGGTTGATCGGTAACTTGGGTGACAAATATATTTCCATAATATAAAATTATATATTTAAATGTCAGAACATTAAATTTCTATTATGTAAGTGTATGTCCTCATCATCCAAAATAAACTGCCTGTGCCTCATCTTATAATATGTTGATTTCTTCCTTGGAGAGATTAGAAGAGATACATGAGGAGGTGAGTGAAGAAAAGAATCTTGGACAAGAAAATGTGATTTATTTTTGTACTCACATACATATATATATTGCTTCAATTGTATCATCTATAGCTGTAATTTTCTTTATCTTTCCCTTCTCTTAATTGTGTATTGGTTTCATTTTGATCTATCTTCTCGGAACCATCCTGACTTCAAAACTTAGTATCAGTGAGGTTTTCCTCTCTATCTAAGGAGTCGTCCTGTCAGAGGTGATGGTTACGACACGAGAATGAGTGTGTTAAAGGTGAGGGTTACGACACGAGAACGAATGTGTCAGAGGTGAGGGTTACGACACAAGAACAAGTGATAATGGTTAACACTTGAGGACTCATTAATCTAATCCCACCAACGAGTGGCAGATGTGGATGTATTTATCATTGGTCTCACAAGGCAATTTCAAATCTTGCTTCGTGATGTTTGGGTGTGATTGAGGGCCAAGGATCAAGAGTTTCCGAAGTTTCCTTGGAACCCATAATAGGGATCTTAAGGATGGCGTGCATATAGGGAGACCAAAGATCTTTTTTGAGGGCTCATACAAAGCAACCATCTGAGCATAGAGTTGTCAAGTTCATGAGGACTTTGGAGTCCAACGGGGGTCCTGGAGTTGGAACCGACACCTTTGACCTTTTGGGACTGATGCAACAAGAAGATTTAATGGGTTTGTAAGCAAGTGTCGATAATACTTTTAGATGAACGCCAATTATAGATCTACACAAAGTCATGTTGGAGAATTGAAGTAAAAAAGAAGCACTAGCATGTTGGAAGCGTGAGTAGTATAGATCGGGACAAGGCAAGCCGAAAATCATGACATGAGCGTGTATGCATCTCCAGCTTCGCAGGCAATTTCTTCCCATTGATTATTCCACAACCTTGTAATATAGATTTCGTACTCTTTGTCAAAGTTCATGAGGCATGGAGAACTAAATGGATGATTTCAATAGTTTGTTGGCTCAGGTTGGATTGACTGAATCCTTAGAACAAGCCACGATGATATATTTGACAGGGCTTTCTGCCCATGATGAGATGGCTGTCATAAGGATCATGACATTGTGCATGTGTATTCGCTTGCCCAACAAGATGAGGCAGTGATTAGTGTTGTTTTTCTCTTTAAAGGCTCTAACCCCTAATGACCAAGATGACCTAGCTTGGAGAAAGAAATTGAGCTTTGCTTTTCCCCTGGGTTAGATGCCTAGGGTTCTCAGATGAGATGCTCAGGTAAGGCCTTGTGAGAGTGAGACGCCAAAAGGGGTGCAACATCCCAAAACTGGCCCTATCTCTTCCCTCTCTCTCTTCCCTTCTTCCCTTTTCTTGCATCTCTCCACTATTCCTACTCTTCTCGTCTTCAATGTCGTATTCCGACAAACAACAGTCTCTTAACTGCCAAGTCTCCTATCTATCGGCTTCCTTTTTGTGTACACCAGTTGCGGCCATCATTTCCACCATCGACGCCTGCAACCCCACCCACGACCTCGCTATCAATATGTGGAAGCCACGATCTCCTTTTCCCTTAGCCAGTGAATGCCGCTGGCTTCTTTATGCCATCCGACACCGCCTTACTGGTCTTCCTCGCTTTTACGACCGCCACCTTCGTCAACGCCTCCATTATTGCCCATTATTGTCATCGCTAGACCCCAAACCTTATCGCCCTCCACCTCCATTGGTAAAAAGAAGCTGTCTCCAAAGTCGTTCTGTTCCCTCCCTCGTTCGAATTTTCAGCTATTGTTATCACTCTAGGATTAGTTTGGATTTAATACCGATCCCTAATCGATTAGTCAATCGTGTTTACTACTAGTGAGCCGTCGCTCACGCACTTACACCAACATGTCCACAAATCCGTGATTTGTAGGTCCACGAACCAGGAAGCTCGCCAAGAACCCTTATTTATCGTGTTAAGACATTTTTGGCCGATTATATTCTCATTTGCACTCCGTAACATACTGAGAAGGTGCTGCTACTTATTGTGTTATTGAAAAGATATGTTAAGCGATGTTGGATATTATTTGCACTAAGATCTATATATACAGCTTCAAAAGGGTAATTATAAGTCAGTGGAGAAGACCAGAAGTATTGCAAGTTACCGTCTTGGATATGTTCTTCATAGGTGACTTTAGTCCTTAACCGATTTTACAAAAAAGAAAGTTGCAAGAGGTCAATTAGAGTTTCATCTAGTTGAATGCAAAATCACAAGTAGAATTCAATGTGTAATCATATTTTATTTATCAATTTTCAGTTGTTTACGTTTTTTTTTGGGGAGTTGGTGATAAGCCCTTTATTGAAGATTGCTTTTAAGCACCAATCCTGATAATAGTTTCGTTTGAGCCAAGAACCATTCCGAAAAGACACCTATACATTAAACCCTTGTTACCCTGTTCAACCCATATCAAATGACTAAAATACCCCTACAATTATCCCGATGTATTAATTGAATTTATACTCCGCTAGCCCCAATTGATACTCCATAGTTGCTGCAATGATTCACTATAGCAATAATATTCCGGAGTATAAATTCGGTTGCTACAGTGAAATCACTGTAGCAATCAAATTTCTACTCCACTAACCCGAATTTATACTCCAAGTGCTGTAGCTACATGATTTCAATTCGGGGTAATGGAGTATAAATTCAGGTGTATATGGAGTATAAATTTGGTTGCTATAATGAAATCATTGTAGCAGCTATAGTGATTTCGCTGTAGCAACCAAATTTATACTCCGGAATATTACTTTTACAGTAAAATCACTATAGCAGCTATGGAGTATAAATTTGGGTGTATATGGAGTATAAATCCAGTTGCTACAATGAAATCACTGTAGCAAATACAATTATTTCACTGTAGCAACCCAATTTATACTCCAAAATATTACTACTACAGTGAAATCACTGTAACAACTATAGTGTTTTGGGTCTACTATTGGGGATTTCACTGTACATCTCATGTAAAAAAAATGTACATCGAGTTCTACAGGGGTAGTTAGAGGGCAAAATGGCCATTTAAAAAAATTTAGCGAGGGACTTAATGCACTACTAAACAATTAGAGGGGTTTATCAAACTACAGGGTTAGTCAGAGGGGCCTTTGACTAATAGCCCTTTTTTTTGCATATTGCACTGATGGTACTGTTACCTAGACTGTCAGAGCATTGATGTCAGCGGGGCATGTGTACCTCGTACCTCCTGCATAAAATTGATGCACTGTAGCAGTTACAGTGATTTCACTGTAGCAGTTACAGTGAAATCACTGTAACAACTATATATATTTTTTTAAAAATTGATGCATATTTAATTGTTTCAATTTTCAAGCTTTATTTCAAGGGCCTTTATGATATTTTAGGTATATTCTTGTGTTTTCAAGGTTAGATCAAAATAATTGTTGGAACATTTGAAATTCCTTTCATATTTTGCGTTCTATTGAAATTTTATTCGTACCATGCTATTGTTGTTTCAGGTGTAATCGATATGTTCTTCGTTTTATTCCTTGTTTAAGCACTCCTAATGAGTGCTTAAAGTGATCATTTGTTTGGTATATTGTTGAAAGAAACTTCTTTAGAGGAAGCTGGCGTTTGAGATGTCCTGGGGTGATTTTTTGTGCTATTCACTTTGATGTTTTAGAAAGTACCTGATGCTAATGATTATTGGCTTATAGGGTGCTCTAAGTATTCTTTGTCGACTTTAGGATCATTATTTTTTGCTGTTTGTCTTTAAGAGTATTCTAAATAGAGAAAATTTTAATTTATGAAATGTCCTTACTGTGTTCTTATTGATCCTAAATTTGATATTTGAAAGAACTTTATAAAAAAAGGCGAGTAATATGTTGATCTTTTCACCTGCTATAGATATTGTGAAACTTCTTAGTCTAGTAGGTGCATGAAGTGGTGGATTCTTGATATCAATTTTTTTACACTAAGAATATTGTATGTCTAAATGACATTGCTTCAAGTTTGTGCAAGTGCTCTTGTTACTTCTTGTATAATTGTATTCTTGATATCTATCACTCGCACATATCACACATGCAGCGTTTTGTTTTACAAATAAAATATTTCATCGTTATATTTTAAGTAGCCAAGATGATGTTATAATGTCTGGGATTCCTCAATTACCCATTTCCCTTTGCAGGATATACTGCTGAGAGATTATGCCAGTAATGAAGGCTTTTCAAGGTTTCACAAGGAAATAGTCCAGTCGCATATTTCTTACACGCTTAGGTATTCGTTACGGGTGAGTTCGACTACCGTTGCTATCATATTTATCATGTCTTGCCTATATATGTAGATATGTTCTATCTCATCAATTGCGTTTTTGCAGGCATATACTTCCATTCTTTATCTCAGAAAATTCACAAACTTCCAGATTATACTAAGAGGGATACCTGTTCAGCAACTGAACATTGTGGACGAGTTAAAATTTACTAAAGTAGTGACTTACAAGCCTCAAGTTGGGATGGATTCAGAAGTTGTAAGTAGATGTAGTAAAGAATGATTTGCTTATTCTCTTATTTATGTACAATGGAATTATTTATGAAGTTATGTTCTCATGAATATTTAATCTCCAAAGTTCTCTTATGGATATATTATTTATATGAAATCCCACTAATATCTGCATGTCAAGGTTTATTAAGTTTTATAATCGGTTCTTAACCTGACGTCAAACTTCTTGTGTTTGGCGCCATATTCTTGCCGTGGGCCATTTGATGGGTAGAAGTACCAACATTGTACTATACACATAACACGATATAACATATTACTATGTATTTACTATAGACTAAACAACAATCAACAACCAAGCCTTATCCCATCAATGGGGCTGGTCGAGTAGCACTCTCAAAAATTTGAGCAACATTATTTTGACTGACAGAGAACTTGATGTGGATCCTCGGGTCATGCCACAACCCATCATTTAGTATGTCGTATAGTAGCATATTATAGTGAACAATTCATTAGATACTATATATTGTTAGAGCGTGGTAGTTCGGACTCCAGGATCTTCACATGGTTGGGGGCTCTTGGAAGAGGAAGGGTTTTGTTGAAGAAATCAACTTTTGGTGAGCACTTCTGCGACCCCAAGGTGGCAAAGGGGAGGGTGCTCCACATATGTATTAGGTTGATCTGGACTTACCCGATCGTTTGTAGAGTATGAGCGAAGCCGCACACGACGGGTGACGTAACGCTATGCTTAGTGCTCTCATGTCTTGAAGCACCTAAGACGATGTTTAGTCGGACGGGCTAGCGAATCATTTGATGTGTTTCTCCTAGAGGTTGCCCCTTGTCTGATTGCTCTGCGTTGTGTGGAAATCTTTGCATTGAAGCAAGGGTTTTTCACTTCCAGGGATTCCTTGGGAATCCCTCCTTTCCAGGCTCTCAAATAGACCATAAGCATGACCTCCCCCACCCAACACACACACATATATAGAGGAATAATCCCTAAACAGAGAGAGGGAGAGAGCAAAACCATTAGAGAGATTGGGAAAGGAGAATATGTACATGTTGATGCACTGCTCGACTCCCTATCGTCGCCCTCGCCCTTGTTGCACCGTTCAGGTGGCCGCCTTCGTTGCCTGTAGATCACAAGAGAACATGGAGCTAGGGTTTTTGGGAAAGTAAATGAAATCTCGAGGTAAATACCACTTTTACAGCCTGTTTGCTCTTTTGACTTGAGGGCATCGTCGTCTTTTTGCCTACCCTGTTAATGGTGTTAGGTGGACCACTCTGACAAGGGAGTGCAATGTAAATACCGGAACCACAGGGGAGGCGTGCGTAATTAGGTAAACTTAATGGGAGGTCCTGGCAATTTACCCAGTAGATTAAATAGAAATTTAGGAAAATAATTTAGTGACTAAATAAAGCCTAAGTTGGATTAACTGTTCCACTTCCAATCATGGTACATAAGTTACCATCATCATGAATAACGTATTCTAGAGTTACTAAATTTTTTACCTATGCGATAAAAATGCTAAAACCTTTTGAGTATCAATGATTTGGCTCTTTCAATGTCGTTGAGTTAATATTCATTGTAGATCAGCTCTCATGCCTTTGGTTTTATTGGATTAAGTACATCTTGGTATGATGTGTAACTTTATATGCTTAGGTACTAGAAAGTTCTGCTGCGTGTTTTTTTTCTTCTGGCAGATGCTTTTTTCTTAATTAGATTGTAACTAATTTTTCCATAACACTTGGCGGAGAGCTATTTTCACATACACTGGTTTGTGTTTTTAATGCACAAGAGCAAGTTCCTCTCTCTGCCTCTCCTCTGATCTTTCAATAACTATTACATCTACATACATACTTATACTATTCATGATCTTCTATGTTTTTTCGATCGTAATACGCTAATTTTACTTGTACTTCAGGTGTCCGTGAGGACAACAATCGGCTTTGCTAAGGAGGCCCCTGTTTTGGGCATTTTTGGCTTCAATGTCTATCATAAAAACCGTCTTATCATGGTAATTTTTTTCTCAAGAAATTGGATTCTTATGTATCATTATATACTTGTACATTTTATTCTCTTTTATTTTCAAAGAGGTGTAATTTTTTGACACCTGTGGGCATACTTGGGGTAGGTATTGAAACTTGAAGAAAATATCGAGCGTTCTGTACACAGACTTTGTATTGCATAATCCATGTATGACTTTGTATTACATAATTTATGTATGCATACGAGTATACACCATAATGTAAAAGCTACATGTGGTGGACAAACTATACAGGCATATGCTATAATGTATGTAGTCCTATAAACTTAGACCTTTCTGAGAAAAACGAAAAGGGATCATGTCCAAATATTTGCCATGATCTAGATGGAACTTCCATAAGTATATGGCTTAACAGTCAACAAGGGATATCATAAAAGTAACATATAGTCTATGAGGGGTGCAAAAAGTTAGAAATGAAGTTGCTAGGATGCAATGTCTAAAGGATGAGTTGTGGTAGCTAGATAGCACAAACATCAACTAGGACCACACACTGAGAAGTACTAGTCAATTATGATCAAAAGTTCCATGAGGGTGACAAGATATAGGTCACAGATTATATCAAGAGAAACTATATGTAGAATAAATGGTTAAGTTGTGGCAAGTCATTGGAACATGGTCTATCATCTAAAGGAAGCCTCAAGCCACAATGGCGACCATGTGTATTTCTAAAGTAGTGATGTGGATAAGACAAGCTTTTATGTCTCGGATGTTGGCCTAGCATGTTCATGACAAGGTGAACTATTTGATGAAATCAATTAGCAATGCAATAAATAATCAACTAATTTGACTGGATGAATTGTGAAGCTTTAGGAAATAATAAAAATGGCAAGTATCTATGAGCAACTGAAGTAGATGGGTGATGAATCATGCATGGAGCACATGCGGTGAGAATGGTAGTTGCCTCATAAAAAGCATTTCAAGAAGGGGTAGTGGGTTTTAGATCATCGAGGCAAGATAAGTTGATGTATGTAAAATGAAATGGTGGGTCTTGAAGTTGTGGCATCTCGAAGCAGCAAAGATTGTTTTTTTTTTCTCTTCTTCTTGGTGCACAAAACACAAGAATCAAGTACATGCAGCATGCTTTTATGGCAAGCTGGCTGTTGCATTTTTGCCAATGGCTTCAAGGTCGTCTTTTTTTCCTATTCTTATTTTTGCACAAACACACTCCTTGTTCAATCCCTAAGGCATTTTAGTTGCAATTGTAACTTTTACGGATGAATAAGTTTGCTCTTGTACTAAAGGAATGTTTGGAAATCCTAAAAGAGACAACCACAGTAATGTTACAAGGTGTAAGATTAGATAGGTAGTGGGCGATTTGTGGAAAATAAAGTGTTCAACCGGACATTTTTGATGAATTGCTTCAAGGTCAACATCTTTTTTCTATTCTTGTTTTGGTGGTTATAATCAGATTCCTCTCTACAGGGGGCTTCATGTGGTCTTCCTACCCCTTGTGGTTGGGAGGAAACCTGGGAATCCTCTAATGCGAGAGAGGTTCCTCCTTATCCTAACGACTCCCTTAGTTTAAGGAATTTGGTGGTATGGCTGCCACTGTTGATGTGAAGGCCTTCCTTTTTTGTAAGCCATTATTTAATTTTTGCACTAAGGTCTCTACGTTCCTAAAAATTAATATGAGGTGCCTAGTGGCATAAATAAATCTAGAAAATACTAAAAAATAATTAAAACTGCTCTAACTGGTTGGAATAATGGAAAGCGTAGACCCATGAATTGACCCTGATGAGCCTGTTTTACTTCTGTATCATATGGACTCTATATGATAGTTCATATTTGAGTTGTACAAAAGTATGAGAATACAAGAACTTCCTCCAGTGATATCATGCTAGTTTTATCGTTTTATATAGCTACTACCATTTTAGGCCTTTTTTTGAATTTAATCATTACTCCAGCAGTCATTTCATTATGAATGCTTTCTTGTGCCAAGCAATGACGTGACCTGAAATCTTTATAAGTTATATTTTTTGAAAGACTTTGGTTTTCTCATGTTCTTCATTAATTGCTTGTGTCAGATCTTTGAGGTTTTACACAAATTTAGATTACAAACAGTAACAAATTGTATTGTGTATTTTTCCTCTAGCCCTTTTGGAAAGTGCTTCAAGAAGGTTCTAGTCGAGGGAGGAGTGTTGTTGGTAAGCTTTCTCTAATACATCCTTTTAAAATATTTCTTAGAAGCAAGTCAAGACTTGTTACACGTTGATCAACATGCAGGGGTTCTTGAGGCAAATTTTGTTGAGCCGGCACATGACAAACAAGATTTTGAAAGAACTCCTTTGTTCATTAGATTGGAAGCAAAGCTTAAACAACTGGTCCTTGAGTATTGGTATGTTTGTTTAATTTATTCTTATTTATATGCATGCTCTTATATGCTCTTGAAGCACTCTTAAACCTCCCTATCCATAGTGTATGTAAACAAAATAAAATATTTTGAGTCTTTTAGTTTGAAACATTTAGTGATACTTTTATCATCTTAACTATCTGCTATTGTATTCGGAGAGGAATTTCTCGAAAAAAAACTATCTGCTATTGTATTTGCCTTGTGGATGTCTTGATGCTTGTTCTAAAATCTTTTTAAATAATACATTTTGATATTTCTTTTGTAAGGTTTGCTCTCATGCTATTTTTAGTGATTACTCTATTCAGAATACGTTTTTTTTTAATAGGGTACATAGTCGTATGTACCCTAACCTTAACCTACAAGCCTTATGGCATCTTTATGGAGTTTCCTTTGTGGATCAAAGCATGCTCCCCTATGATAACTCATTTACCGCCAGCTCTCGACTTGATGCTAACCTTACATGATACATTCAACTCTTGTTTAAGCCAATTTTAGGAGAACTAGGGAAGCACTATCAAAACTGGAACACAAAGGAATACTAGCGCAATTTGATCTCATTTAATAGAGAGCAACCTTTAAGATTTCCCTAGACTAGGAAAGAGTCTTGAGAAAGAGGATATATCCTATGATTTGATATAGGAACCTTATTTATATCGGGGCACAACTATAAGACAAAGAACCTTTTGACTTGCTTCAGTTATTACTTACTGACATATATTACTTAACAAAAACTTTTTAAAAAATTAGTGTTTATGATTTAATATGAGGTTTTAGTGTATAACGCAGGTTCGAAATTTCGATTTCGACCAATATTTCTGGATTGACGGAGGCTGACAAGGGCCGCATGTTGTTGAACGATGTATTGGTTGGCCATAGCCTGGTTGACCCCAGTAGGCTGGTAGCTCGTTGGTCGGTTGCAGATTGGCTAGGGGTGGGACTTGGGCGGGTTAAAGGGTCTGACCATGCCCAACTCGACGTACACACACCTCAACCCATTTTGCCCGGGGAACCCATGGAAGCTCAACACATGCTTGCCCATGTCGGGTTGCTCGGGTTGCCCAATTTACCAAAAAGTGAGCGGGTTGGTCGGATTGGACGGGTTTAATTTGATCACAATAAATAGAAATACTTGATCACGTAAAACCAAAACAAGACAAGAAGAGCAAATTATTCTATTAACTAACAATTACCACCAATACAAAAAATAAATCAACCAACACTGCACACACTCTTTCTCTAAAGCATCCATCTAATGGCTATGGTGGTGGATCAACAACAGCAGCCATACAAGCATGTATGCTATTGTACTCATCTACTCGGGTTCCTCGAGTTGGGAAAGTTGTTGACCAAACCCATCCAAATTGAAATCGGGTTGATCTTTTTTTGTCCAAACCCGTCCAAGTTCTTAACCAACTTTGCCCATGATTGTCCATTTTTGGGGTGGGCAGGTCGGGTTCGGGTCAGAGCCGCCCAAGCCCCATCCCTAAGGTTGGCTAGCCATGGATCGAGCTGTGGGGTTGGCCAAACGGCTTGGGGTCGGGCACTAGGACGTGGAGAGAGAGAGAGAGGTCGGGGCGCGTTGATGATGTTGACCTTGCTGTTTTCGTTGTTGTCAATGAAGGCAATGATGACGATGCTGACTTCAACCAGAGGAACAAGAACAATAACCAAAGACTCGGCTTTTGCTCGAGGTCTCTCCCCTCGTCGGATTCCCAAACCTAGAGCAAACTCTTATTCTTTTCATTCAATTTCAACATAATGAAAATAGACAACTACACGGGGTATATAAAGAGAGCCCTTAATAAGCCCTAATAGCTAATGGGCGAAAAACAACTAAAAGGCCCTTATAATATGTGCTTAAATAAGTGCAGAAATTAATACCATTAATTAATCCAAAAACAGACTAAAGAAGGCTAAAAATAAATGTTATAAATAAAAGTCTCCAGTATGGATTGACCCAACACCTAATACTTGTCTCCAAGCTATAGTCCAAGCGTATGGGCTGTCTTCGTCCCCCACGAGTAGACGCGCGTCACGTCCTGACCGTCCGGTCGAACCAAGTCGATGCCCCCACCACCGGAGCAGCTGAAATATGACAACTTGAAATCTTTGAAGGACAATAATCAGGCCTTGATCCTAACCTACCAATTGGTTGCTACGGTTTTTTCTTCAAATAGTTAAGAGTAAGTCATATGCACTCAGAATTATGCATAAACTACTTTGGACGCTAGTATGCCGTTCGTATCATATCTATGGAGTATGCCTTCAGATGTTTCTATCTTGACTATCATCATCATGATGGTCTCTTCTGATTACTTATACTCCATGGATTTTTAAGTCAATGAAGAAATAGGTGGTTCGGTCATCACAATTTGCATCCATCTCATCCATTGAGTCTACTTCAATGGTTCCACTTCGAAGTCTTTTTGAAAGTCTTCTGCATCTTTATCCCATTATTTTTCAGTTAATTCTGGCATATGATTAACAGGCCTATATGCTTGTGTATGATGACCTCAGTCGATCCATCTCCTTACGCCCACATCTCCAGTCTAGATGCCTAAACAGATATGGGTTTGTCTCCGATCTTTTTGTGCTATTGAGCAAGGTCCACAAGTGTTGTTTGGGCAAGTTTTTGATTCAGGAGTCTGCAACGTTGCTGTCTGGTTTTTGGCATGGGCTTTAGGCAATAGGGTCAGCATGTTTAATTCTTCTTGGACAAGTAGCAACACCTCAAAAATTAACTACAACTTTATAATTTGTCAGACCTCCTGACCCGAATATAATTAGCTTAGGGAGATTTGTATTGTGTATCAAGTCTGCTATTGCAAAACTTTTTGCTGAGTAGATTCATCTTCTCAGTCTCTGTGTAAATTCATCATGGATTCCTTATGTTCCAACTTGCAAAAGTATATTGCATTTCCTTTGCTTTTTTTTTGTATGCTAGTAAAGTTGAATGTTTTTGGTTGATTAGTTGGTTCTTATCTTGTTTTAAGTGAGAACTAGTAAGCATTTCAATTCACCGCTTCCTGTGCCATTGTTATGCCTTGAGATTTGTGGAACTGTAAACTGCTTCAATGTGAGTGTACTTCAACAAAAAGGGATGGAATTAATATAAATTCAGCATACTCTGTTTGCAGGAAAGCAAAAAGATTATAAGTTTGTAACCCTCTTCTACTTATCATCTTCAACTCAAAAGTCTTAGAACCTAACTATGACTCAAATACTAAATTATAGGATCTAGAAAAAAGAAAAAAATCAAAGTCCCACCCTAACCCCCCTTTTTTGCATTCTATTAACTTTTGCAAGTTATTGGACCTGTATGGTGCTGAGTCCAGCAAAAAGGGATTGGAAGCACCACAAAAGTGGAACTGAAAGGCATAGGAATCAATGTTGAAGATATGGAAATCCTCTTCGACATGTTTCTGATGTCCAACGTCTGCTTTGGGGTGGTAAAAGGAACGAAAAGGGGGTTGGCTCCCTTTCTCATGGGATACAATGAGACTCCTTTCTTCTGGGAACACTATTCAAGAGAGGAGGCAGTTCTAGACTCCCTCTCATCAGGAAAAAAAAAGTCTGACTCTCCCCTTTCTTTAGGGGATTTTTTTCCATTTTTGTTAGAGGCCGCTATCCTCCTTAAACTAGGGATTGAGTCCCTTAGGATGAGGAAAGAGGCGAGTTGGATTTTAATTAATTTGTCCCTACTTTTTTTTTAGAAAATGGCTCCCATAACTTGTGTAATTAAGTCTTTATATATATATATATATAATTTGTCCCTACTTTTTTTTTATAGAAAATAGCTCACACCACTTGTGTAATTAAGTCTTTTTATAGAAAATAGTTCCCACAACTTATGTAATTACATGCCATCTTTTACCTACCCTAGAGGTTTCAGAATTTGATGAAACTTGGTGGGGATGCTATCTATGGCAAGTTGATCCTCACAAAAAATCATCAAATTCTATAACCTCTAGGGGCATCAAATGTTAGAAGCTTTATCGACCGTTCATGTTAACCGTTAATTTAAATATCATATTTGATGCCCCTAGAGGTTATAGAATTTGATGATTTTTTGTGAGGATGATCAACTTGCCATAGATAGCATCCCCACAAGTTTCATCAAATTCTGAAACCTCTAGGGTTGGTAATAGGCGGTGTGTAATTGCATAAGTAAGTGCATGACTTTGTATGCCCATGCAAAGAAGGCCTCAGTGTATGCTCATCTGTTAACATACATAGAGGTTTCCGAATTTGTTAATTTTTTGTAGATGTGATATCTATGTTAAGATGAGCAGCCTCACAAAAAATCAGCAAGTTCTCAAACCTCTAAGCGTTTCAAATATACTCATCAAATTAATGGTTGAAATGGACAGACGATACAACTTCTATCATTTTGATACAACTAGTGGTTTTGGAATTTGCTAATTTTTTGTAAGGGCGATCATTTTGCTATTGACAGCATATCCACCAAAAATCAACAACTTCTGAAACATATAGGTCCATCAAAATGTTAGAAGTTTTATCAACCGTCCATTTCAACCGTCAATTTGATGAGCTTATTTGAAATGCTTAGAGGTTTCAGAACTTTCTGATTTTTTGTGAGGATGATCACCTTAACATAGATATCACATCCATATAAAATTAGCAAATTCGGAAACATTTATGTATGTTAATAGAGGAGCATACATTGAGGCCTTCTTTGCATGGGCATACAAAGTCATGCTCCTCTCACTCTCTCTCTTTATATATATATATATATATATATATATATATATATATATATACTTAGAGGAATGTTACAGTGAGCTGTCGGTTTAGACAGTGAGCTGCGGGTATTTTGACTCCATAGGAGTTTTGGAATTTGATGAAATTTGGTGAGGGTGTTGTCTAAGATAAGATGATCATCCTCACCAATTTTCATCAAATTCCAAAACTTCTAGGGGTGTCAAAATACCCACAATTCATTTTTTCCTACCGTAGCTCACAGCTCAACGTAACAGCCCCCCTATATATATATATATATATATATATATATATATATATATATATATAGAGAGAGAGAGAGAGAGAGAGAGAGAGAAATGCTAAAATGCGGCGTGCGGTGCGACGCCGCACGCACCGCACGCCGCATTTTAGCATTTCTCTCTCTCTCTCTCTCTATATATATATATATATATGTATATGGGGAGGGATACTCTCAATAATGGCCTCTTACTAATGATCTGGACCATCCGTTCCGATCATGATGGTCCAGATTATCCCTCCCCCACTTTCTCTATCTCTCTCTCTCTCAATCGGTAACCCCCGACCCCCCATGGCAGCCCCCCGACCCCGACCCCTTCCCCTCCGGCTCCGGCAGCCCCCCGACCCCCCCCCTCCGGCAGCCCGATCCCCTCCGGCACTGGCGCGGGGCGCAGAGCGGTGGGCGCGGAGCGGCGGGCCGGCGTGGGGCGCGGAGCTGCGGGGGGCTCCGATCGGGGAGGGGGCTGCGGGGTTGGTGCTGCCGGACGGGAGGGGGCGGTCGGCGCCGGAGCCGTCGGGGTCGGAGTCGGAGGGCTGTCGGAGCCGGAGGGGAAGGGGTCGGGGTCGGGGGGGTCGGGGTCTGGGTCGGTTGATCGAGAGAGAGAAAGAGATAGAGAGAGGGAGGGTTGATCTCAGTCCTCCATCGAATTTGATCGGACGGTCCGGATCATTAGTAAGGGCCATTAGTAAGAGTATCCCTTTTCCTATATATATATATAAATATATATATATATATATATATATATATATATATATATATATATATATATATATATATATATATAGGAAAAGGGATGCTGGACCTGAGGTGCAGCGTCGTTGCTGCACCTCAGGCATTGTTTGACCATCCTAGAAGTTTTGGAATTTGATAAAATTTGGTGAGGGTGTTGTCTAGGGTAAGATGATCATCCGCACAAATTTTCATCAAATTCCAAAACTTCTAGGGGGTTCAAATGGTCGAACCAAAATGAGCCGTCCGCAGTTACCGTTAAAATCTGCAGATTTTGCTTCGACCATTTGACCCCCCTACAAGTTTTGGAATTTGATGAAATTTGGTCATCGTCACAATTTTTTGGAATAAGGTGATCATACTCACAAATTTTCATCAAATTCCAAAACTTCTAGGGGGGTAAACAAGTGAGAGGTGCAGCAACGATGCTACACCTCGGGTGCAGGCTCCCCGCCCCCTATATATATATATATATATAATATATATATATATATATATATATATATATATATAGAGAGAGAGAGAGAGAGAGAGAGAGGAATGTTACAGTGAGCTGTGAGATGTCGGTTTAGAAAGTGAGCTGCGGGTATTTTGCCCCCCTAGGAGTTTTGGAATTTAATGAAATTTGGTGAGGGTGTGGTCTAGGAAAAGATGATCATCCTCACCAATTTTCATCAAATTCCAAAACTTCTAGGGGGGTCAAATGGTCGAAGCAAAATCTGCCGTCCGCAGTCACCGTTAAAATATGCAGATTTTGCTTCGACCATTTGACCCCCCTAGAAGGTTTGGAATTTGATGAAAATTGGTGAGGATGATCATCTTACCCTAGACAACACCCTCACCAAATTTAAGCAAATTCCAAAACTTCTAGGGGGTCAAAATACTTGCAGCTCATTTTCTCCTACCGCAGCTCACAGCTCAACTTAACAGCTCTCTCTCTCTCTCTCTCTCTCTCTCTCTGTATATATATATATATATATATATATATATATATATATATATATATATATATATATATATATATATAGAGGGGGATGCTTAGGTGCGGTTCGCAGCCGTCCGATGCACCCGCCGCGTGCATCGGATGCACGGAGTGGTGCATCGAACGGCTGCGGACCGCAGACCGCGCCTAAACATTCCCCCATATATATATATATATATATATATATATATATATATATATATATATATATGAGGGCTGGGTTCCTAATGACAATGTCATAGGGACTGCCCTATGACATATGATGGATTAGTGACACTAGAACATTTATAATGTGCTGATTTTTTATGATGATGATCACCTTACCTTTGATATAATGTTCACAAAAAATCAACACATTCTAAAACTTCTATGGGCATCAAATGCTAGAAGCTTTATTAAGCATCCATTTTAACCTATAAATTAAAAGCATATTCGATGTCCCTAGAAATTTTAGATTGTGCCAATTTTTTGTGGACCTTTTATCTATGGTAGGGTGCTTATCCTTATAAAAAACTAGCAAATTCTAAGGGCCATGTGTCCCGGAATGACTATATGTCATAGGGTACTCCCTATCACATTTTTTTTTAATGGTTACTCCCTATGACATGTCATAGGAATAGGGTATGCCATAGGAACCCATTTCCTTATATATATATATATATATATATATATATATATCCCAAAATTAAAATAGTGTCCCTATCAGCCAAGGTTGTCAAGATCGGGATCCCACCAAGGATCGGTAGGGGTGTCTGTAGGATCATATCGTAATATTGGATTGAGGATCATGGTATTCTACAAAATAAGAAAATTATATATTAGACTTTATATATATTATATATGTATGTTAAGAAGCCTTAAATGTTTATTAAAAATAAGCAAAATACTTAAGAAAAATAGGCAGCATAATTAATTTGGAAGATGCATCTCAAAAGATAGAGCCTTTGCTTATAAGTGTAACTTGCAAGTTGCAAACAGTGTGCAAGAAAATCAGGGTCTATATCTCTACATCTATATTAGGCTATTAGCCACTTCTAATAAATTCCAAAACCAAGTAAGACCAAATCAAACAAAACAAAATTTTAACTAGTTAAACTTACATAGTTTTTATCCTTCAAAAGTACTAAATATGCTTTCCAAGTATCATATCCTAACATCATCCAAGTCCCTTAAAAATATTGGAGGCCTTATCAACATTATCTTCACTAGCTTTTTGTATATCCTCAATCTCTGAATCTGGTGTCTTAGCATGTTCAACACATAAAATGTCAAAAAAGCTTGAATTAGATAAATACATAAATAAATCTTAAAAAGTTAAAATAAAAATTGACTTTAATTGACTTATGCTTTCTCTTCATCATCTTCGTCCGCATCATATTGAACTTACTTGAGAATCTACCTAGTATCATGGGAGTCTACTTAAAAATCGTAGGATCGTGGGAGTCTGTTTAGGATCGTTGGAGCTACTTAGGATTCTACTGATTTAGGAGTCTATTATTAGATACCCTCACACCTCAAAACCCGGGTTGTAAGGGGAGGTCCACATGGGGTATATAAAGCGGGTGATGGGTGCCTCCCTCACCGATGTGGGACTATCCGTTAACACTCCCTCTCACGCGTAGCACGCGTGGCAAGGATCCTCCCACGCGGAACACGCGTGGCAAGGCACGATCGGTGGGGTGCACCCGGAGCGGGAGCAGGAGCAGGAGACGGTGAACCCAGCTCTGATACCATGTTAGATACCCTCACACCTCAAAACCCGGGTTGTAAGGGGTGATCCACATGGAGTATATAAAGCGGGTGATGGGTGCCTCCCTCACCGATGTGGGACTATCCGTTAACATCTACAATGCTCTTTGGATCGATTTTTTTATCATATGGATTAAGAATCGTAGGATCATAAGATTCGGATCGGGAGTTTTATAACCATGCTATCAGTTGGAGA
This sequence comes from Chamaelirium japonicum, assembly GCA_947650365.1. Lineage (NCBI taxonomy): Eukaryota > Viridiplantae > Streptophyta > Magnoliopsida > Liliales > Melanthiaceae > Chamaelirium > Chamaelirium japonicum. Next base: position 44,964,730 of record OX393550.1, read on the forward strand.
AACTAAAAAAAATATAAAAATATCTAAAAATCAATCTAAGGCCTAAATAAAGAACAACAAGGAACCTTTGACTAGAATAGACCTTATTTGTTGTTGAACACTATCCCCGGGGAGAATGTTTCTCGTATGCGACAAGAAGATTCACATGAAGATCTTGATTCTGGATTAATTGATGGTGTAAGCCGTTGAAATTCTGATCAATCACATTTGCATGAGTTTTTGTATCCATGGTTCACTGGTTCTAGGCTTATGCTCTCGTAATAACTAATTTATTTTGTTGAATGACTCTCTAGAGTTTTTCTATTCTGTAATCATGGAATCAAATGTCGACAAATTTCCTATGAAATCACCGAAACATGTCTTTTTTTCAAGGGCTTGACATAGAAATTGACTGAATTTTTAATAGTACCAAATTTCCTTCCGACATAACGAAATGTCAGCCGAAATGACCGACATTTGATCAAACTCCGACATGCCTTTTTTCCAGACAATTTCACTGAAAATTTTTATCTTTTTTAACAAAACAAAGGTCATCTTTATCAGTAAAAAATTACATTTTTTCTCAATTTCGATTTTTTTTTTCATAATAGACAATATTTTACTGTCATCTTTATCCTTAAGTATTGCTGAAATATTCCATCTTTGTCTTATCAAACGAACTCTGACCGAAAAGCGATAAATTTCCATCGAAAAACACCAAAATTTGACCGAAAAACGAAATATTTCCACCAAAAATTGTCTTTCCATTTTACAATTTTTCCACCGACAAATTACCGAAAAACGAAAATTTTCTTTTTTTTTTGGCCGACCAACATGGACACCGAAAACAACATTTAAAACCTTGACTGTAATCAATCCTAAAAATAGCATACAATTGATATTTACCTTCATCCACTTTTTCAAGATTGAAAGACTAAAGATGATGACACTTTCTTGCTTGTCGGATCAACCTCCAAGAAATTTTCAATGTATGAAGCATTTTCTGATTGCAAGTACATATCACAGAATCTTGTTACAGCCTACAGGCTGCTTATTTGGCTTTCCAAAGAACTTCTTGAGCTCTTCTTTCAGATTTTTTTGGGGCGCATTTTCAAATTCCTCTATGGACTTTCCTCGGCCACCTCCATGAGCTCCTTCTCGGACTCGGTTCCATCCTTACTTTTTTTTTTCACCTCATAGGATCTTGTTATGATTCTACCATGAGCATCTCTTTGGGCTCTTTGTTTAAGAGGGGATGCGAACACCAATTCACCAATGAAGATTCTCTGTGAGAATGATATGTGAAGAAGGTTCCATTATCTTTCTTGAAATTCCCTTTCAATGAATTCAGTTATTTAATTTCTCAATGGACAATGCTCTGATGGTCTGTCCTCACATGATGTTACGTTCAAGGCTTCAAAACAGCCGTCTGAGATGATCCACCTTTAGTTAGAGCTCGAGAACCTAAATCTCTAGCATGTTCCACTTGATATGCTTCCATATCTCTGCCAACTCCTTTTGTTTGACTAGATCAAGGGACCTTTCATGTGAATTCCCAAAATGCATCCTTGCTTGCAGTCATCGCTTCTAATAAGAATCCTTGGTAGAACGAGTGGATAGTCTCGCTATGCTACCAATTGAGGGAAGAATTAATATGCTTTGATGCCGAATAAGGTTGGGTTTAGATGCAAAAGGGATGATCAAACAACAAGCCAATCACAAAAGTGAAGAGAGGGGAAAGAGAGTTAATTTTAACATCAGGGTTGAACTTAAATAAAAATCAGCAAGCAATATTTGAAGGAGATAAAAAACAAATATAATAAAATCTGCTTTTACAAATTTGCAATCCTCTTCTACTTATAATCTTCATTCCAAGACTTTTAGCGCCTAGGTAGGGCTCAAATCCTAAATTGTAGGAACCAGGAATCAAATACAATTGGGTTTCCTACCCTGAACAAACTCTGCAGATTTTGTAAGTTTTTGGGCATGTATGTTGCAGAATTCCAGCAAAGCAGTACACCGGGAGCACCACAAAAGGACCCCAAGAGGTTGAGGATTCAATGTTATAGTACATGAAATTTCTTGTTACATCTATTTAACCACTGACCCCCTGTTTTGTAGTATTAAAATGCACAAAATGGGCTTTGGATCATTTCCCATGGTGGAGAGGAGTCATGGGACTTCTTTCCAGTGAACACTCTTTAGGGGAAGTGTCCCTGCCAATCGATAAAATACTTTATCCATTAAAGATGGATTGATGTAAAAGCTATTCACCGAAGAGAATAGGGGAAGGGTTGACATAATTTCAGCATAATGGCTGAAGTTAGATGAAATCAGCGAACAATATTTGATGAAATCTAAAATAATTATCATAAAAAAATTGGTGTTTCAAGTTTGCAACCCTGTCAATGTAAAAGTTTTCTGGGACTCTAATTTTTAGAAGTAAAAAACTAATAAAATTAGGTTCCTTCCTCAAAAAAATATTTCTAATTTTTGTAGATTTCTATGAATTTAATTCATATATGCTGCAGAAATCTAGCAAAAGGGGATACATAGGACAACAAAAGGACCCAATAGGTCTATCCCACAATTTTTCACAAGAGGAAATCCCCTTTCTACTGATAAACAAAGGGAATCGCGTAACTCCTCTCTCCCATGAACACTGTACACAGGAGTAGGGAGTCTGGACTCTCTCTTCGCACGGAAAGGATGTCTGATTATTTTTTTTTCACAACTATCTTTAGGAATTATTTCCCCTTTTTGCTGGTTGTTGATCTCCTTAGAAAGAGAGATAAAGTCCCTCAAAACTAGGAAATATGTTAACAAGATTCTAGCTAATTGTTGTTTCTATTTTTTTAGACATTTGCAATCAAGTACCTATGTCTATTGGCCAGAAAAACTTTTGAAGAGTTTTGAAAAATGTTGAAAAATAATCTAAGGCCTAAAAGAAATGAAAATAAGGAACCTTTGACTAATAACTTGAATTGACCCCTATTTACTCGTGCGTCAGGGAACCAATAATTGCTATATTGTACCCTAAAAACTAGCCTAAACAAAATGGTTTATTCCTTTTTCTAATGGCCCCTCTCATCATCTAAGACATGAAACAATGGATGTTTTAACCATATTGACTATGGCACTATAATTATTGCTGGTGAACGATGTGAATTGGCTTGTGGTCTCATTTCAGGGTAATAATGTGTTCACATACCAGTTTTTTTTTTTGGTAGGATGTTCACCTACCAGTTTGAAAACCTTAAACGGTTGTTCATGATAATTACCTTGACGGACCAGTCCATAAAGTTGCCCCATGTTCTTTGTGCAGATTAGAATGGTTTCTAGTTGAATTGGCATTACTGCAGCTTGCAGTAGTTCATGAGTGATCTTCTGTATTGTGTAATTGTGTTGTCTGTTATTTTCAGTGATTCTCTTTCCTTTATCATATCATGTATTCTATGATTGAAGTTGTTTTAATGACTTATATGATCAGCATGTTTATGAGATTTATGTAGGGGTAAATTCTTTGCTCAAAATGTCTCTTCAATCATCTGCATTAATCTTTCTCATGGTTAACCAAACACGCATATGAGATCATGTTGGTGTAGTCATATGTGATCTGTATACTCAGCTAATATGAAAATATCGATTAGATTGTTTGTGCATTCTTCACATGAATCTTATTTTGGTTTATGGTAAATCACATAGCTCATTATTTTTGTTCCTGTATATCTTTATGACCTAGTAATGTTTGGTATTTATTATGTTACTAACCTTGTACATGAGAGTGTTAATGCTCATTTTTTTTTGCCACCTTCTACAATTGTCAGCTTCTATGGTAGCAGCGCGCAAATGGTAGGTTGATCACTTTTTTATGTTGAAATTGTGAACTGTTTGTGCCGCTTTTACTGTCTAGATATTCATAGACTATGCCTTTTTGATTAATGCTAAACACATTTCACCGTCCCCAGTGGATTCATATTATTCTTATGTCGATTTTCTTGGTTTGCGCAGGAAAGATAATTGTCATCGGATTGGGTATCAGTCTCTGCAGAAAGGATCTGGTAAGCATTCTCATGGAGTTGCACCAAATGAGAAAGTGCCATCTGGTCGACATGTTATAGGCCTTTCAGCTAGTGTGCAGCAGGAATCACGATCTGAGGAACCAGCCATTGAGCTGACTACTGATTTTCAGGACGTGGCAACTGTTGAGCATGTCATTGGGCTCTCTGCTGTTAATGGTATTTCACCATCTCATTGTTCTGCTCAGTTCTATTCTGTGTTGCTTGAGTGTAGCTGTGAGAATTACTGCTCTGAGCTTCGCAGCTGAGGCAATATAGGGGCTCTAGAGCCATCTTTAAGATTCATGTGACTGTTAAAATGAGAGAAGAAAGAAAAAGAATATTGTAGGAACCTTAATAGCTAAAAATCATGAACCATTAAAGAGCCTAAATCATTACACCAGACCAGATTTTGTTTATAAAATTGTACTCTTTTCTTTTAGGGACTTGCATTGACTTTAGTCAGGAGAAAGAACATGGTAACTTTTTGGTTCAGGATTAGGGCACAGTGTTATCTCCATTGGAGGAATAAGGTGTCACAAGAATAGTGTTGTGCCTCAATTTGCTTTTGGTCAAATATTGACGTTTCAGTCTTCTTAAAGATTGCATTCTTTTCTTGCTTCCTTGCTGATTCACAATCAGCATGCATTTTCTCGTAACAATACAAAAAAATCATGGTTCCACACCTTATCTTCAAATAGTCTCGTAGCTTTTCACTACTCCTGAATATCCCTTGACATTCAAAGCCTAGCCGTTATGGTTTCTGAATCCATATCGGTATAGTTGCGCATGAGATCTATCATGGCGAAGTAAACTGGTTTTCATTGAGAGGTTGTCCTCATATTTATCTTCTTGTTCTTCAGTAACTCAAAATATAATTTGACAAGAAGCTCACAATTATCATGGGATATTCTTGTTCTTGGTCTTCACATTCACAAGCACAAGTGTGCTTACTCCAAGTAGCAATTGCACTTTCGGTCAGAATTATTGACCTCTTTCACCATAGGTGCAGAGCCAACATAGACAATCTCTTTTTATTATAGTTGTCCAGATATCAAAGAGGAACTGTTGTGTATGTTATTTGACAATCTAATGTTATTGGATGAGGCTATAAAAGGGTTTACTCATAGGTTGGAACTGTTCAGGAATACTTGAAGGATAAAAGGTATGAAGGTGATTATTCTAGGCCGTAGTAAATGTGACATGATTTGAGGAAAAATCAACTGATAGTGAGACACCTGTCACATTTGACGGATAAATAATATCAATGTCTTTTATGTATTATTCTATTGTACATGAAATGGAGATTGGGACGATGATTTATTAGAGTAGATTGGTTGAAGTGGAAAGGTGGTGCCAAGGTATTATGCAATAAACAATCTCTGGGGAGCCTTAAGGGTAAATATATAAGGTTGCAATAAGTTTGGTAATGTTGTAAGAATAAGAATGTTCGGAAATAAGGAGCACATGTACACAATTTTATTGTAGTGGAGGTGAGGAAGTTATGGTGGGTGTATGCTAAAACTAAGACATGTAAAATAATTACCTTGATGAAAAATGATATAAAAACAAATTTCATATCCATTAATCATCATCGAATAAAATAATTACCTTGATGAAATGACCAAATCACTCCTCAATCCACATTTTACCCCTTCGCTCTCTTTTTATCTACTTCCTCCATAAAGTTACCAAGTCGGGGTTCAAGAATTATTCGACGAAATTACACTGGAATAATTCGAGTAATTGTTCAGGTCCTAAACGGCAACCTTCTCTGGAAGAATAGTTTGAGAAGAATTCAGAGAATTGGCAAGAGAGATGATTGTTATCAGTACGTTTCCAATTTGGCCAGACGTGCGCCGATATTACATGGATGAAATCAGATGACCTGAAAATGCGGTCCAGTGAATCCCAATTGGACCCGACCAACATTTGAGTTGAGTTTTTCTAAGGTCATGAGTTACTCGACCTAACCAACATTCTGAGCCGAGTTGAGTTTATGGGTTTTCGAACCATGAGTGGTGGAACATAGGTAGTTTGTTTTAATCATTTAAGATTTGAGAAGACTCATGGTAGGACACAATATGTGAAGAAGGGACCAGGGGAAAGGGTAGGCCTAATATTCATCTTTGAATGTGGTATTATCACACAGACCGTCCTAAAACTCTTGTGCAATTCCTATCTGGAACATTATGCTCTATAAGTTTCCCATCTGAAAGCTATAATGATTGGTTATTGTTGTTTCTGTTTTTAACCTTAATTTTTATGCACAAGTCACCTGTTTCCAACCAAGCATTAGCTGAGGAGTATTTTCTAAGCAAGTCATATTCAGGGTGTCATTAAGAAATGTATCCTCTACTTATTAATTGATTCATAATACATGCCTCATTTCTGCTATTGAGGTCCTTGATATATTATGTCATTCTACTGTTAGGCAGGTGTTGCACTGACCACAGTAGGATTTCTTGGAAGGCGTGGGCTTAAATTTGGATCAAATGGTTAGGGAGTTGTTCTAGGACATATAGTGCTCAAAATTGAAGTTACTGCAGATCACATTAACATGTTGCAAGTTTTTGCATAACCATACGGGGTACAAGTTTAGTAGTCTAAGTTATTAAGAATTTGCGTTGCCTATCAAGTCATAAAGTTACATGTAGCTGGATATTGAATAATGAACTTGTCATTTCTAGTAGTTTTTATGAACAAAGTTAGTTGGGTAATATCATTGTTCCACAAATTAGCTTTCTTGCTTATTGACTATATCAAATATTTGACATTGTCGTGGATATGGAGTTTTAATCTATTGTCTTTTGTTTTCTTGAAGGTTCTGCTGCATTACCTTCAGTTCAAGCACATGTTCCAGATTCTGTCATGAGGCCATCTGAATTGACAGAGGTGGATAACATCTCTAGGATTTCTTGGTTCAATCTAGTAATTATTGGGTGAATCAGATTATGCATTAGAGGATTATTTTCATGTGATTAATATCTTGTTGTTTGCGTATAGATGTTCTTTTTATATGTTAAATCTTTGATAAACTTTGTGACGCCTGCATTTTTTGCCCTCTTTTTACCCATTTAGCTGGTGGAATATGATAGTTTTTATTTATTTTCCCATTTCCCATTCCAATAGCCAATAGGACAGCTGGTCAAGTAGTGTTGTATATTGCAATTCTAGTAAACTTCAGGACTTCAGTCTTATTTACTTCTCTTCAATTTCACTCTAATAATCATGAAAAGTTGGAATCACTTTCTAGCTTCCAACCTGGGGAGAATTGATATAGCAGCATCTGAGGGTGCTTTTGGCTGCGAGTCACCATTACAGAACCATTCAGTCCATTGGGTGAATTTAGTACTTTTACAATTCATTTGTATTACTTTCAGTCCATTGGGGACCTTCTGTGATAGAAATGGTTTTTAGGAACTTTTTTGACTTATGGTGGTTTTGTCTGTCATATTATTTGTCGCTTCAACCTAAATGGTAAATTTAAGTTTTAAGGGCCTTTTAAAATCTTTAGTGAATAGTGAGTCGTCAAACTCCAAGTGAATATTGACAGTATGACAAATCTACAGTAGAACCTTATGTGAAAAACGGTAAAACCAAATTTCCCCACACGTATCAACTTTGTTAAACAAATAAATGTCTCCCCATTGTAGGCTTTCTTGTAGAATAAAGGGATAACGAAAGAAGGGATGGGAATCCATTTCCTATCTTGGGAGGCAGTCCTATTTTCCTGGTGGTGGTTTCTGCACCTAGAAAAATAGGTATAAAAATATTGCGGTTAGGGAGAAGGAATCAAAATTCTGTCCCCTCACCCACATGCTAAAGTGGGGCCCTTATGCATCCAAATGAGGAGAAAAAAAATAGGCAGAAAAAAGAATAATAAAAACTAAAAGGGAAGAAGAAATGAAGATGTTTAGGAGGAGAGAGCGGATTAAGATTAGGGTTTTGACTTCCTTGGAGGAGATGGCGGGTAATTTCTTGGAGGAGAAAAAAGATAATTATTTTTAAATGGGGGATTGGTATAAGCTTTCATTTTAGTTATCTTTCATGCAATCTAGTTTACTTTCAGTTGATTTGCTGAGTTTATCTTGATCAACCTTGGTTGATTTTTTTGTCCCTTCCTCACTCCTATCATTCTACTCCATACTTAGGTCATAAATAGCAGTCCTCACAATATTGACCATTGTATTGAATTCTATGATTCTCTATACTGCCATATTCCTTTTCAAAATTATCATACTGTGATGGTGGTCTACAAGTTGGTCACAAAAACTAGACAATTGTTGGATTAAAATTAGAGGCAATCCATCATCGTTGCATCTGTCAGTCATTTGATACAACACACCTTTCTTCCATTACTGTCTTAGTTAGGAATGAGTCTTTTACATTGGTTTTGTCTTTAGCGCTTGTCAAGGTAACACAGATACAGATACAGACACGGGATATGGACACGAGGATAGGATACGATGACACAACAAATCTCAAAAAAGTAAGACACTGACACGGCAAGGACACAAGAATTAAATATTATATAATTTTATATATTATATATATACTTAAAAATATTTCTTTTTTTTTTTGAGCAAATATACTTAAAAATATTTCACATCTATATCAAAATACAATTAACAAATGATCCATGATCAAACTAGTCATAGATTAGTAATTCAAAATTAGTCAATATTAATAACCACAATCACATCTAAAAGATCACGGACGCAGGGGAGCTCCCTGGTGTTGAGAGGTAGGAGATGGCGGGTTTGATTGTTGGAAAAGCGTCGCCGCAACTCTTCTTCCTTGCCGCTCACGTGCCACCACACGAGAGGAGAACGGGAGGGAGAGGGGAGAGAAGAGAACGAGAGTCGGGAGGCTTCGGTGCTGTCGGGGTTTATTTAGGGCATCAAGTTTCTTTTATTAAACTTTTTTCCAAAATGACTCCCAACTCAATAGGAATCGCACTCAGACCTGACCGGCAAGCAAAGACATGTGATTGGATGACATGTCAATTGGGTTGAGTGTTCGGGACAAACGCTTCGGGCTGAATTGCATTCATGTGTCCCAGCCGTGTCCGGGTCGCGTTTGGGTCAAAAAAATCCTCAACACTCCGAATAAGGTGTCTGATACGTGCCCGGGCCGTGTCTGACACTGACATGGGGACCTCCGAGAGGTGTTAGTGCTTCAGAGGCGCTTGTCAAGGTTTTAACATGGTCTCTAGGGTTCTTAACTTCTTAAGCAACTATTTATGCCAATAATGTTTACTGTCTAGTGATAGCAAGATAAAGTGGGAAACGTAATGCATATCTTATTAGGTTGCAACCCAAAGTAATAAGATCCAGGATGAACACAACAAACATATTGACATGCATATAAAATATAACATGCACATCTGACATAGCTCCTGGTGGGTCATGCAAAGAGATTTTTCTTGGTAAGAAGTGTCGTAATTGCAAGAAGAGATCCTCAAGTTGAAAAGGAAGATATCATAATGAGAATATGCAACAATATTGTTGGGAGACTAAGAGGCACTTGAATGTGTTTAGTCTACTCATCGCAATCTTGATGGCCATCCAGTTATTACAATACATAGTGCTGCAGTAGAGATGAAGGCCCCCATATCAAGTTAAACTAACGACAAACAACCGCAATGGTTGTATAAACAATGACACGACGTACTGTCAGAAATAAAGGGGGTGTTTGGCATGCAGAACAATTCTGCTTAATTCTCATCCGGAAGAGAGCATTCCCGTAAATCATCATTTTGAGTGTTAATTCAGTAGTTCGGCATGCGGTTGGCAGAGAAACTGACGGGACGATTAAATCCCGTTCCCAATTCTCCTTCCACCGGAACAATAGTAGCAGTTACTTTTAAAACAGAATAGAAACGACAAGTTCGGAACGATGCCAAACACCCCAAAACTATCTACGTATATGGATCAAATAGGCTTCTAGATAGGGAATAAAGGAAGAAGAGAGCAAAATCAACAAAGGGTTGGTTTGATAATTTAACAAAATCTAAATGTTGATTCTTTATTTCATATTGGTTCGGTATTGGCCGATTAGGACCGATACTGCCAAGTATCGGCCGATATGGCCCTGTTTCAGTTTTGGAGGGATATCTGTTCGGTTTCGATTGGGATCGAGTCATATCCGACCGGCACGACTCGGTATCAATCAAATTTTAAAACCATGGTATCGATTGAGATGCAATTTACCGGAACGACGGCGGTGAGCTGGATAGATTTCACTGGCGGTGATCGTGGGGGGTGCCTTCCGGAAAGGTAGGGGTGCGATTCAGTTTTCGGGGTTGCCACATGTCATGCATCGGGCCTCTATCATAGGGGGTCCTATGATGCAGTCACAGGAACCCATTTTCTACACGTGCCCGACACACGCCACATGCTCTGCAATTGGAAGAGTTGTGTACTTATTTATGGCAACTATTTACATGTAATTTTGACTATTTGAATGGGGAAATAGGTGTTAGGTCCCATAGAACAGATCGGACTAACGAATAGGACACTCACAAGATTCCTTTAAGGGGAGGTCCCAAATCCCTTTCATAAACCCGAAATTGCCCCCCTCCCTTCTCCCCCTTTCCCCGTTCTCCCTAAAGTAGTCGGCGACAACAACATCAATAGAAACAACGGCGTCGAGCGGGGTCGACAGCGAAGGCGGCGCGAGTCGCAGCTGCTCGCCGCCACAGCCACCTCGGCGACGGTGAGCAGCAGAGATGAGAGGCGACGGCAGGGTTGGATTAGGTTTAGGATTAGATCTAGAGTTAGGGTTTAGGTTTTAGGATTAGGTCTAGGGTTCACCCCATGGCCTGTAGATCTTAGGTTTTAGGTTAGATCTAGGGTTAGGTTTTAGGACTAGGTCTAGGGTTCATCCCATGGCCTGTAGATCTTAGGTTTTAGGGTTCGGGCTAGGTTTAGGATTAGGTCTAGGGTTCACCCCATGGCCTGTAGATCTTAGGTTTTAGGATTAGGTTTAGGTTTTAGGTATAGTTTAGAGGAGAGTGGCATGCAAATCAAAATTTGAAGTCAATTGAGGGGTATTTTCATCCTCTGTCCTTAGGCTTAAATGGATCTCCTGTTTTGGACCGTTCACTATCCCCCTATTTGAATTACCGTTTGCAAGTAATGAAGTTAAGCATGTGTGATTTTATCACTGACATTGTCATAACCTAATATTACATTATTACATTAACTTTCAGGTTTGGGAGGACATGGACATTGATGCTTTGGATTCCACTGTAATCGAAAAGATGACTGAAGAGAACATACAGTTGTTCGGGAGGTAGATACTTAACACGTGTAATTTTAGTACTAGTTGCTAAAATTACATTTATTATGGGGATTAAGGGTATATTTTAAATTGAGAAATTCTACTTCCTTTTTCTTCTTTGTATTGATTCAATTTGCATGGTATACTCTCTATGATAAGTACCAATATGTGAAACTTTTTAAGTTTCCGATAATAAATAAATGGGGTATTTGCATATAGACCCCTGAGAATTGGGCTAATTTTCTATTAACCCATGGAAACTTCATATCTACATATCGACCCTTAGAAACTAGGTTTCTTGTTCAAATTAACCCTCAAGTTAACTGATGTCTATTTGTGGGGAATAATCCATGAATATTCATAGTTTATCTTCACCCATCATTACTAGATGGACTTTAGGCAGGATACCTCTTTAAGCCGAGGTCTCAAATGACCATTTTACCCTTAAAATTAGAGTTAATCCAACGCCATCTGCTCTTCTTTTGCTCTAATATAGTGGGGTTTTTTGTTTGATTCTCCGATCCTAAACAAGTGTAAAATCATCCCAGTAAAACCGTCGTATGAAACTGTTGGTCAAACCATAAATATATCTAAATATTCTCCCTAAATAGACGCCAGTTAAACTGAGGGGTTTACTTGCACAAATAACCTAGTTTTCAGGGATCGATACATAAATATGAACTTACTAGGGTAATATACAATTAGCATAGTTTGCAGGGGGGGTATATGTAAAAATCCCATAATAAATATATGTGTTGACACTGTAATCTGAAATTTACGTTTATATATTTTGTGAACAGGCGTGTCGAGCTCCAGCAAAAGGAGGCAGAGTTGAAGCAGATGGTAAGTCAGCGGATGGTTTCACGATGACTGCAATTGTTCGAGTATTTATCCATTTGTTGCCGTAAAAAAAAAAAAAAAAGATTTAAGACAAATTCTTCCTACACTTGTCTGAAAATAGATTGAGGACATGGAGCACGAGTTGGAGAGAACCAGACGGAGAACGTCTCAGCTTGCTTCGGAGCTCGAGCTTCGGAAGCAGAAGCAGCATCTTGCGGGGTAGTAGATGTGCTCAAGATGTGGTGATGTATATATAGTTGTAAATGTTGGTAAATTTATGTAGTAGTAATTATCCCATGAGATCTGTTTGTATGCCTGTGGTCGACCACCTCAGATTAGGTTTTGGAGCCTGGCGTGAATGTGTGATGCTCCATAAAATATTAAAACTAGTACTAATCCCGTGCAATGCGTGGATGGTTGTGATGCTGCTCGATCGCATATCGGGCACCGAAGTACACTCCCCATCCTGTAGAGAGAGAGAGAGAGAGAGAGAGAGAGAGAGAGAGAGAGAGAGAGATCCTGATGGCAGCAATTGGCAACCATCTGGGTGTTTGATTGTTCTCGGTGAGCTGTCAGCTATGTGGTAGGGACGACATTAGAGTATGTCGATGGCAAGCACACCTGACAGGTGAAAGCACTTAGCTCCAACTGCAGTGCACTTACTGCCACCCCCACAATTCTCCATGCTGGCGGGGATATCGCTAACGATTGTGGTGAGTAGGAAAGGGGAGGGAGGTGTTGGGGACTGTTCGAGCGATTTAGATCCAACCATCGGGTCTTTCACGAAAGCAATGCCGCAAGGCATTGAGATCAATAATCCAGAGATTATACACTGGAGAAGATGATAACCACGCAAGCACAACAATAAAAGTATGCCGATAATTAAGGAATATGATTTCACTATTAAGAGATTGCAATCACCTGGGGTGGGTCACTGTTTGTCGGACCACACGATGAAGATGATCTTGAGTGGGAGATACACAAGAGAATATCAAGTACCGCTAGGGATGACAACGGGACGGCCTAAATGGAAAGCCTGACTCGACTTTATTGAGCTGGGTTTGGGATTTAAGAAATAAAGCTGATCGGGTTTGGGACGAAAGTAATTGGATTTGAGCGGGCTTGGGATTTAGGAAATAAACCCTATTGGGTTTAGGATATAGTCGGGATTAGCCTATCCCGACCCAACCCAATTACATATATATTATTTTTTTTGACGTTTGATTTACTAGGATATAGTTTAGTTTCATATTTTATGTTGTACCAGTACTATATTTAAGGAGATAATACAACTCATGCCTTTTGTTTATAAAATTTCTAGAATCTAGAACATATCTGATTTAATTATCAATATGTTCATGGTGTTTAACTGGTTGTAGACTTATAGTAAGTTATACATTTTCATTGTAGTACATATGTTTAATTCATTCAATGTATATATATTTAACAAAAACATTGAAGCTGTTGTTTTTTGTTATAATAATTTTAGATTTCAATATGTTCATTACTTCTCTTAACGAAAATAAATTTAGTTCAAATTATAAACAACTAGATTGGACTTGTCCTACATAAAGATAATTGGGATGGGACGGGATGGGTTTGGGATCGATCAATCAAACCCGACACGGGTTTGGGATATGATATTCCTTAGAGGGACGGGGTCGGGATGGCCGACTTATCCCAAACCCGATCCATTGCCATCCCTAAGTACTGTAGATAGTAGAAGCACTAGAGAAGCCATCAAAGTAGACTCGTTGAGGATCCCGGAGATGGTCCGCATCCTGTACCTTCTTCCTTCTTCTTCTTCTTCTTGTTTTTCTCTCATTCTCTTCTCTCTCATTTGATCAAACCCTAAATCCCCAACACATCTCTTTTATAATAGGAAAAACGTATGGCTTTAGTTTTCGCAAAATAGCCTTGTACCGCAATTGACCAGTGGTACCAGAACCCAGGTTGTGCGCACGATGTCTCTAGGATTTACTTACTTGAGGTTCATGCCGATTCACTATGTGTACGATCTGAAAGTCGTGCGCACGATCATGTTTTGGGTATTGACTTTTGCAAGCCAAAACCCAACAATCTCCATTCTGACTTGAAAAGGCCAACTTCGCCATCGCCGCTACCCGTTCTAAGAATTTATGAAAATCCTTTTCCATCCTTATCGTCACTGTTGCACCCTATACCAGGTGCCCGCACCCCATCTGGGTGCCCGATCATCTAGATTGTTGATCGACCAAGTCAAATTTGGCTTTGTACTTGACTGAGATCCACTTCTTCATCTATCGGGTGCCCGAGAATGCTCAACCTGCAGACGAACCCTCTGTCTCAGAAACTACCCTCACAACAACCATATACAAGTCTCCACTACAGACTCTCTCTAAGATTGAAGAAACGCCATCCATGACCTTGAGGACTCCACTAAAACTGGCGGTCCTATACCCGAGAGAATCTAATTTAGAAAGAAAAATTAGATTCGTTCTCATACTCGGAATATGACGAATGTCACAGAAAGTCTGAACAAAGCCATTAGATAGTCTCAAAGCAAATTCTACTGACTCCCTAGGCTAGTAACCTGGAGCTAATGCCGATCATCATACTGCCGCCCTCACAGTTTGTATAGTTGTTGCACGATGTCCTGTGTGAGCACACGAGATGTGTGACACTGCTATCAAGTACCCAATCCCAACTTCTGCACTAAGTGGACGCCAAGATTACTACTTCTTTTTCGGCTACAATAATCGACACTTGATTAACGCTTTTCTCAACCTCAGCTGACTTGGAGCTATTTTTCCGGAACCTCGTCCACTTTTCCACTTGCACTTGTTTCTCAAGGGCCCGTACACCATGCACTTCCAACATTGAAACTTCTCTTATTTCTTGCAGCGTCATCCACCACTATCTCACCTTTCACGAACTTTCCGCTAATAGCACTTGCCCCATTCATCTGCAACTTTTTTTCAAAGTAGTGCACAAGCAACATCTTGGAAGTTGATGACGATTTTCCGATAAAGCAATGTCACCTGCAGATGCTCTAAGGAGCCTTGTCTTCATCTTTCATCTCTTCACTAACATTGGCTAGCTATCGGATAACCCGATTAAAGGCGGTGAAATGCTCGCTCATATACGTGCCTTCCTCCAACCGAAGCGTAAATGACTTCTACTTGAGGTAGAGACGATTCGTGAGCGACTTCATAATGTAGACTTCCTCCAACTTTGCCTAAAGTTTCATCACTGAATCTTCATTTGACACGTGTGGCAAGACGTTCTTCGCCAGTCATAGCTGAATTCCCCTAACAGCCTTTACATCATATTCCTCCCAATCCTCATCCTTCTCATCTGCTTGCTTCAAGCCCTTCTGTGCTTTGTGCAACCTGATTTGAATCAATGCATTCTGATTTGCACTTGCCACAAGCCAAAGTTGATTCCCATCAAACTTCTCTATATTGAACTTCACGAATGATTCACTCGACGCCATATCCGCTCCACCTACCTTTAAACATTGCACTAAATTCAAGCTCTGATACCACTTGTTGGAAACCAAAGGCTCCAACGATCTAGATCCAATCACCAGGTCTTCCATGAAAAATGATGTCGCAAGAGATCGAGGTCGATAATCTGGAGATCACACACTGGAGAAGATGATAGCCACACAAGCACAAGAAAAGTATGTCGACAATCAAGGAATATGATTTTACTATCAAGAGATTACAATCACTGGCGATGGGGTCATCGTTTGTCGAACCACTGCACACCATATCTCTACTCTTAACAATCTCAGAACAATCACACGACAAAGACGATATCACGCGGGAGATGCACAAGAGAATATCAAACACCAAAAAGAGTAGAAGCACTACAAAAGCCGCCAAAGTAGACCCATCGAGGAACCCGAAGATGGTCCGCATGTTGTACCTTTGTCCTTCCTCTACTTCTTCTTCTTCTTCTTCTCTCTATTTCTTCTCTTTCTCTCAGGAGTTCTATCTCTTCTCACGACAACTACAATAGCACCGTTCGATCTAACCCTAAAACCCTAATGCATCCTCTTTTATAATAGGAAAAACAATGGCTTAAGTTTCTCCAAAATAACTCTGTCTCGCATCTGACAGACGCTGCCAGGACTCAAGTCGTGTGCACGATGTTGTGGGTGCAAAAATTATACTAGACCGGACCAGACCCACATGGGCCCGTGTAACGGCCCAAATAGGCAAGCCCAGGCCCAGGATCAGTGCCACCTCAATACTACCATGTCATTACTGCCATATCAACGCAGGCTTCAGGTATAAAAGGACCCCCATGGTATTCAAAATAGAGGTTGGTCATTCAATCAAAGGAGGAGATGATTCCAGAGCCAGAGCCAAAGCTCACTTCTTCCCTTCTTGTTCTCTTCTAGTTGCTCCATGCAACTCCATTGTAAAAAGCTTCTCTTGGCCTGTCGAGAGAACGCTTCCCCCCATTTGCATATGTATAGTGCAAACCAGGTGGCACCTATCGCCTAGAGATATAGGTCGTATGATCGAACTCCGAAAATAACTCCACGTGTGATCTCTCTCTCTCTCTCTCTCTCTCTCTATATATATATATATATATATATATATATATATATATATATTCTCTAATCTCCTAAAGTTACAAAGCATCCAATTCAATCAAGAATTATGGGGTGAAGTCATTGATCAAGACGACATAGAAATTCCCCCCCACAGATATCTTCAGGATTTACTCGCCCAACTTTTCTGTTGATTCACTGTAAGCATGATCTGAAACTTGTGCACACGGTCATATTTTCGAGTATAGGCTTTTGCGAGTCAAAAACCTAACAGGAGTAAGAGGAGGGGAAGGAGGATGAAAAGTAGAATGGAAGAGGAGGAGGGAAAGGATGAGGGAGGAGGATGATGGGGAGCGGTGGGGTGGCATAGAGTGGGTGAATGAAGAGGATGTCAGGGAAGGGTAGAAGGAATTAGAGGGTAGGAAGAAAGAGGAAGGGGAAGAGGGGAGGAGGGGGGATCAGGAAGGAGGAGGAAGAGAAAGAGGCAAATGAGGAAAGGAGGAGGAGGAAGGTGGTGGTGGGGAGCGGCATCGGGCGTCCTGGAGCAGGTGAATGAGGAGGACAATCGTGGTGGCAAGAGGGAGTTGAGGGTAGAGAAGGAATAAGGTGTTGGATGTGATGGTTGTGGGAAGGGAGTAACCATCCCCCCAATAGGAAAAACACAAAAAGAAAACTAACCTTACCCCTTATGATCCGTTATTTTGGCGAGACATAAATGTTATGGGAAATTAGTTTGCTTTGGGCAAAGACAATGATATCTCAGGAAATTAAATGTTCCACATTCTTTTTGATTGGACAAATCCAATTAAATTTCATGTGGCATTCAATTTCTCTGTTCTTTTCTACCTTGAACTTAAATGGATTAGAAATCTATTTTGTTGCTGTGCCATCCAATCACAGTGTCCCTTTGCATTTCGGTCAGGCTGATGGTGATTCACTGGTCGCGATGGTGCAACATACGGTTTTGATCATGATAGTCAAAAACCACAACAACTGTTATTTTCGGGGATGCCTTCTATGTGACCGAGCATCACTAACAAGCTAAGTGCTACTTCAATAAATTTGGTCATCGTAGCTTGAGTGCATCCATAGAACATTCGGCCATTGGTGCGCATTCGACATCTAATGGCCGAATGACCCATGGATGAATTCGGTTTTCTATGCGTGTAATTGTCGAGTGCCTACCTATTTTTCAGAAGGATGAGTACAACGAGGAGGGGAGTAAGAGGAAGAAGGAATGATACGGAGAAAAATAAGGAGAAAGGAGGAGGAAGGAGGAAGGAGGAAAAAGGAGAAGGCAGGAAGACGGTGACGGTGGCGATTGATTGCATGGGTCTAGCGGCTGTGAGTGTGAATGGCAGTGGCGGGCACCCTGCACTGAATGGCCAGAGGCGACGATGGTAGGCCTGGATCGCATTATGGGCAAGTTAGGTTTTTGCTAACGTAGTGTGCTTTCCCTAGTAATATGTGTAGTGCCAATAGTCAGACCTCGAGATTCGGGTTATGGGGTAAGTTCATCAATTTTGGGTTTATCTATTCGCATCCATGGAATTCGTGATGGCACCCGAATCTTAAAAAAAAAAAAAAAAAATTTCATATTTACCCTCATCACCAACCTCCAGTCGGTCACTATTGATGCCGACTCCATCGCCCTCCGCCTTGGCCGCCGCCCTAGCCTCCTCCGCCACCTCTTTTTTCAACGACACCTTGACCCCCTGCTATTCCTCCTCCCTCCTCCTCCTTCTTTCCCACGCCGGAACCCTGAGTACCTGACCCTCCTTCCCTTTTCTTCTTCGTCCTCCTCCGTCTTATTCATCTTCCTTTGTCTTCCAGCGCCCAAACCCTACTCGCTGGCCGATGAAGGAAAAAGTAGGAGGGAGGAGGATCGAACATAGGTTCAAGTGCGGGGAGGACAAAGGAAGAAGAAGGGAGGAGGAGGAGGATGAAGAGGAAGGGGGAGGACGGAGGAGACCGCCATCTTAGGGTTCTGGCATGGGAAAGATGAAGGAGGAGGAAGAAAGGAGGAGGACGGCTGGGTTGGCCGGTCGGACATGGATGATGGCGGAGTTGAAGTAGGGTTATTGTCCGTACCAAGACCAAACGGCCAAAATGGAATGGGGCCAGACCAGAGTCGGGTGCCATCACTAATTCCATGGGTGCGAAATGGCCCATCAATTTTGGGACGTGAATAATCTTTTCCCGAATTTTTCCTATCGAACGTTCTACGCCGGCTCATTCGACACCGCCAGCCAGATGCTTGGTTCTGCCCCAGATCCCAGCTAGGGCGCTTCACCTCTCTCGAATCACTAGAAGCCGCAGCAATCAAGAACCAGAGCTTGCTCTCTCCCCACCTTCTCCTCCTCCTCCCTTTTTCTTCTTGGAAGTGAGATGAGGAAGCGAGATTTGGGGATTCTTCTGCTCGCCGCCTTCGCAATCTTCTTCTCCCTCCAGGTATGCGTGCAATCTTGATCGCCCTAATTCGCTCGATCGAGATTCTATTGCATCAGCTAAAAGATCCATGAGTTAAATCTCTCCCGAATCAATTGGCCTCTCGTTGATGATCCGAGACCATGCTTGAGGTGTTATCTGATCATCTGGGGTTGAACCCATCAACAGAAACAGTGATACCTACAATGGGTTGACTTCACATAGCTTTCTCGTGCCTTCTGCAGTTGATCATCTAGGCTGCTTAGGGCACACTTATTCTGTGTTCTTATGGGCATTTAGACTGCTTAATGATGAGAATTTTTCAATATTATATGAACTTTTTATGACCTACAATATTTTGATATTATGATTATTATTATTATTTTTGCAGCAAGAGGGTGATTTTTCCTTCAGGGAGGCGTGGTTCCATCTATCTGATGAATACCCAATCAAGTACGAAGCCGAACGGCTTCCCCCGCCAATTGTGGCTGATCTGAACGGTGATGGAAAAAGTGAAATCCTCGTTGCGACCCATGACGCCAAAATTCAGGTTGGTTAGTTTTGTGATCAGTATAGCAACATAAATTGTATTGCTTTCGTCATAGTTCTCCCTAACAAAAAGAGCAGGTATGCTGGGATTCTGTAGCTACCTAATGCATACATGGTTTTCCTGCTCATTGCAAATGTTCTGACTAGATTGTGCTACAAATTTTACAGCATTTCAGTTGAAGTGAATTGTGAAGTGGGATGATATTGGATAAGTTAATGAATTAAGTAATTTGTGCTACATAATTATTATTTGATTATGCAAGCAGAAGAGAGGGAGAGTCATTGAAGAAGAAGATACGGTGGCCTCGCACCTCTCTGGACTCGCTCCGGGTCAAAGGACGAACTCCTCGGGAACTTCAGATCACACGAAGAACAATAATTTCAGCAAAATTGAATTCTTTTATAAATCAAAGCATTATTAGTCTATTAGATCAAAAGAGAGGGCTTTAGGACTTTTTATAAACCTCCAAGCCATACAAAAGTATATAGGCCTTGTAAACCAACAAAGTAAAGGACTAGGACACACCGAAAAACACTCATGCACCCTTCTAAGTTGGGTTTTGACACGTGCATAATTTAGCTTAACAAATAGGACAAAAATATTGAATGGTTGCCCAAATAAACGAAAAATAAATACTAAAAAAAAACTGCTCTAGGTAAATCCATTTCTCTGAATCTGTTGATACCCTCAAAAATCAGATTTGACGACTATTTCGATATAAAGTCGTCATCCGGCGAATTGATAGTACACTGAACCAAAACTCAGTCCGACTCGGCCAAAAATCGAGTTGACTTGGCCAACGACTTGGGTTTGCAGACTCGGACTTGACTTTAGAAAACTCGGACCGACTCGGCCTGACTCGGGCAAACTCGGCCTGACTCGGGAGAGATTTGAATATATATATTGTGAGCGCGGAAAAAGATTCGGGTCGTCTTTATTGCGGATCACACGAGATTACAATTTTTTTTTTTTTTGATCAGGAGATTGTGGGAGAGATCCTCTGGAGGGTCCCTTTGATCCGCGTCTCCACGTGGTATTCGTGCGAGAGCTCTGAAGGGGTTACCCAGGACAGAGGTCTTTACAGGGTGAGGGTTTTTGAGAGGCTAAGGAGTTTCCGCCGTTGATTTTGTCCCGTCCGTGCTTCGCGCTTTCTCGGCTAGGGAGGCCTTGGGCTTCGTTCCTCGGTCTTCGTGTCTTCCTCGATCCTTGTTCGACCTCGGCGTCCTTGATCGTCGGTTCGTGGCGTCGATCGTGTTTTTGGCGTCAGCTTTGGCTTTAGCTTTCGGCTTTGGCGTAGCTCTGGCTTTTGTTTTGCTTTGGCGCTTGCGTTTGAACGTAGACGGGTAGAGGCTTGCGATGCTTTAGTTCTTCCGGACTTCGCGTCGTATCGGCTAGAACGTGCGGTGCTTTGCTCGTGACCGGCGTAGTTACTTGGCTTTGGCACGTGCGTTGCTTTGGCGCGGGCTTTACCGGTGCGTCTGCTTTGGCTTCTGGCGTTGGCTTTGACTTTAGCTTTGACTCGATCTTCTTCTCGAACGGCGATGCTTCTTCAAGGCTTCTTTATTCTTCCGGCTTCCTCGACGGTTGTGGCGTCGGTCTTGGCTTTTCGGCGGGGGTAGCACCGATCTTCGTGCGATGGTTGTAGCGTCGACTTTTGTTGATGAAGACGGCGGGGGTAGCACCGATCTCCGTGCGACGGTTGTAGCGTCGGCTTTTGTTGACGAAGACGGCAGGGGTAGCACCGGCTTCCGTGCGACGGTTGTAGCGTCGGCTTTTGTTGACGAAGACGGCAGGGGTAGCACCGGCTTCCGTGCGACGGTTGTAGCGTCGGCTTTTGTTGACGAAGACGGCAGGGGTAGCACCGGCTTCAGGCCTTCTTCTCCCGGCTTTCTTCTTCGTGCGAGGAGTCGATGCCTTGATTGAAGACGACGGGTGTTGTCGGCTTTGACCTTCTTCTCCGGCCTTTGCTTATGGCGTCTTCGGAGCTGATGAAGATCGTTGGAGCAATCGGGTGATGACGGCTTCGGGTCTTCTTCTCCACGCTTTCTTCTTCGTGCGAGGAGTCGAAGCTTTGATCTTCGAGTGCAAGGTCTTCACGTTGATGAGGACTTGAAGGGTCAAGGATTCCCGTAGGACGTGCTTGCCGTGCCTCGTGAAACCTTCGGTCTTCGAGCGTTGGAGCTTCTCTTGCGGAGCTCTTTCGTCTTCGGCTTTCGGACCCTTTGTGCCTTCCCCCACCCCTTCTATTTATAGGCAAAGGGGGGCGGTTGGGGGAGATATGGCTGAAATCTTTTTGTTTCATCCGATATCTCCCCCCATAACCATCAAGATATTGTTCCTTTATCCAAGGAAACAAACCCGATCCCCTCCTTTTTAGTTGGGGTGGTTACGGGCCAGATGTGACTCGATCTTTTAAAGATTGAGTTGTTATTTTTGTTGCACTTTTGGATCGGATGGCGACACAACGTCATCTTGTCCGTTGGATCGAGGGATCGTCGCGGATCTACGGCTGTGTAGACGTCCACGCCACCTCCCCCCGCATCGAGGCGGTTTTCTTTTTCTTCTATTTTTCTTTTTCTTTTTTCTTTTTCTTTTCTTTTTTTTTTTTTTTTATGGTCGGCCCCACCTCTCCATGAGGAGGGGGGCACGGTTTTCTAGAAGGGGGGCCGGTGGGTCCCCCCTCTTTGTGTTCGGGTAGCGGGTCCGGTGGGACCCGCTTGCTTTGAGTTGGGCTGCGGCGCGCGAGCCGAATTTGCACGCGGGCCGAGTGCATATGCGGGCCGTTTGTGTGCGGGCCCAATTTTGCATGCGGGCCGTTGTGTGCGGGCCCAATTTTGCATGCGGGCCGTTGTGTGCAGGCCGGATTTCCGCATGTGGGCCGTTGTGTGCGGGCCCAAGTTGCATGTGCGAGTCGGGTTCGACCCGAAGGTCATCGAGTGCGAGCCCATTTTACGTGTGCAAATCGGGTTCGACCCGTCGTCTAATTTCGATGCCCACATATATATATATATATATATATATATATATATATATATATATATATAATTACCGAGTAACCCGAGTCGAGTATCGAGTCGAGTCTTCAAGAGTTCGAGTTACTGGACTCGGTGGACTTTCGAGTCCGAGTTTCGGGTTTTTGAGCAATGGTAGATAGTCATCTTTGAGAAGATCCAACGATGAAAACACACAATTTGGACGATCCAACGGTGAAAATTCCTCATTTGTGCTCTGAGTGTAGTCAGATCCCCCATCAAACATCCACCAAATTAATTATAAATTTTTACCTAAAATATACATTGTCACAACTCGGGTTGAGTCACGTGACTCGAAACTCGTCTCGGCTCGCCCGAGTCACCTTAGTCGCTAGCCGAGTAGTGATCAGTCGACTCGTCTCTAAATTCAATAGAGTCCAGTCGGCTTGGCCGAGTTTTGTGTCGACTCGGTGAGTTTTAAAACAATGACAATAATCATGTTAACTTGTATTTTAGCATGTATTGAAACCCTATATATCTCTCTCTCTCTCTCTCTCTCTCCCCCCCTCTCCCTACTTAAACTCAAAATAAGAATTCACTTAAGTGAACGAAATCTTTGAAACGCAAAAAATAAGAAATAGAAGCTAGAAGAGCCATTAACCAAGTTGGTGTTGTTACTCAAACTTCTCGCAAATCCATCTTGGCTCCCAAGTTCAATTGGTTGAAGATTACTTTCAATTTTTCACCTTTAGTGATTTTGGAGCATCTTCTATTGTATTGAGGTTGCCCTTGAGCTCGATGTTGCACCACATAAAGCCATCTGACCTCAGCATGGGACTAAGGTACTTTTTTCTTTATATAGATACTCTGGTGTCAAGTCTGGATCTCCCATGCAAACAAGGTATGATCATTACTAGACCTGGTGAAGTATGACTCGACCCGCCAGCCTGACCCTAACCCGGCCAGCCAAACACGACCCAAATTTGATCCGTTTGTTAAATGGATAGGGTTAGGGTTCAACCAATGTTTTAAAAAGCGCTAGGTGCTAGTTGGGCCGTGGGGGGACATCTAGTGCCTAGGCGGTGTCTAGACATTTTGTTTTTTTAATTATTATTTTGATATTATATTATATATAATATATTTGTTTTAAAACTACTATAAATTCAAGATTATCTCAACCATTATTTTAAAGAGCATGTATCATTTACAAAATCGTAAATTCAAGATTAACAAAAACAAAGCTAGCATGATATTATAAGATAATATCATAATATCTATGATTTTAGTACAATCCAAATCATAAATTCAAGATTATGAACGATAGAATAGCATCGATACATATTCTAGTGTCTGGACCCGCCTGGCAGTTTGGGCAGCTTTTCTACAACCCCTAGAGGCTAGGCTGAGTGTTGGTGGGCCGGGGGGGGGGGTGGTCTTTTAGTACCTAGGCGATCGCCTAGGCCGCTTTTTAGAACATTGGGTTCAGCTTTACCTACCACCAAAATAAGGGTCAACCTGGCCCGACCGCAAAACTTGTTAACTCGCCAGCCACACCCTCAAAAACCTTCGTTTCACACATGTTAGTACAAAGATGATTGAGTGTGTCTTCATAAAGTTTGAGTCATTAGTTGATGAAAATCTCGAATAATGACTATGGGTGAACAATTTTTATCGACAGTTGTTTTAGTTTGCTTTTTATTTGAATATATGTTGGATTGTGAGGTTGAGACAATATACCTTGAATATGAATTGGTATATATTGATTTGAATTGTTTCTCATGATGGATTGGTGTATATGATTTTGGAGTATGTGAGAAAAAATATTAAACAAAGTGTTTGGTTATGTAAAGTTAGACTAATAGGGTGAGGTGTGCTAGGGATAGGTTTGGGATGATAGACCCACTTTATGACCTATCTAGGATAGGGGTTGAGCCATCGTAACCCACCAACCCTAATCCTAACTCAATTGCTAGCTCTAATCGTCACTTGATCTACTCGCAAACTTATCCTTCCCAAGTGTATTTGGTTTAAGACAGATACCTACCTTGTCACTCTAGTAGTCTTGGATCATTAGTCGCTTCCACTATATGAGGTCGTCCTCAAGCTTGATGTTACACTAAGCTAAGCGCCTATCACATCTGTGTCGTAAGGTCATTCCTGTGATGAAAGAGGGAATGTGTTGCATTATGCTGTAGACTCCTATCAGAAGTACAACAGTCATTTGTGGTTGGAAGCGGGAGGGGGGGGGGGGGGGTGGGAGTTGTTGGAGAAGAAGGTGGTGATGGCATAATACACCACGAGGTCTTGACAGAGCCTGGAGTAGGCAGGAAAGTGCGAGTAGGAGGTGATGGTGGTGGACATGATGGCATTTGGTTAGAGCTTGATGCCGACGGGGAGATGAGAGCATGAAGAGAAGCGATGACTTTGGCTGCAGTAGGGTGGAGTAAGGTTATTGTGTACTTATTGTTCCTTAATGAGGTTAGGGAAGTAATTACGTCGATGGGTTATCAATTTCATCGCTGAAGTGCTAGATGGACAACCCTCCTAACTCCTAAGAACTTATTTGCATTAAGGAATCATATTCAGAGACTTGTATGTGGATATCATGAGTTAAAGGATCTATATGCATTCAAATAAAAAAAAGGACATACTGAAAACCCAGACTTATCTTATCCAACTGGTATGCCCATGTATTTGCCCATGTTTGTCATAGAATGTATTCCGTCATGAATCGAGACTAATGCATTGTCACCAATTTATTTTAAGTTATCACGTGGCTTGATCTTAGTGTTATATGCCATAATTATCAAAGATAAATCGCAACACAGTAAAGAAATTCTTTGCCAGTTTGTTATCTTATTCTTGAGTTGGAACCATACCACTTTACCTCTTGTTTAAGTGTATTAGTGTACATTGTTCCGTCAACCTGTTATAGAGAATCAGATGTAGGAAATTGTGTTTGAATGATTAATAATTTCCCATGCTTATGATGTGCACTGAGGTTGCATACTTGCCTGCCAGTCATTTTGTCAAATCCATTAGCAAATGTTGTTCCTGGTGACAGTGATACCTTTATAGAGTTTTATCTCTTGGCATGCTTGTCATACCCTGCACACATATTCTTACTCTTTGCAGGTTTTGGAGCCCCATAGTAGGCGTGTGGATGAACGGTTCAGTGAAGCGCGAGTGCTGGCTGAGGTGTCATTATTGCCTGATAAGATCCGCATATCATCTGGGAGACGTCCTGTTGCGATGGCTGCAGGCATTGTTGATCGCACTTATAAACATGGAGAAATAAGAAAACAGGTCTTGGTGGTTGTCACATCAGGTTGGTCTGTTATGTGTTTCGATCATAACCTCAAAAAGCTCTGGGAAAATAATTTGCAGGTAATGTGACACTTGATTTCCTTTTGTTATCCGTCAATTGGCTTCATTATGATATTTAATTTTTCTTGTAATGAAACTTCAATCAGTTTGGTACTTTTTAGAATGCTCCTTTCATTTTTAATTTTGGGCAGGAAGATTTTCCACATGGTGCTCATCATAGGGAGATATCAATCTCAATAAGCAATTATACTCTAAAGCATAGTGATCCTGGATTGATTATTGTGGGAGGGAGGATGGAAATGCAACATCACGTACGTTGTTCAGTCATCTTTATTTTCTTATAACCACACATTATATGCTAGGAGAGCAAACTGTATTTACATTTAGGCTATTGTCTTCCTACTATACAATGTCTTCCTACTATGCTAGTAGAGCAAACTGTATTTACATTAGACTATTGTCTCCCTAATTTTATGAAGCTTGGATAAATGTGAACTTGCGTAATAGTACTTTTTGACTCGTTTGGAACTATTAGTTATGCTTGAGTTTATTAAGCTCTCTGTGACAAACACCTGGAGTGCTCCTAAAGGCCGACCTTACGAAAGGAGGAGAGCACAATGGGTATATGAAGACAAAAAACCCCGCTCCCTTAGCTGTGTGGTACTATACCTGGTGGAGCATCTCACCCCCGCCCTAGGCGGGATACGCGTGGCAAGGCATTATCGGAGGAGGCGGGGAGCGGCCCCAGAGCTGATAGCATGTGACATTACCCAGAGTGCTCCAAAAGACTCACCTTATAAAGGGAAGAGAGCACAACGGATATATGAAGACAAGGAACCCCGCTCCCCTAGCCGATTGAGACTATTCCCAGTGGAGCATCTCAACAAGAGCACATAATTATGTGGCCAATTTACGAATTTTGCTAGCACTTCATCTTTATTGTATGTTTTATATATTTTTCCTGTGTAGATGCCATATGAGATTAGGTTTTTCACTTTTTTGTTTGTGTATATTCCTTTAATACTTTTTGGTTGAAGTTCTGAACATCCAGTCATCCAGATTAGCATACCCTTATCAACAATCTTTAGTATCATGTATTAGCTTTGCCCTGCCTTAGTAGTAGTACTACTTTGGTTAGGCTGGCTTGATTGTAATTACTTTGCTTTACCGATTAAATAAAATTTAACTTTTTTTAAAAAAAATTATCATGTATTAGCTCATAGTGTGTATTGGGTCTAATACTCATATGCCTAATACTGGCATGATGGATTTTTCTTATTCGTTTTTTTTTCGTAACTTTAAAGAACATACTTGAATTATTTGAACAAATCATGCACTTTAAATTATCACGCTGGTGATGGCCTACTTATACTCTGGAATATGTAAAACCCATGCAAGTGAATTAAAATTACAAACTAACTAAAATGTGTATGAGCCCAAAATTGTCTTCTTGTCTGCAAAGCAATGTGGTGTTTACTTCGAATAGATTTTTATGCTATTTGTGCCTCGACTTCTGTAAATACTATTTGCTAAAAGTGGGTACTTAGAAGGAATTTAATGGTGATTTATATCATTAGTAGGTATGGGTACAATGCTTTCGAACCAGCAGGGAGTGCTATAAGCCTATAACATCTCGAGCTCCGGAGACCCTTTTCATACTGAGAAATTTTTCAGCGAGAGCTGCAAAACCATTCAATTAAAGACAACTTCTCTTTGAAAGACATGGTGAAGCTTTCACTGGAGACATTTTTTTGGAATAAAATAGACACCAAGGGATATATGATCTTGTGGTAGCTTTAAATGAAAGCTTTTTAATATCATATAACGAAGTCCAGAGGTTGACCATGTTTTAATTGTCGTTTTCAGTGTCAATTTTGGTCAGTCAACAAAAGGAAATTTATCGGAATTTTATAAAAGATTAAGTGAAATTTTTGATATTTAAGAAAAAAATTCAGTCAAAATTTTGAAAAGATTGTCTGTCTATTTTGGAATTTGTCAATCGATTTTGGTCATGTTAGTCGATTTTGGTCAATTGTCAATTGAAATGAGAGTCATGAATGAAAGTAGAGGGAGTACTCTTCTTCTTATTGAGCTATGAATGTTCTTTTAAAGCAAAATCCTTCTCAAGATTTCATTATTTTTAGGAAAAACAATTGGAACAATTCAAGGGCTTGAAGCTAGTTGAGTGATTGTGGATTGTGGTCCTCTAGCTATATTCGAGTTACTCTCCCCCCCCCCCCCCCCCCCCCCCCCCCCCCCCAAACTAGGAAATTTGAGGCTAAAGGCTTGAAGATAAAGTTGAAACTTTGATGACTCTAACCCAAAAACCTCCCAGTGTCAGTTTGAACCTCTTAATTCCTCTAGTCTAAGAGTTTCAAAACACAACCTCAACATATATAGAAGAGAGAAAAGCACTCTTCAACCGACAGGCGACAGATGATGACATGATGAAACACATGTCACATCTTGTTGGCCATTTCAGACAAAATATGGGACTAAATGAGTTATCATTGTTACCTCATTGCGGATCTTATTTTTGTTTGCTTAATTTGTACATTTAAACAAATTTGTGAGAAATTACTTGTAACTTCGTTATTGCTGGAATGTGATCGTGCTCGACTTCCTAAAGACCAGTTAAGGGCATCACAACAGAGCAAAGTACATCATATGACTCGACAGTCCTTCACACGACCCTAGATGTTCTTCTGAGAGACGTGCCATGAGTCGGATTTGCAGAAGGTAACTAGGGTCTCTCGATCGTAGAATTATCTATGTTTTATCGGTTTTATTGTGACATGTTTTTTGAGGATTCAGTGTAATTTAAAAATTATTTTCCTTTTAGAGCATTTCTTTTGAAAATAAAATGTTATTTATTGCTCTAAAATTGATTTTGTGTTCATCGGATCTTAGGTTGAGAGGTTTCGACACTTGGAATTTTTTTAGTGATGAAAGACCACACTAGCCGTTTGAACCACTGTTCGAACGTTAGTGAATAGCGGTATGAAGTTCCCCGAACAATGATACGAACTGCTATGGGTCGATTCAAACTTCTATATGTTCGGACGACTTTGGTCGTTTTGTGCATGGTGTCTTCGGACAACATTGGCAGTTGAGTCTGTCGTCTGAACCCTTGTTCGGACGGAGATGGATAAGCCACCCGAACAGCTGTTCGGATGACTTATTCTAGGTGCAGGCTGAACCAACTAAATGACGATTTTGGCTTCTTGAGTTGGGTCTAATCTTGACCAAAAGAGAAAAAACTATGTTGAGATTAGCTGGGGTAGCCCTAGGGTATATAACCCCTTTTTACCCTTTGGTTGAGTGTGGATCTTAGAGGAAAAGAGAGGAGAAGCCATTGCTTGGAGTTTAAATCTTGGGGTTTTATCTCTTCTTCCTCCCTTCAAGCCGATCTCAAAAGGTATCATTCTTTGAGGCTTGTAGATTGCTCCCCCATGTGTTAGCATCGATTTCTCGAATGCTTGCTTGTGATTTCCTATCAGATTTCTATCGATGTAACCCTTTGATTGGTTTTTGGGTTGATTTGTGCGTATTCTTTTTACTTAACCCTACAAATCCTATGTGTTAGGTTCTTCCGAGCGGATCGAAAGAGGGTCGGGTCTTGCTTGAGTGATTCTAGCAAGTAAGAACCCTAATTCTCCTTTGCAGGTTGACGTGCGAATCGTTGTAAATCCTTTGGGGTTCGTCGATTAGGAAAATGACGAAGTAGTCCCTTATACGATGATAGCACCCACAATGGGGTGTGAATCAACTTTGGGCGCGCTCGATCTTTGCTAAGATCGGCGTTGGGGTGTCTCTGCTTGAAAAGAGGGAGTTCGAGCATAGTCTTGGGTGAATGTCTAGGGCTGCATGTGTTGGATCGAGTGCAAGACGGCCAGTCAGGAGCTTGCAGAAGAGCTGAGGAGAAAGGCGAAAGTCAATATGGTGTGGAGAACTCCTAGTACGGCCCGTACGACCTTTGCTCCATTCTTGTAGGCCTTTGAAGCTTAGTGGATTGCTCTTACCATCCAGCTCAACCGACGAGGTTTTCCCGAAAATAGTTTCCTCGTAAAAAATGTGTGATGTTGTATAATTCTGTCATGCAAGGTTTGTATGCTTTTACCTTGCACTACACAGAAACCATGTTCCGATCTGCTTGCTAAGAGTGGGAAGAGAGAGCCATCTGATATTAATCCACCTTGCATGAATCCACTCTAATACAATTGCAAGGAGGGCATATAAGACAAGATAATTTTTAATCTACCGTAAGCCCCACTTGGTGTCCTCAGCCCAAGGCGGTCCTTAGTTTCATATTGACCGGTTTTCTGCCGCGCGCCAGAGTTTTACACCGAAGCATCTTAATTCAAGAGATAAGGTAG
This sequence comes from Chamaelirium japonicum, assembly GCA_947650365.1. Taxonomy (NCBI): domain Eukaryota; kingdom Viridiplantae; phylum Streptophyta; class Magnoliopsida; order Liliales; family Melanthiaceae; genus Chamaelirium; species Chamaelirium japonicum. The sequence goes on from OX393550.1 coordinate 44,995,092, forward strand.
TCCACATCATTTTCAATCACTATCACCTTTCACCGAAGTCACCGACATGATGCAATGTATTTCTGACATGTGGCATCTTTCGACCATCAATGTCACATTGGACTAAAAATCCCCCCCCCCCCCCCCCCCCCCCCCCCCCCAACCCACCCAACCCACCCAACACACACACACACAAATAGATGTGCCTTAATAGTTATGATGATAACATTAACATCAAGCCTACTACATCAATTTGCGATCAACTAGTTATTTTGAAAACAGAAAGCTAAGAATTGTTGGCAGGCTTGGATAACAAGACTTTGGTTTTTATATATTTTATTTGGTTTATTAGTAATGATACTAGATACATATCTTCACTATCCTGATCTTTCTCTTGTCATTCCTCATGATCTTTGTATAGACATTTACATCGCTGATGTGTTGTGTTCCCTGGCTTCGTGTTATCGTTATACCTGTGACGATGATGTGATATATAGTTTGCTAAACGTCATGAGAAAAATCTTGCTTCGACATTATTTCATCTTTCAATTATGAGTTATATTTAGCTATAGGTGTGCTATTTGTAAACCTAACAGTCACATACATTTATTTATCTGGCCAAATATTGCAGAGCTACGTGGATCTACTTGAGGAAAGTTTGATGTCGGAGAAAATTGGTGAGCTTCACCGGAGAAGTGCTAAAGAGAGAGAGGTAAACGTCTTATGTATCCTTTCTACCTCTGGACTTGTTTTAGCTGGCAGTGCTATCTTCTTTTTTGTTTACTGATCCATCTCAGATGCTATTTCAACTTACATGGAAAATTTTGTGTCAACTGGCAATAAAAACTTTGGAGATTTTGTTGGTGATATAATGTCATGTTTTCACCGTGCAAATTTTGGAGGAAACTTTTTTTGGTTTCTCTTTAAGCTTTCTAATGGTCCAATTGTTAATGTTTTATAGGAGATACAATATTGAGTAAACATTTTCACCTTCTTTATTATATAGGAAAGGCATTTGTAAATTGGAAAATTTCTTGAATTTCATTATTTTCTTTATAAAATAATTATTTAATAGATGGTATAACCATTGATAGATTTTAATGTATGATTATACTTCAAATTCCTTTTAACATACATTAGTAGCAGCCCTCATACCAATTTTCAGAATTTTGCTCAGTGAAAATTGAAAAATCTATAATGCATGCCTACAATTTGTTGTCAAGAATGCATATGTGAATTGGAGCAGTAGTAGAAGATGGAATGATGTTGAAAAAAAGTTGTCTTTGTATGCTTGGTTCTTGTTAGGGGTGGGACTTAGGTGGGATGGGTGGGTTGAAGGGTCTGCTCATGTCATGTCCAACCCCGACCTATACACACCTTAACCCTTTTTGCTTGTGGAACCCATTGAAGCCCAACCCGTGCAGCCGTGCTTCCCGTTTTGGTTGCTCGGGTTGCCCAATTTGCTAAAAAAATGGTCGGGTTGGTCAGGTTGGGTGGGTTGCCCAATTAGAAATGCTTGTGAAACATATGTAGATGGGAAAAAAATAACAAAATTAAGAGGTCAAAGCCATTTGATTGAATATGAAGCATATTAAGTTAAGAGGTCAACGGGAAACAGTCAGTGCACTGGGTGGGGATGCACATAGTTGCGCAGACCGGAGGGGCTGCAATTAATGGGAAACTGTGCAAGTCAAATAAGGAAAAGAGAAAGGGCTTCAATCGGGGTGCTCGACGTTTGCAATCAATGGAAAGCATTCAACGATGGTTGTTGTGCGCCGGGAGGAGGGGAATGGCCGGGTCGAGAGGGGAGAGACGACAGGAGATATGATCCCATAGGATGGAGGCTCCATGGACGGAGTTACCATGTGCCGGCTGTCATGAACGGATGCTCCATTGCTCTGCATCACCGGAGAGAGATGAGCGAGGGGGTAAGATAAGAAACAGAGGGTGTCGACCGTGTGGGATTCAGGCTTCTTTTTTTCTATTGTGAATTTGTGATTTAAATATGGATTACTGGATTAATCGAGCACTCGAGGGAGTGTGAGTGTGAGTCATGTGATTGTGTGTGTCACTAATCGTTGCCACTGTAGTGCAATGAGATCAGAGTGTGATCCACTCATTGTTGCACCAATGTAGGCAATGGGATTAGATTAGTGGATCCATTGTAGTGAGATGCAAGTATGCCACTGTACTCGGGTTCCTTGGGTTGGGTAAGACTGATGCCCAAACCCGTCCAAATTGATATCAGGTTGATCTTTTTTTGTCCAAACCTTTTCATGTTTTTAACCAGCTTTGCCCATGCTTGTCCATTGTTCAGGTTAGGCAAGCCGGATCTGCCCAAGTCCTACTTGTAGGGTAAGTATTGCTTTAGTAATAGATAAACCTTTGCATTGTCTAGTAATAGACATCCATAGAATAGATACTTTTGATAAATGTGTCGTATTCTTCATACAAAATGTTCTTGTGGATTTGTGCTCGATTCATTTGTTTTCATCTTTTTAAGTATTCTCTTGGCTTAGAGTGTATAAGAGGTTTCCATTCAAATAAGCAATTCCATATTTCCCAATAGAGGTTGTAGGTAATCAATTATTTTTTAGGCTTGTCTATGTGGGTGCTCCTCATTCCGATTCTTGTTCCCTTCTTTTCCGTTCCGTTGACTCCTAGCCCTTTGTATTGGAGCTCTAATCCCTTTCAAACTTTACCCTTCCCACTTGTCTTACTTTTAGATATTTCATTCTACTCGTTATACCTGGAATCATGAAAGAATGTTTCAAACCCCTATGCTATATCCTTTCCTTTATGGTATTGCAACCCTAGCCCACTCCCTTATCTCACCCAAGGTTCGAAATCTCCATTTCAGTGGAAATTTCGACCTTCTGGATATGGAAATATTTTGTGGAAATATTTCGACAGTGTGGAAATATTGCAATTTTGTAGAAATGGTGGAAATATTGTTTTTTTGATGGAATTTTTTAGTGAAACTCTGGATAGTCATAAACCAAGTATAGATACACACTTTGGAATACTCAAATAATATTTGTACCCTATCTAGGGGTGTAGAGTTTCACATAACATGTATTCAATATATTGAGTCTATGAGTCTTGTGCAATCTTATTTGGTTCGGGTTTTATATATATATTTTCAAATGTTTTTTAATCTTTTTTTTTGGATAAAAATATTTTTGAAATAAAGATTAGTTGATTGTTAAAATAATGTTTCAAACGATTTTGAAAGTGGACTTAAAACAAGAAAGTTATGCAAATTTGAAATTGTGCAAAAATTATGCTGAAATGTGAAACACTGTTTTTTTACTAAGTCTGAAAAAAAGAGTTTTTATATAGAAAAGTTTTTATACATTCAAAATTTCCTAAGATGAACCATGGTTTTCTAGATGCACTCGTACTTCTACATCTTGTTGAATTTTTTGAGCTAAAAAGGAGTTGATTTAATCACTTTTCTCACCATGTAGATATTATAAAAATCCATAAAAACTGTTTTCTCTTACTAAAACTGAAAGTTTACTTTTTGATTCCTTTGTTTTTTGATTTTTTTGATATTTTTATTGAAATCAAATGGGGGGGTATTTGCTTATTTACATATAATAACTTAAAGTAAATGGAGGACATTTACTTAAATGTTATTATATGTAAATAAGCTGAAGCTGCTGAGAACCAAACCCCCCAGTCCCCTTTTATAACCAGTCAGTCACAGCATTTCAGATAAATTTCGCGAAATTTTTTAAAATTTTTGCGAAATTTCGACAAAATCTCGCGATATTTCGTGGAGATGGAAATATTTCGTGGAAATATCGCGATAATTCGTGGAAATATCGCGATATTTCGTGGAAATATCGCGATATTTCGCAAAACCGCTCGATATTTTGACATTTCCAGTTCTGCTCGAGATTGCAGGTGGTATTTCGTATCGGGTTTTTATTTTTCCGATATATTTCACGATATTTCGCGAAATATATCGATTTTTTGTTCCTTGATCTCACCTTCATGGTTTCTTTATCCTCTTTGTTACCTAACAAATTCTTCATTCTTGTTAGTGCTTCAAGTGTTGGCTTGCTTTGTATCGTGCCTTCAATTATCCGTCATGGTATATCGGTGCATATGTTTGTACCATAATGTGAGCCATGTTCATTTTGTATCATCCGATGTTATTAATATAGCTCCCCTCCCCCCCCCTCTCTCTTTTTCCCAAGGCAAGCAGTATATTTCCTTCAAATCTACTCTAAAACTTTAGAGTGAGGTCCTATCTATGGATTTGAAGTGATAAACGTTGGAAGTTCATAAAAAAAGCAATATACAACCAATAGGCCATGGGTCAAACCTTCGTTTTTCATCGAGAAATCATAGGAGGAGGTAAATGTATGTTTTTTATGAATAATAAATAGATCCATTAATTCAATAGGAAAAAATGCAAGAATATATTGACTGGAGGTAGGAATGGTGGTTTGCCATTCACGCAGTTTACCCATGCATTTGATAAAACCAAATTGACTCTATCAAATCTCAATCATACAAATGAGAAATTGAAATGTCATCGGTTGGTAGGCGAGTTGCGGAAATTTCTTTGGAAACAGAAAAAACAAATAAAAAGAATTTCTCTTATATGATTACATTGCACAAAATTAATATAACTTGTGAAATGCATAAAATATGCATTGTATATAATGTTAGCTATTTCACTGATTTTTTTAACATGCAAAGACCATGACTCTCCCTACTGATTCATTTATGAAACTTCACAACTGATAAAGACACCCCGTAGCTAGGAGTTGCATATGTGGATTTTGCTTTGCAACATAGAGATATATCATAGTGTGACATGCTTCAAATACCATATGGAAATGTTCCGTTGGATGTTAAGCAGCCTCTAGTACTCGTCGATGTTGAAATTGTGGATCAAGGTTGGCACAGATTAATAAGGCCATAGGCAATTGATGCCGTGTGACTTTTTCGAGTTGGATCGAAGTTAGCTGAGTAATGACCCCTAGGTGAAGGTCTGAAGGATACATTGTTGACGTTCTAGATGAGGATCTATGTTGACACAGAGGAATAGAGCCATAGGCAATGGACACGGACAATCCTCTAATGCATGTGCGCCTCTAGTTGCATGCACAGTTTCAGATGATCCAATGATGCAAGGGACACTTAGGGTGAGCATGAAGATCACCCATGGCATGGAGAGGGCATGATGGTATTGTCTTGATGTTGCTGGCAGTCAAGGTAGCTTTGGCTCAATAGAGGTTCTAGAGGGTAGCGCCCAATTTTTCAGGTCTACAGTATTACTGTGAGCACCATTGGAAACCCAAAATTTGTAGAGATGCACTATTGAGTGGTGCACAGGGAGCACAGAGCATGCTTCCGGTAGATGAGATTCAGGAGGCTATGGTTGCTGTTCTATGATGATGACTAGTGATCTTGTAGTCAGTTTATTATATTTTTTATTTGATCATTATCTAGTTGAAAAATTGGAAACTTAAGTGTGCTGGACGAAACAAATATATGTTTTTTACCTGTGTTTGGTACTTCTTATAATTTATACTTCAGGGCATCTCCAGCAGCAATAAACATACATTGTCTTGATTCTTATGATACTAAATTTGTTGTTAGAAATGACTTATGAAAATTGAAGACATGCATGTATCCAACAAAGTGAATACAGGAAACCAGTTGAGAAAAGAGGAAACATAGCATATCCTAGAATGCCGGTTCTTATTGAGTCTCTTTTTATGCTGATGCGTCTCATGTATTATCGTGCTGGAACCTGAACAATATCGGCACTGTACATGATACTTCAATATAGCAGTGTGCTACAAATGTGACTCACCACTCAATTCCTCATGTTTCTGTCCATCTGCCTCTATTATCTTTTTATGTATGCATTTACAAAGTGCTTTAAATGATGGAGCTGTTATTTCAATTTAACCCAGCCATATATGGAGAATGAAATGCTGGTTGTAGGTTAAGCTCAACAAGACTCATACTTAAAGTGGAAGTGAGAGTTCCTAATGGATGAGGGGCTTGTCAGTTTGTCACTTGTGCTTTCAATAATATTCTTGAGGATAAGTTACGGGATTATCAACTTTGATTAAACATGACTGGAATTTGGAGTTTGAGGGGTTCCATATCAGTCTTATGGGAGAAGGATGTGGTCGCATACGTGCGTGGGAGTTACCTTATCAAGTCTATTGGCTAATTCCCCTAGTTTCCATTTTATTATTTCATCGACATTTAGAAAACTTGGGAGCATCAAAGACATTTGATGCAGGAGCAAGTCGTGAGTGCTAAGAGACCTCGATTCATCACTCATGATCCGTTCTTAGGGGCTCTTTTACTGGTATCGTAGTTTCGGTATCAAAATGAGGTTTTACCTTTATTCTAATGCTGTGGTAGGCGATGGTTGAGAGATGAACCATGCTCAGTAATGATTTTGGATTTGAGAAGACATATCAAGGGTCTCGTGAGGCAGATGCAGACAAACGTGACATTTGTGTGCAAGTACCGGCTAAGGATCCTGATAAGGACCTCAATATTGTATTGGGATCCCAAGAGGGAGATATTGAGGATATTGTTGGAGATCTGACTATCAGCATATTTATGGCTTTAAGGCTTAGAATCCAACATTCCCAAATGGCATTAAAGCCATTTATGAGTACAGTTGTGTCTCCTATTCTTTATGTGAAAAGACAGCACTATTGTTAACAGTGGTTTAGTAAACGGGTTAGCAAACTTGTAGCATATGAAATCTTGGTCACGACTATTTGCTTCTTTTTTTTTTTCTCTCTCTAGTATTTTTCGTAATGTGATACTTGCGATCATGTTTAATGTTCTACTGGTTCCTTATACCCTTAACTGGAGTAACTGTGTCTAAATTGTCCAAATAAAGAACCACGTTTATTGTCGAAGGGACAAATCAGAGCTCAGGATAGAAACTGCGAAAGGACAAAGCCTACTTAGGTGTTTCTGGAGCTACCAATGATCAGTTATGCAGTTTCACTTAACGCGGTGCCAACATCTGACTTTATTCAACATGTGCATGTTTCCTAGTTGCATGATTATTGGAGACCGCTTTCATGTTCGAATTCGTGTATCTTATTCACTCAAAATCTCCATTCCCAAACACGAGAACATTATCTTCGGTACTTTTAGTGTTCTTGGGGATATACTTAACTGTTTCATAGTGGGTCAACCAGGAGTAGCTTTGGAGCCAAAAACAATTCCAACTGCAAGTTTGGCATCATATATGGCATGACATACATCAAAATTCCACTTGCCAAAGCATTAGGATATCTGATCATTCTGTTGGATCTCTTCCTCAGTTTTGGCATGCATCTTTCTAAACCTTGTCCAAACTTTGCCCACATAAGAGGCTTGGTTTAGTCTATTAGTCTTTCTCAACTAGTTTTCGAAGTTTTTCTCTAGATTTTTGCAATTCTACGCTATTTTTTCTTCTGTTTTTCCTTAAGTTTGAAATATTTTCTAGGTTATTTTCTACATGTAGAATTCTATCAGAATAGCATAAGGTAGCATAAGGTAGTACCCTTCTTGAGATTCTTGACTCTTGGAGGAGAGGGTGATCCTGATTCAGTTGTAGGAGTCTGTGGGATTCTCCAGCCCCGGCTTGGTGGGATTCATCACGACGTTGCTATCCCTCCACCAAGATTCTCCTGCGAACTGCACACCGAGAAACTATTGAGAAAAACCCTAACCCTAATGGGAGACCCTCTTCGTAATCGACGGTGCTGCTCTTCTCTTCTCTCCACTCTCTTGGAACAAAATGGAGCCGAGGGTTTAGGGCGGTCGAGATCCGACGCCAAGAAGGAGCCTGAGAGACGGAGGGCGATCGATAGATCTGACCCCTCACGTAGTGACCCTACCCATCATCTCTCCTAGTCTTGACCTCCTCGACTCTGGGATCGGGGGCCTCCATGAGCGGTTCTAGGGCCACCATCGTCGGGGGTTCTTCTACCGGCTAGGGACGGAGGACGGCAAGGGCCGCTCTCGGACCTTGATTGTCGAGAACGTGATCAGAACGGAGTTAGCTCCCCCCCCCCCCCCTCTCTCTCTCTCTCTCTCTCTCTCTCTCTCTCTCTCTCTCTCTCTCTCTCTCTCTCTCTCTCTCTCTCTCTCTCTCTCTCTCTCTCTCTCTCTCTCTCTCTCTCTGGGTCTCTATCGCGTGGGATAGAACGACAAAAGGGGGGCCGAAGTTACGAACTGGCAAGAAGGAATGAGCTTTGACATAGTTTTCCCCACATCCATCTAATCACTATCCAACCGTTCCTATCTCGTCCAACGGCCAAATATATCTTGACATAGTGGCACATTTGTAATATTTTCGAAGTGCATCCCCTGCTATGTATTATAGATTTTATTCGTATGCGGGAAATGTTTGTGTGGTTTTTTTCGCATAAATTCATATGCTTGAACAGTTTAGATCTATGGGCTCCGATTTAATATCATCTTGCAACCCTGTGTTTCATAGAACTAATAAGTTATCTTTCAGTGGTTCTATTTTGTCATGCCTTATTAGCTGATTTCCCAATTCGTACTATACATTTGTTGGATTTCTACAAAAATCACTATAGATTTTATGGCTAAGTTAATGGAAAGACTAGGCCTGGCCCACTCTCTATTCCCCTCCTAGTACATAGTAGTTGAACCTTGAAGTTTGTCAATCTAGCTTTCCATAACCTTTTTTCTATGTAGCTTAAAAATTTAATTCCTTCAGTCATTTAGAAGAATATAATATACTGTGAGAACATTGTCATGGTCACAGTCAGAAGCAGTGGAATTTTTTGTTATGCTTAAAAGACCTCCATTGTACTTATCACATTTTAATTTTTATGCAGGGTTCTGGGAACAGTGCAACTGTTGATTTACGCCACTTTGCATTTTATGCTTTTGCTGGCCGCAGTGGCACACTTCAATGGAGTAGAAAGAATGAGGTATGCCTATTTGCTCTCCATACCACATCTATTCTAGGAGAGATGTAGTAAAGGATACAGATCATTCAAAAAGTCATCGAATTATAATGGAAAGTAGACAAAAAGTTTCGCTTAATTTTTGTATTGTTTTTCTTAGTTACTCTGTTCCACATGAGCTAAGTTACAGTGACGTGTCACAGACCCTACTGATAGTGAATTATTTCTGTTATAACTTATTGATGATATACCTTGATGTTGATGTGTTGTTTCTGAAATGCGCTCTATGCTTTTCTTGTCTTGTGAGATCACAAAAATGATCTTTATCGCATTATTGTGATACTTTATGGTGCCATCTATCTGAAGCATTCATTTCTTTGTTGATATCTACTTATTCTACGTTCCGTCATTGTAGAATATCCAGGCGCAACCCTTGGATGCATCACAGTTGATTCCACAGCATAACTACAAGCTTGATGCCCATGCTTTAAATAGTCGTCATCCTGGAGAGGTATGTTTCTGTAGCAATGAAACACTTTTAGCATTTAATTATTTCTCTGAGAACATCGGGGATCCCTTTATCCTAAAAGCAAGATCTTTCCTTTTTAATTATTTCGTATTGTTGAGCTCCACTAGTGCAATAATTTAAACCCCAAACCTCCACCCAATATCAATGCTCCTCTTTGACAAGTTGTTAAAATTAATGTGGTTTTGGTGGTGCACGTTGCTGCATGCTTGCATGTGTGTATGACACACATGCACACCAAAGCCCTCTATTCTGTGCGTGTGCGTGGGTGTACCCATGGATATGTGTGTGTGCCCTGAGAATCCATATCATCCATAGAATAGAATTGCCATATGAATGAGACATATTTGCAATAAAATATAATGGATTCTTAACTGCCAGATTTCACTTTGGCTACAATGGTTGATTTTCTACACCATGCGTATGTTATTTTATACTCCCTGCATGTTCTTTGTTTTCAAGTTTGAAGGTTTATCAGTAAAGTAATAATTTGTTTACTGAGTCAGTAGTTTGCCACATGATTTTATTTCTTTTGCGTGACAAATATTAACACATAATATATCTCACTTTCGGAAAGTGAATCTCAATGGAGTATCATTTTGCAGTTTGAATGTAGAGAATTCAGAGAATCAATTCTTGGTGTGATGCCTCATCATTGGGTAATACTGAATTCCTTTTCATTTATACTTTAAGATTAAATGTATCACATTAGCTTATACTGCAAGTCTCTTTCTATTAGGATAGGAGAGAAGATACTTCCTCAGAACTAGCACACTTTAGAAGGCACAAAAGAAAATCATTGAAGAAAATGTCTGGGAAGGTTGGAGCAGGTTCTTCTTTCCACAAGCCTGTAGAAAGTACACCTCCAGGGAAGGATACATCTAACAAAATTGCAAGCATGATTGGAAAAGCTGCAAATTATGCTGGTTCAACAAAATCCAAGAAGGTATGTTTGTGCTTTATCTTCATATACAATGTTTAACTATAGGGCATATTTTTACCATTAAAAACCATGGTCATAAACGAACTTATCTTTTATCATAATGTGCATCTTTACATCATGTAGCTTGTTAACTATGTTACTATTATAAAGCATGGTTTCAAAGCTTGGCTGAAACAGTATCGTGCCGATCACTGCCCGTTCGACTCGGTTTTTTTCCTACTAGTTTCGAGTCACTAGTCGGTTCCGAGACTTGGTCCGTATCGGCCTAGACCAGTATATAGTGAGTCCCTATCGGCTGAGTCAGCCTAATATTAGCCGATACAATCAGGTCTTATCGGCTGGGATATGCATTTTTTTTGGATTTTTTTAAAGCAGAAACTAGGGAGGGCAAGGTGTGGTTTTGGTACGGTTTTCTCCTAAACCGAATCGGCACCCCAATCCTAAAATCGCACACCAAAACCTCTCCGCGTTGAATGGTTTACCATTTTGTAAATCCAACACCACACCATACAATATTTTGCTAAGCCGCTACCGCATTACACTGCACTGTTTAGGCTGTGCAGTGTAATACGGTGCGGTCAAGGTTTAAAATCACGGTATCGGTTGGCCCCGAACCGGTATGTACCGGCCGGTACGGACTGATACCGGTTGGCTGCTAATTCCTTGTTTCAGCTACTACGATGTTACTTGTGGTAGCTAAATGATCCTTATTGTGTAGAACAAACATTGGTTTACTTCAAACCATAGTCAGAATTTAATCATTTGTCTGGTAAGCAACTTCCTATAACTTGTTTGATTTATGAATGCAGAGGTCACTCTATGTTCCTATCATAACAAATCATACTCTACTTTGGTGGGTGCCTAATGTGGTGGTTGTGCATCAGAAGGAAGGTATAGAGGCCGTTCATCTGGCCTCTGGCCGTACGATATGCAAGGTAGACTTCCTTTTTCTTTTTTGATTGATCACTGTTCTACATTTCCATGTACACGAAGTCAATTACATGCTATTTATTTCGATATCTGTTTTTGATTTTGTGCTAGCTTATCAATTATAGTTCTGTACTTGTGATGCTTAATAAAAAATAATTCAGATCTATACAAGGAAAACCAATCATAACAGATTGTATTCTCTTTATTAACAATAACATTACTTATGTGGTAGTTACGTGAGTGGTTATATAAAAGCGTGTGATGCTGAAAGATGAAAATCTTATTTTCTTCTTTATAATGAAACATTAAAAAAGAGTAATTACTTTGTGTTTTGTTAGATCAAATCACATTCATGTAGTATATGTTTCCGATGCAAACTGATTGAGGTGGAAGCATTGCAGATTTTGGTGTGAGGTTGCTTATGGTGGGGTAATTTTGTTGGTTGCAGTGTTAGGGTTGGTATGGACAGAGTGTCAAACCTAGACCAATTAGAACAGCTACAGCAACAGATGGAGAATTATAATGGATGGATGCAGATGTTTGAAAGGAAATGTTCTTCGATAGTTGTGTAAAGGAGTGGGGAGATTAAGGTGTGTTGGGTTTTGGGTTGCAAAAGCCAAACCCGAAGGAGGCCAGCAGCAGGAATTTTGCCCGGGCAAAATTTGGGCTCGCTCGGGCGAATTCGGGACGAGGTCTGCGAGCAGAACTCAAGGCAAGGTTGCCCGGGTGATTAGGATTTCGCACGGGCGACCCGCGAGCTGGGCGTGCAATCTGGGCTACGGTTTTGAGTTAGATTGAGATTCTTTTTGTCCTATGTTTCCTTTCATATAAAGGGAGGTGTGGGGGGATCTAGGGTTTCACGTTGCATGATTGGAGATGCCTTTCTCTCGGGGATCTCTTTTGGATTTGTGGATCTTTTTCGGGTTCCTCAATGCTTCCACTTCGACGACTTCTCCAGTGCTTCTACTCTCGGTATTATACGGTAGTATCTTGTGTAACTCCCGTATGGTTTGTCTTCGTCTTGTGGTGTTCTGAGAGGGTGTAGTGATACTTTGTGTGAGGGTCCGACAAACGGTGAGCCACCACATGACTATTGTAATCTCTGATAGTGAAATCCTATTCCTTGATTGCCGGTATCTTTGTTGTGGTTGTGTGTGGATTGACTTCTCTAGTGGTGATCTCCGAAAACTCCACTTCGATTCCTTGTAGTATCGCTTCTGCGTAAGACCCGGTGGTCGGATCTAACTCGCCGGAGTCTTTGTATCCCAACAAGTGGTATCAGAGCCTTTTGTTTGGTGCAGGGTTTCGAAGTAGATGGAGCAGAATGGCGTCGAGCGGATCATCTGTAAAGTTCGATATAGAGAAGTTTGATGGGAAGATCAATTTTGGCTTGTGGCTAGTGCAAGTCAGGGACACATTGATCCAAGCAGGGTTGCACAATGCACTGAAGGGTGTGAAGCCGATGAATATGATGGATAAGGATTGGGAGAAATATGATTTAAAGGCAGCGAACGTAATTTGGCTATGTCTAGCAAAGCACGTTGTATGCGCGAAAAAAAGATACGAGTCGTCTTTATTACGCACTCGAAGATTACAAAGCCAGAACTAGGTGACTCAGGGGTGGTGAGCCAGGTGCAGTGAAGAATTTGATCAGGAGATTGTGGGACAGATCCTCCGGAGGGTCCCTTTGATCCGCGTCTCCATGTTACTTTGTGCGAGAGTTCTGGAGGGGTTGCCCAGGACAGAGGTCTTTATTAGACTTCGGGTTTCTTGAGAAGTTGAGTGATTTTGGCCTTTACTTTTGTCCCTTCCGTGCTTCACACTTTCTCAATAGGGGGTTTTCGACGTCGTTTTCTCGATCTTTACCTCCCTTGGCTATTGCTAGACCTTGGTATTCTTGATCGTCGGTTTGCGGCGTCGATCTTGCTTTTGGCGTCGGCTTTGGCATGGCTCTGGCTTTTACGTTGTTTGGCGCTTGCGCTTGAACGCTTGAACGTAGACGGAGAGGATTGCAGTGTTTTAGTTTTTTCATACTTTGCGTCGTACCGGCTAGAACGTGCGTTGCTTTTGCTCGTGATCGTCGTAGTTCGTTAGCTTTGGCACGTACGTCGCTTTGACGTAGGCTTTACCGGTGCTTTGCTTTGACTTCTTGCTTTGGCTTTTGCTTTTGCTTTGGCTTGATCTTCTCATCGAACGGCGATGACGTCTCCGAGACTTATTTATTCTTCCGACTTCCTTTTTTTAGGGATATAACTTTGGCAATGACGGTTGTGGCGTCGGCTTTGCGTCTCTCCTTCAGATTTCTTTAGCGTTTTCAGAGTTGAAGGCTTCTTTTGAAGACGACGGGTGTAGCACCGATCGCCATGCGACGGGTGTAGACGATTGTAGCGTCTGTTTTTGTTGATGAAGACGGCGGGTGCAGTACTGATCTCCGTGCGACGGTTGTAGCGTCAGTTTTTGTTGATGAAGACGGTGAGTGTAGCACCGATCTCCGGTCTTCTTCTTCGGCCTTTGTTTTTGGGCATTCTCGAAGTTGAAGACGACGGGGTGATGCCGGCTTCGATCTTCTTCTTTGGCCTTTGCTTTTGGGCGTCTTTGAAGGTGAAGATGGTTGGAGACGACGCGGTGATACCGACTCCTGTCCTTCCTCTCCAAGCTTTCTTCTTCGTGCGAGGAGTCGAAGCTTTGATCTTTTTGTGCAAGGTCTTCACGTTGATGAGGATTTTGGTGGGCTAAAATGTTCCCTCGGGATACCTCTTGAAGCCTTCGGTCGTCGAGCGTTGGAGCCTCATCGTCTTCAGAGCCTCCATGCCTCTTGCTTTCCACCCTTCGACCTTCGGTTAAAGCCATTCCCCCACCCCTCTATTTATAGGCGAAGGGGGGAGCATGAGAGAGATATGACTGCGATTTTTGAATCCCTTGAATATCTATCCCCATAACCGTTGAAGTTTATCTTCCTTTTTTTGGGGGAAAACAATCTTTATTTCTTTCCTTTTTTGTAGTGGCGGTTATGGGTAAGATATGGCTCAATCTTTTGAGATATGAGCCATCTTTGCACATTCAAATCGATGGCGATACGACTTTGAATTTGGTTTGTCGGATCGAGGGATCGACACGAATCCACAGTTGCGTAGACGTTCGAGGTACCTCCCTGCGCATGGCGGTTGTTTCCTTTTTTTCTTTTCTTTTCTTCCTTCGTTCTTTTTTTCCTTTTTTTCTTTCCTTTCCCCTATGGCCGGCCACACCTCCCCAAAAGGAGGAGGGCGCGATTTTCAATAAAAAGGGGCCAGTGGGCCCTAATTTCGGGTGGGCCCACTCGGCCCCCTTTTGGCTTTGGATAGTAGGCCCGGTGGGTCCCACTTGTATGGATGGACCCACTTGGGTCCGTTTGAGTTGAGCCTGGTCTGTTTCTTTTGTGGGCTGGGTTTTGCGTGCGGGTTGTTGCGTGTGGGCCGGGTTTGCGTGCGGGCCGTTGTATGTGGGCCGGGTTTAATTTGTGGGTTAATTTCTATGCTTACACAAGTCTTGGCACACGTGTCAATTGAAGATTCTACGACAAAACTTTGGGCAAAGCTGGGGGATGTTTACATGACAATCGCTCACAAACCGTTTATGCCTCAAGCAAAAGTTACTTACACTTCAGATGGAGGAAGGAACAGATATGAGCAAGCATCTTAGCGTCTTTAATCAAATAATCTCATAATTGGTAAATGTCTGTGAAGACATGAAGGATAAAGACAAGGCGCTACTTCTTCTGGTTTCGCTTTCTTCATCATTAGAGCATTTGAGGTTTATGTTGCTCTACGGGAAAACCTATATTAACTGATATTGCGGGTGTACTTTCAAACAAGTTGTGGATGAATGGGACGAGTGCTAACAATGGAAATCATGTGGAAGGCTTAATGTTGGTGAGGGATGGTGCGAGGAATAAGAAGTTTCCTTATTGGAATTGTGGGAAGTATGTGCACTTAAAAAACGAGTACAAATGGAAAGGTAACGGTACGAGTTCTGATAATAAGAAGTTTCCTTATTTGAATTGTGGGAAGTCTGTGCATGTAAAAAACGAGTATAAATTGAAAGGTAACGGTACAAGTTCTGAAAATAGTTCTAGGTCGACTGAAGCCGAGCAGAACACTAA
Source organism: Chamaelirium japonicum (assembly GCA_947650365.1). Taxonomy (NCBI): domain Eukaryota; kingdom Viridiplantae; phylum Streptophyta; class Magnoliopsida; order Liliales; family Melanthiaceae; genus Chamaelirium; species Chamaelirium japonicum. The sequence goes on from OX393550.1 coordinate 45,010,541, forward strand.
TCAAGGATCAATAGTTGAATTCGATGAAGTGGTAGTCTTGGTGGTCACTTGGTGTAGAAGCCAAAACTGGGTTTTTGATAGCGGTGCCACACATCACGTTTGCTCACACAGGACGTGGTTTAGTAGCTATGCAAGGTTTGAGGGTGGCAGTATGACGATCAACGATAACTTCGAATTGCTGGTTAAGGGAGTCGGAAATATTCCCTTGAGGATGTTTGATGGTTCAGTTCAGACACTCGGGAATGTTTGTCATGGTCCGGGTATGAAAGCAAATCTAATTTCACTTTCCGAATTAGATTCTCTTGGATATAGGATTGTTGGTTTTGGTGGATTCGAGGTGTGGCCGGCCATAGATGAAAGAAAAGAAATAAAATCGTGCCATGGAAGCTCTTCATTAAACCCGTGCCCCTTCCCAAGGGGGAGAGAAATTAGATCATCGAGGCTCTTCATTAAACCCTTTGCCGTGGAGGCTTGTATAGGGTTTCTTTGAGAGTAGCTTCGAGATAAAGGGTTTAATGAAGAGCAAGCCTTCAGGTGGAGAATTTTCGGGTGCTAGGAAAATGAAGAAGTGGATACCAGTAAGTCCAAAGCCAAATTGGACTTGGTTGATCATCGGGCACATGTTGTAGGTGAAAAAATGGCGATAAGGATGACATGATTTTCACAGGCTCTCAGAACGGGTAGCGACCATAGTTACTAAGTCAGAAAACGAAAAAAAAAGGGCAAGGGAAAAAATCGGAAAGATACGATGAAAACAGAAAAAACGAAAAAAAAACATGAAAACATCGGAAAAAACAAAAAAAAATTTAAAAATTATACCAAGCATATATATATATATATATATATATATATATATATATATATATATATATATATATATATATATATATATATATATATATATGTTATTTTCCAACATTAAGCAATCAAAAGTTCGGAACATATAGCATATGTGTTTATTAAGCATGAACAAAATAAAATCCGAACCCAATTTAAACCCGGACCAAACCCAACGTGTTTTATACGTGTTTTTCCCGTTTTAAATGCGTATAAAACGTGTATGGATATTTTTTTTTCAAAAAGACGAGTTTTTTTTACTGTTTGCTACGACTTCGGATTGTGTTTTATATGCGTTTTTTTCAAAAAAATGCCCGATTTGGCAACTATGGTAGTGGCGACGACAAAGTGGAGATTGTTGCAGCATGAGCAAAATTTGGGCTTGCTCACGTGAATTCGGGACGAGGTCTGCGAGCAGAACACGAGACGAGGTTGCCTGGGTGACCAATATTTCGCCCGGGTGACTCTCGAACTGGGCGTGCGATCTGGGCGCTGATTTTAGTCAGATTGAGATTCTTTTTTCCCTATGTTTCCTCTCATATAAAGGGAGGTGTGTGGGGCTCTAGGGTTTCACGTTGTATGGTTGTTGCACTGTTGTAGTCGTCAAGAAGAGATTAGAACGTGTGAGAGAGAAGGGAAGAAGGAAGAAGAAGAGAAAGGAGAGTAAGCAAGAAGGAAAGAAGAAGAAAAATTGGAGAGCCTTTCTCTGGGCTTCTCTCTCGGATTCGTGGATCTTCTCTGGTGCTTCTACTTTTATTGTTTGGTATTCTCTTGTGTATCTCTCCGTGTGGTTTGTCTTCGTCATATGGTGTTCTGAGAGGGTATAGAGATATTGTGTGCAGGGGTCCGACAAACGGTAACCCATCGCCAGGCTAATGTAATCGCTGATAGTGAAATCATATTCCTTGATTGCTGATAGCTTTGTTGTGCTTGTGTGTGGATTGACTCCTCTGATGGTGATCTTCGGAAACCGCATCGAGATTCCTTGCGGCATCACTTCTGCGTAAGACCCGGTGGTCAAATCTAGATCGCCGTAACCTTTGGATCGCAACAAGGTAGATGTTTTAGGAGGTGAGAAGGATGAAGATGCCATTATCTGTGTCACGAAGTTCGTCCTATCTATTCAGCTCCATTTTGTAATTTGACCTCTTTTTTTTTTACAAAAAACTGTAGGCTGTTGTCAACACACAATCTTTTCCATTTGGGCTTAGGACTATCATCGACGGTTTTGCAGGAAGAACGAAGATCAATGGTTAACCTAAAGTTGAAATCGTCACTTAATTACTTCATATGAAGAGGTTAGGCACTTTGTAGCTTGTCAGTATGAGGGCGATGTAGCACTTGTTGATATCCCAGGTCAATGTCTTTGTGGAGATTCAAATTAAATTTTAACTTAGGTTGAAAAGGAGTACAAAGCTAATGCTATTTACATTTCAGCAGTTAGAATCGAATCCAAGTGCAACCAGGATGAAATTTGAAACAATGGAGTGATCAGATAAAGCACAGGAGAAAAATGTCAAAGCTATGCTTTCCCAGACCAATAAAAATACACATCCTCAATAGTCAATACTTAATGATAGGTCCCTCTTAGGTTTGGATTCTTGTCGCATTTATTCCTATTAATACCTCAAAAATTGACTCCTCGTGGACTTACAGTACAGAGAAAACAGGAGTAAGGGCATGCCATCTAGATGGGAGAAGGGGTTCTCGTGCTCCAGTGAAACCCTTCTCTTTAGAAACAAGACATCCACCTTATTTTGTTTGGGCACCAAATCCACCTTTTATTTCGTTAGTCTGGACCCTTAATTCTTTAGGAGGTTTTGGGGTCCATGTGGTGTCCGGATTGTCTCTCCTATTGCTCCATGCAGTTCTTGTAACATAAAATTCAATACAAAGGAAACTATTGTTCCACCATATCAATTTGTGTGGACAAAACTTGCTCTCATAGACCTATCCATAGTGATTGTCTCTCCTATTGCTCCATGCAGTTCTTGTAACATAATATTCAATACAAAGGAAACTATTGTTCCACCATATCAATTTGTGTGGACAAAACTTGCTCTCATAGACCTATCCATAGTGATTTACAATCACCCGTTCATCTAAACATAATCTAAAATTGTAAAATAAACCCGACAATGTTTTTGGATTTAGAAGAGTATTTTTTTTTTATCAAATCTGCCTCCTAAGAACCTTTTTGGGAGCTTTTTCGGGCCATTTTGATGCCCAATTTGTGTTTTTAGAGATAGGGTGCATCAAAATGCCTTCGTGGAACAAAAGAAGTATACTTTCACGGTATAGCCTTTTGGCCATTTTCTTTCAAGATGTGTCGCTTAGATAGCTTCCGTACAGTATGCTTGCTTAAGGGAATAAACATTTTATTTTGCAATCCGAGAGCTATTCATTATATATATTCTTATAAAATTTAGAGCCTTTTTTGTGTGTGTATGTATGTGGGGTCGGGGCAGGAGTGAGGGATTGGGTGTTTTTTTTAAAATACTGGTAAAACTAATTTTCGAGTACACAAATGATCTATTCCCCCCACATTGGTGGAATGCGAAGAATGTGAAATCAAATAAACCATTAAATAGGAATCATTTTTTTTTAAATTTCTCAAATTGTCAATTTAATTGAAAATGACAATTCGGAAGGAATATCGGAACCTGAAGTTGATGAATCATTGTCTGCTCTTGTGATTAAGCTGTGATGTCTAAATATTACCCTAAGAAGAACATATAAAATTATAAATCAATTCACGTACTGCATCAGGGTTATCAAGCGTGCGCCTAGGCTCAAGCGTGCGCCTAGGCTCAAGGGTAGCGCCTCAAATAGTGCTAGGCGAGGCGTTGTATATTAGGCGCGTGCCCGGATCTTAGGCACGCAATTTGGCACAAGGCCCCAGTCGCAGGAAAGGCACGCCTAGGCCTTATCAGGCGCTCTTCTGTCTCCTCCGGCCTTCTCCGGCACCCGGTGCTCTTCTGTCTCCTCCGGCCTTCTCCAACCACCTCCGAATCTGCCTCTAGGTATGTTTTTCTCCTTCTCTCCCCCCCCCTCCTTTTTTTTTTCTTTCCTTTTTTTGATTCAACTGCATGCGATTGCAGTCTGTGATGCCTGTTGTGCTCTATTTCCCCATTTCCCCCCTTTTTTTTTATATATTCTAGAGTCTTGAATCAGGCCTCAGATGCCTGTGGACTGTTTATTACTCCCTTGCAGTCTGTGATAACTGTGGACTGTTTTCCACTTTTTGTGCTCTGTTCCCCCAATCCCCCTTGCATGTACTGCTCTGTTCCCCCAGTCTCGGGTCAGGCCTGTACTATTGTGCTACTATTTGAAATCCCATATTGCCAGAGGAGGTAACATTTTGAATTTTTTGTTTTGTTTTTGGGTACAATGCTTTGAAGTTTGATTAATCAACACTCAACAATGAGTTTTTTTTTAGGTACTATGCTTTAAACAGTCAACTGTCAACAATGACCTTTTTTTTTTTGGGTACAATGCTTTCATCTGTCCAACAAATTTTTTTTTTTTATTGTTCGCTTACATCTATTATCTTTAAATGGAATTTTTTTTATTGAATATAAGTGTAGTGGATTAGTAGTGGACCTAGTGGTGTAATTATATATTGTATATCATTGTTCGCTTTACAAGTTCACATGTTGCTTTTTTTCTTTGACAAAAAAGTACATGACTTTCGAAGATTTAAAAAAGTATCATGGATGGAAGTATGCTTATTTACAAAACCCAAAAGATGCAAATAGCCTTACGTGCAAATTTTGTGAAAAAGTCACAAAGGGAGGAATTTATCGGGCTGAGCAACACATTGTTGGAGGCTTCCAAAATACAAAGGAGTGTTCAAAATGCCCAGAACAAGTTAAAGAAGAGATTAGAGAATTCATGTTAAGTAAAAAAGTGAGCAACGAACAGGTTAATTTTCATGAGCATTCAGTAGCATATGAAGAAGATGAAGAGGAAGACATTGCCGAGATTGAGCAACATGGGAGGTATTTATCCACTCAAAGTGGATGTGGTGCAAGAGGTGGAAAAGAAAAAAAGCCAAGGCAAAAGGGTCCTATGGATGCATATGTTACACTTGATCCCGAGATAGTTCTCAAAAGTAAGAATGCAGACCAAATGAAACAAATGACAATCAATGAGCACTACAAGAAAGAGGCAAGAGACCGAGCATGTGCAGATATAGCACTACATGCTGGAATACCTTTTATACTATCACTTTGGATAGCTTCAAGGTTATGGTTGAATCCATAAGCCAATATGGGATTGGTATGAAACCACCAAGTTACCATGAAGTGAGAGTTCCTCTTCTTAAAAAATAATTGGCTCGTACAAAAAATTCCATGAAGAGCCACAAAGAAGAATGGACAAGAAATGGATGTTCAATTATGTCCGATGGTTGGACAGACAGGAGTGAGGACTTTAGTGAACTTTTTGGTCAGTTGCCCAAGAGGAACTATGTTTATAGAATCCATAGATGCTTCTGCACATATTAAGACAGGGGAAAAAATGTTTGAGTTGCTTGACAGTATAGTGGAGCGTATTGGGGAAGCTAACGTGGTTCAAGTTATAATGGATAATCTTTCAAGTTATGTGATGGCCGGTAAGGATTTATTTCCTTCTATTAAAGACTGTTATTTACTTATTTCACTAGTTGATTACTTGATTTCAAAATTTGTTAAAGTTATTTCTAAAATTATATGTTTTGATTGTTTTTTATTTTGTATAGTGTGATTGTTGGAGGCAAAGCGACCTCATATGTATTGGACACTGTGTGTACCACTCTTTTTTGGAGGGGGTCGGCCGGTCACCAAAGAGCAGCACCCCCCCCCTTTTCTTTTGAGGTCGGCAGATAGACAAAGAGAAGGGGGGGGTCGGCCGGTCACCAAAGAGCAGCACCCCCCCCCTTTCTTTTGAGGTCGGCAGGTAGACAAAGAGAAGGGGGGGGTCGGCCGGTCACCAAAGAGCAGCACCCCCCCCCTTTCTTTTGAGGTCGGCAGGTAGACAAAGAGAAGGGGGGGGTCGGCCGGTCACCAAAGAGCAGCACCCCCCCCCCCCCCCCCCCCCCTCCTTTTCTTTTGATGTCGGCAGGTAGACAAAGAGAAGGGGGGGGTCGGCCGGTAACCAAAGAGCAGCACCCCCCCCCTTTTTTCTTTTGAGGTCGGCAGGTAGACAAAGAGAAGGGGGGGTCGGCCGGTCACCAAAGAGCAGCACCCCCCCCCCTTTCTTTTGAGGTCGGCAGGTAGACAAAGAGAAGGGGGGGGTCGGCCGGTCACCAAAGGGAAGCACTCCCCCCCCCCTTTTTGAGGTCGGCATGTAGACAGAGAGAAGGGGGGGGGGTCGGCCGGTCACCAAGGGAAACAACACCCCCACCCCGGGTCGGCATGTAGCCAGCGAAATGAGGAGTCAAGTAGCAGTCAGACACGGCCCGTAGTGCTGACAACGCTCCGCATTTCCGGGCCAACGTGACCAGGTGTCAACCGCGCGCCACGTCATCGCGGCGGTTGAGCTCATTGCGGGGACACGTCACTCGCCCGATTTTCGCGGAGTGTAACCGTCACCCCGCCACTATAAAAGGGGACCCACCCCTACAGCGAGAGGAGGAAGATTTCTGGAGGAGACGCTGCCCGTTTCGTCCCGGAATTCGCGGAGCTTCGGAGGTCGGTCGGTCTGCACCTAGAAGCTGTCTGCGGAGGTCGGTCGGTCTGCACCCAGAAGCTGTCTGCGGAGGTCGGTCGGTCTGCACCCAGAGTCTGTCTGCGGAGGTCGGTCGGTCAGCAGCCAGACACTGTTTGCAAGCGACCTGCAGACAGACGCTGTCCGCAGCGGTCGGTAGACAGAGTGAAATTACAGAGGTCGGTAGTTTGGGAGACCGGTCCTCAGGAAATGTAATTGGGGTTTAGGTGAGAGATTGTAACCGAAAGATAGTTCTAGTGCATTCTCGCCCCGCCCGTGGTTTTTTCCCCTTCGACGTTGCGAAGGGGTTTTCCACGTAATTCTCGGTTTGTTTTTATTTTGGCTTGTTGGATTGTGCTCGCCACCCGAACCGTCCGGTTCGATTCAGAACCCCCCACAATCTTGGCGCCGTCTGTGGGATAGTCTTCGAGACTTCCTACTAATAGCTTTCGACTGTAGACCCGTGGGTGTCGACCAGTCCGAAGCTACTTGCAACCAGCAGTCCACGACCACACGGTTGAAGAACGATGGCCGGTGGACCGTATCGTACCCGCTCGACGTCGCAGCTCCTGTCCGAAGCCGCACCACTCGGAGATGCGAATGACGTCGGGCGTCTTGTTCAACAGCCAACGGACACGGAGCGCGTAGTCCCGTTGGCGAATCCTGTATTGGGGGTCGGGGAGTCCAGTCAAGCTCCGGTAGCAACCCTGTCTCCTCTGACAGGGGGTCTATCGGAAGCTTTTCTGGCAACAATGATGATGACCCAGCAAGCTCTCACCACCCAGCTCCAAACGATGCAGCGCAACTACGAGGAGTTGCGTGACTTCGTGCGGGCCACGCCGGCGGGCGGTCTGCTCAACCAGGGCATGTTGGCCCAAGCGGGACAGAGTCTCCCCACTCAAGCTGCCCCACCAGTGCAAATGCAGCCGCAACCAGTGCCTCAGGTGGAGGTCAGGGGTAATCGCTCGGTGGAGATCCAGAGTGCAAATCCCGATGGGCGAGACTCGAGCAGCCCGGAGCCTGCGGAGAGAACCAAACATGCGCGAGCGGCGTCGGCACGCTCGGATGTCTGGTCCCGGCTCGGAGCACACCCCCGACAGCCGCATGCCTCCAAGCATCACTCGAAGACGGACTCGGCACAAGTGCGTCGCCCGAAGCGAGATGAAGATTGTCATCGTCAACCGAGTGATAGTCACCACACTCGGATGACGCCAGCTAGTCGGCAGCCGGCTCATACTACTGATCGGAGGAGCGTACACGAGCGCATTCGGGTGCATGCGTCGGAGCGACTCGGGGAGCGAGAGGAGATCCAGCGAGACCGACCGGGGGTCCGAGCTCCCGACCGGTTGGAGGAAGTCGCCATCCGAGGAGCCGCACGGTCGCCGCTTGTCGAGAGGCTACTCCGGGAGCCGTTCCCTCGAGGATGGAATCCTCCACGCCTTCCCAAGTTTGACGGATCGAAAGACCCGGTGGAGCATGTACTGGCTTTCCGGGATGCCTTGGTCCCGCATGAGGATGATCATATCCTCTGCCGGACCTTCGCCAACAGCTTGTCGGGAACCCCCCTCGAATGGTTCCACAAGCTTAGGCCCTCGTCCATCTCCTCCTTCTCGGAGCTGAGCACGCGGTTCATCGACCAGTACCGATGTAATCGCCGGGAGCTGAAGACTCTGGAGTCACTCTTCGGGATGAGTATGACCCAGAAGGAGACGCTCCGACAATTCTACCATAGGTTCAGGTTCGAGTACCTGAGCTTGGCGGACGCAGACGGGCAGGATCGCATGGTGATCGCGGCCTTCAAGAACGCCATCCAGCCTGCCCAGCTCGTCAACGCGTCGCTCATCAAGCGAACTCCGGAGACGATAGACGAGCTGTCGCGGCGCGTTGAGAAGTACATCAAGATTGAAGACGCGGACCGCAAGAGGAAGGCGGTGGAAACCAGGGTCCCGCACCAGGGCTACGCCAAGCCTGCTGCTGTGAAGAACGTCAACAAGCAGCAGGGGGATGCGACACGGCACGAGGCGAAGCGGCAAAGGCAAGACAGGCCAGCGAGGCCGCAGTGGAACAGGGAGTTCACAGTACTGAACGCCCCCATTGACCAGATTCTGGAAGCCATCAAGGGCGAACCATACTTCAAGTGGGCGCAACCGCTTGAACCTGGAGAGAGAGGAGCCAGAGATGCGTCAAGGTACTGCGAGTACCACCAGGGCCAAGGCCACACTACCCTGCAGTGTCGGGCGCTCAAACATCATATTGAGGATCTCATTGAGGCCGGCCATATTGGCTGCTTCATTGACCTCCCTCAACGTAAAGAGACTAAAGCGGTAGGGGAAGTCCAGCGAGGAGCGACGGCGCAGCGCTTACCGGGTCCTCCACCAGAAAGACGCCAGCTCCGAGAGGTAGACGCCGTCTACGGGTACCCTGGCCCTGTACCGTCGGCAAATGCCGTCGACCGACAGGTGCGGCGTATTGAACAAACAAGGCAAGTCCACCATGTGGTGCTCGACCCCGTCATCCGTCCTGAGCCAAAAGTGGAAGCTGCAGTACAATTTTCGGCTGCTGATTTGGTCGGAATAGAGAGGCCTCACAACCATCCCCTGGTCATACGGCTACAAATAGCCAATTGCCTAGTGAAGAGAATTCTGGTCGACGCCGGAAGTTCAGTTGATGTGCTCTTCCTCAGCGCCTTCGACGCCATGCAGCTAGATCGCGGACAAATGACCGAATCGTCATCGACGATAACGGGCTTCACAGGGGAGGCTGCAAGGGTGGTTGGTGAGATCACCCTCCCGATCACAACAGGGCATCTCACTAACCTCACCCGGTTCATTGTGATCGAAGCTCATTCGGCGTACAACATTATCCTCGGAAGACCGTGGCTCCACCACTTGGATGCGGTCCCCTCATCGGCCCATCAGGTGGTGAAGTTTTGGACCGACAAGGGTGTGATGAGCATTCGAGGTGACCAGTCCTCGGCAGCCAAGTGCGAGCTCAGTGCCATCCATCTGAAGACGACATGCCAAATCGAAGGGGGAGAGCCAGGTGAAGGCGGCGATGAGTTGGGCATCCTCAACCTCTGGACTGCGAGGCAAAGTCGAGAAGCACCCACGCTCCAACACCACGCCCTATCAAGCGTACGAGCGCGAGGAGACCAAGCATCTGAGAAGACCGACCTGTCAGTTGAACTTAAAGAATTGACAGTGTCGGGGGACCTGCTGAAGACCGACCTGTCGGCTGAACGTAAAGAGCTGACAGTGTCGGGAGACCTGCTGAAGACCGACCTGTCAGCTGAACGTAAAGAGCTGACGGTGTCGGGGGACCTACAGAAGACCGACCATTCAGTTGAACGTAAAGAACTGAATGCGTCAAGGAGCTTGAAGAAGACCGGTCAGTTAGCTGAACTTAAAGAGCTAACTAGCCCGAGCGACCCGATGGAGATCGACCTACCAGCTGAAGGTAAAGAGCTGAGCAGGATGACGCACCCCCAAAAGACCGACCAACCGGTTGAATCTAAAGAACCGGACGAGTTGGAGAGCCCGAACGCGGAGTGGGAGGAGTCGCCTGCCGTCGAGCCAATTCTGCCCGTGGACTTAGGAGAAGCGGGTCATCCGAGGATAACTTTTCTCGGGTCGCAGCTGCCGAAGCATCATGCCGAAGCCATGACGATATTTCTCAAGGCAAACCTGGACGTGTTCGCATGGTCAGTTGAGGACATGCCAGGCATCAACCCCGAGGTAGCCTGTCATCACCTCAATATACGAGAAGGAGCTGCGCCTGTACGTCAGAAGCCCCGGTCGCTAGCACCGGAAAAAGCAGCAGCTGTCAACATGGAGGTAGAGAAGCTGCTACGAGCTGGCATCATCAGAGAGGCTCGGTACCCGAAGTGGATCGCTAACGTGGTTGCCGTCCCCAAGAAGTCAGGAGCAGGGTTTTAAATCTCGGCCGATACCGGTACGTACCGGCCGGTACGTACCGGTTTTGGCCGGTTCGAGACCGGTACTGCATCCGATCCCGATACCTGACCCGTATCGGCCGGTACCGGTACGTACCGGTCCGTATCGGCCGGTTCAGGCCGGTACCGACCGGTACGGCCGGTACGGACCGGTACCGACAGGTTATTTTTTTTTTTTTTTGGATTTTTTGGGTTTTTTTAATGTTTTTTTTCTCAACCGGTATCGGTCCGTACCGGCCGGTACCGGTACGTACCGGCCGATACATACCGGTTCGGGGCCGACCGATACCGCGACCGATACCGTGATTTTAAACCTTGGTCAGGAGCCATTCGTGTCTGCATCGACTTCACGAATCTCAACCAGGCGTGCCCGAAGGACAGCTACCCGCTACCACGCATCGATACCCTGGTGGATTCCACGGCGGGGCACGAGAGGCTCTCGTTCATGGACGGTTACTCTGGCTATCACCAGATCCCCATGAATCCGGAAGACCAGGAGCACACGACCTTCGTCACGGGTCGAGGGCTCTTCTGCTACAAGATGATGCCTTTCGGGCTGAAGAACGCGGGAGCGACGTACCAGAGGCTGGTGAACAAGATGTTCGTCGACCAAATCGGAAGGAACGTGGAAGTCTACGTCGACGACTTGCTTGTGAAGAGTCAGGCTGAGGATACGCACATGCAAGACCTGGAGGAAACCTTCGCAACCCTGCGTAGGTACAGTATGAAGTTGAACCCGGCCAAGTGCGCCTTCGGCGTGACGTCGGGAAAATTTCTGGGATACTTGGTCACCCGACGGGGAATCGAAGCCAACCCAGAGCAGATCCGAGCTTTGGAGGAGATGCCGTCGCCCAAGTCACGAAAGGAAGTCCAGAAGCTTACCGGACGGATCAACGCCCTCAATCGCTTCATTTCCAAGTCCTCAGACCGGTGTCGGCCCCTGTTCGAGAGGCTGAGTAAGCTCGCACCTTTCGACTGGGACCAACGCTGTGAAGAGGCGTTTCAAGAGCTGAAGATGTATCTTGGCCGACCCCCTATCTTGACAGCCCCCCGGCCAGGTGCAACGCTGGGGGTGTATCTTTCGGTATCGGAGGCAGCAATCAGCGCTGTACTGATATGCGAGAGTGAAGGAGTGGAGAAGCCTGTCTACTACGTCAGCCGCATCATGACGTCAGCAGAAACTCGGTACGCGCGGATCGAACAAGTAGCCCTGGCGTTAGTATACGTGTCAAGAAGGCTTCGCCCGTACTTCGTCGCTCACCCCATCGAGGTCATCACCGAGCACCCCCTGAAGGAAGTACTGGATAACTCTACTCGGGCAGGTCGGCTGAGCAAGTGGGCTGCAGAGCTGCAAGAGTTTGGTCCTCGGTATGTGCCTCGGAAAGCAGTCAAGGGCCAAGCACTTGCGGACTTCCTCAGCGATTTTCCGGCGGAAGACACTGCACCGGTACCAGAGACGTTAGAAGACCTGTCGATAGCTGCCGGTCGACCCGTGGGAGTCGGTGTGGCAGCAGGACAGGAAGACGAAGAACAGGGCTGGAGATTGTTTGTGGATGGCTCGTCGTGCGCAGTCGGGAGTGGTGTGGGGGTAGTCCTAATAACCCCCGACCGCACGAAGCTCGAAAAATCAGTGCGGCTACTTTTTCCGACGACGAATAATGAAGCGGAGTACGAGGCGATGCTGACAGGACTGGAGATGGCGACAGCGCTGGGGGTGACCAGCCTGCAGGTCTACGGCGACTCCCAACTGGTAATCAATCAGATTACCGGTAGGTATGAAGCCCGCGACGCAAGGATGCAAGCCTACCTGAAGCTTGCTCGGGAGTTGATTGCCAAGTTCGAAGACATAAGCTTCAACCAGTTCCCCAGAGCGGAAAACAAGCAGGCGGATGCCCTTGCTAATCTAGCATCGGTACTCGGAGAAGACAGAGAGAAGCGGGTCTTTATCGAGGTGCAAGCTGACCCACGAACAGTCGGCCCCGTAGAAGACAGTTGCCTGACGAGGAGGACACAAGCCATTGAGGCGGCCCATACTATCACGGTCGGAGCGGATTGGATAGGCAACATGAAGAAGTATCTACTTGATGGGATACTACCGGAGGACGTCGATGAGGCCCGAAGAACCAAGGCGCACGCTCCAAGATACACCCTCATCGACGACGAGCTGTACAAGCGTTCGTTCGGCGGACCGTACCTCAAGTGCCTCACGAAGGAACAAGCGGCAGAAATCATGAAAGAGGTACATGAAGGGGGGTGCGGGAACCATTCCGGAGGAAGAGCCCTGGCGCGGAAGATAAAGCTGCAGGGCTACTACTGGCCCACCATGGAAGCGGATGCGGGGGGATATGCGAAAAGATGCTTGCAATGTCAAAAGCATGCCCCCTCCATACATCAACCCGCAGAAGAGCTGCACCCAGTATCCAGCCCTTGGCCCTTCCAACAGTGGGGGTTGGATATCTTGGGCCCCTTCCCGACGTCGCCAAACCGGAGGAAGTTCCTCCTCGTCGCCACCGACTACTTCACCAAGTGGGTGGAGGCAATCCCGTTGCTGAAGATCGGGGAAGTTCAAGTAGGAAAGTTCCTATGGAGCAGCATCATCTGCCGATTTGGACTGCCGCGGGCTTTCGTTGCAGACAACGGGCGACAGTTCGACGCGGAGTCAATCAAGAACTTCTGCGCCAGTAACAACATCAAGTTATTCTTCTCCACACCGCGGTACCCCCAGAGCAACGGGCAGGCAGAGTCGACGAATCGTGCCATTCTCGACATACTGAAGAAGAAGCTGGAGCAGAAGAAGGGATTGTGGGAAGAAGCTCTACCCGGGGTTTTATGGGCATATCGGACGACACCGAAGCGACCGACGGGAGAGTCCCCGTTCAGTCTCACCTACGGCTCTGAAGCAGTCCTGCCAACGGAGACCTTGGTCCCGACACAGAGAACGGTCGTAGCTGACGACCCGAAGTTGAATGACGAACTCCTGCAAGATGGCCTGGACCTGCTGGAAGAGAAGAGGGAGAGAGCAAGGGCGCGCCTAGCTAACTACCATCAAGCTATCAAGAGGGCATATGATCGCAAAGTCAGAAGGCGGGTATTCAAACAAGGGGACCTAGTGATGCGGAAGGTCTTTGACAATACCAAGGAGCTGGGAAGCGGCAAGTTGGGAGCTACTTGGGAAGGACCATACATCATCGATGGTATGGGAAAAAACGGAGCCTACCGCCTGAAGACTCAAGACGGCGACGCGCTGGCAAGACCATGGAATGCAGCCAATCTGCGCAAATTCTATCAGGGTAGTTAAATGGGCAAGATGCATGTAACCGCTTTGTAACTCTGAATCCATTCAATAAAAATGCATTTGCTCAACGTTTTTGTTCATGTGAATGAATAATGGTTAACCGAGGCAACCCAAACCAAGTGGTACATAACACTCCGAGCGAGTTCTACCACTTGGCCGACCGGTCGACAGGTTCCTGCGAAGGGCAAGACCGGCCGGTGAACAACTGGGAAGATCGGTCGACAGACCCTGTCAGGGTACGACCGGTTAACCAGCCCAAACCAAGTGGTACATAACACTCTGAGTGAGTTCTACCGCTTGGCCGACCGGTCGACAGGTCCCTGCGAAGGGCAAGACCGGCCGGTGAACAACTGGGAAGATCGGTTGACAGACCCTGTCAGGGTACGACCGGTTAACCAGTCTAAACCAAGTGGTACATAACACTCCGAGCGAGTTCTACCACTTGGCCGACCGGTCGACAGGTCCCTGCGAAGGGCAAGACCGGCCGGTGAACAACTGGAAAGATCGGTCGACAGACCCCGTCGGGGTACGACCGGTTGACCAACCTAAACCAAGTGGTATATAACACTCCGAGCGAGTTCTACCACTTGGCCGACCGGTCGACAGGACCCTGCGAAGGGCGAGACCGGCCGGTGAACAACTGGAAAGATCGGTCGACAGACCCTGTCAGGGTACGACCGGTTAACCAGTCTAAACCAAGTGGTACATAACACTCCGAGCGAGCTCTACCACCTGGCTGACCGATCGACAGGTCCCTGCGAAGGGTGAGACCGGCCGGTGAACGCTTGGGAAAATCGGTTGGCAAAACCCGCGGGGGAACAACCGATCAACTCACGCAAACAATCCGGGGTATATCAGCCGTGCTAATACAAGGACCGGATTTTGGTCGCGCGTCGTCGACGTGTAGTTGCGCTTCGTCGACTTGTAGTCGCGCGTTGTCGACGTGCAGTTACACGCGTCGACGTGTAGTTGCGCGTCGTCGACGTGTAGTAGCGCGCCGTCGGCGTGTAGTTACGCGCGTCGACATGTAGTTGCGCGTTGCCGGCGTGTAGTTACGTGCATCGACGTGTAGCTCAGCGTGTCGTCGACGTGTAGATACACACATCATCGACGAGTAGTAAAAGCACAAACAGATCATTGACGTAAACTTGAGAGGCAGAGTTGATGAAAAAGGCAACAGTCATGAAGTGCAGATGAAATGTTAAGAGATCTCAGTACAAACAGGTTTTGTTTTATTACATCACGAAGCAAAGTAAGGCAGCGAGCAAGGGCGGTCAGTCGTCGTCTACGATCCCGACGGGAGCTTGCCGCGCAGCTTCGCGACCTTCTTGCGCCATTCCTCCGCCTGCTCCGCAAGGAGCGACTTGCAATGCGTGGTGTATTCAGCCTGCTGTCTGTCAAGCGCAGCCTGGTGGGCTGCTTCGGTCTGGTCCAAGGAGGCCTTGTGCGCTGCTTCGGCCTGATCAAAGGAAGCCTTCAACGCGGCAATTTCGGCCTCGTGAGCGGCTTGGACGGCATGGGCCTCTGCGCGCTGCTCCCTGATTGTAGCCGCCTGCGCCCTGAACTTTGCCCACACCTCGTCATTTTCTACCTTAGCAGAATCCAACGCTTCTTGGAGCTCGAAGGCATCAGCAGCGTTCTCCAGCGCGGCTTCGAGCTGAGTCTGGACTGCAGCGAGTTCTTCGGCGTGAACCCGACGAACTTCCGCCAGCTGAGCGCGTAGCCCTCTCGACTCCTGCCGAGAGGCCCGAAGGGAGACCTTAAGATGCGTCATCCTTTGCATGCCTCCCTCGACAAGTCGACAGCCCGCCTGACAAAGAAGGAAGCAACATGTACCACAGAGTTAAAGGGAAAAGTTACTACTACGTGAAGTCAAAACATATCGTTGGCGTGTAGTTATGCATATCGTC
The DNA here is from genome assembly GCA_947650365.1 of Chamaelirium japonicum. NCBI lineage: Eukaryota > Viridiplantae > Streptophyta > Magnoliopsida > Liliales > Melanthiaceae > Chamaelirium > Chamaelirium japonicum. Next base: position 45,026,223 of record OX393550.1, read on the forward strand.
GGCGTGCAGTCACGCACGTCGTCGACGTGCAGTCAACTCGTTAACGACTTAGACTTACCTCATGAAACTCGTCGAGCTGACGCTCCCAGCCAGGACTACCCACACAGTCATCTTCCTCCCCGCAATCTTCAGTAGCTCCGGGAGAACGGCGATGGGACGTAGCTTCAGTGGCCCTGAGTGGAGAATGGGGGGGTGGCCTGGTGGCGCCCCCAGACGCAGAGGAGCAAGGTGAAGGCAGGAACTCTCGGACCTCAGCACGATCAAGCTTTCTAGAGGCAGGGGCAGCAGTTGGTGCGACGGTAGGTGCAGCAGGGGGACCGCGGGGTGAAGCTCGCCTACGCGACCCAGCCGAGCCAGAAGGTATGGCTCGCTCGTCTCGCCCGAGGAAGGGAGAGGGACTATAACCGGGGCTCATCTCCGACTCCTCTACCTCCACGTACTGCTTGCCCGTAGACGGCACATCCTCTACCCAGTCGTCAGGGAGGGAGCGAAGGTCGTCGGCAGCGGCACGTCGCATGGAGCGAGCGAGAAGAGCGCGTCCAGCCTCTTCATCGCTAGAAGACTCAGTCAGCAAAACTCGCCTCCTTGATCTCCCAGTAGGCGCAGCTACGTTGCGCTCGGCCGGTCGGCTGCTCTCGCCCGCAGCTTTAGTCGACTTCACGCGCCGCTTGAAGACCACGCAGAGTTTAGATGTAGCGGTGTTTGGATTGAAGCGTCTGACGGAGTTGACGTACCTGTCAGGAAGCTCAGAAGAGTAAGAAATGGGTTCTTCTCCCCTACTGGACGCCGCACGCTGTTTGCCCTTCTTCGAAGTGGAGCTGTAGGACCTGACGACCGGTAGCTTCGGAAACAGCTGCCGCCAGTCGTCATCGCCTTGATGAGTTGGTCCAACTCCTCTTCAACAGCTCCGGGGCACTGAAGCTGCCTGGAGGGGTAGTACTCCTCAATGGTCGCGGCGAGTTGGGAGAGACGACTAGGAACGTTGAAGCCACCCCTCCAAGGTCCCCCGACCACAATGGGGCATTCTTTCCAAGTCCTTACTGAATCAGCTAAACCCCCAATAGGAGGGCGACTGCCTACACGCGCCTGCAGGCTGAAGTATGAGAAGATGCTGCCAGGCGTCACCTTGTAGTCTTTGAGGAAATACTTCTTCAGCAGGTACGCGACGCAAAGCTGCTGCCCCGCCCGCACCTCTATCTCTTCCATGCAGCGGAGGATCCTCCAGCCGTTGCCAGCTAGCTGGCCAGGAGACACGCTCATGCGCTCCAGTAGACGACCAGAGAAACTCGCCAGGGGAAGCCGCATGCCGCAGCGAAGCTGACCGAGCGTGACGACGGTGTGGTCGTCGTCTGACGAGTCCAGAGGATCGGTAGCGAAAGATAGCGTAATTTCGTCTGGAATACCATACGCTGCCCGGACATCCTCCATCAGAGGGAACTTATTCGGCACCGTGAACCAGGTGAAGGACATCTTCGCCGCAGGTCTTCGACGTGTATACAAAGGAGCTGACGCGCAGGCACACGACGTGTATACAAACGAGCTGACGTGCAGGCACTCGACGTGTATACAAACGAGCTGACGTACAGGCACTCGACGTGTATTCAAGCGAAACTCCTCCCGAATGAACCTTCAGCCACAGAGGAAAAATCTGAAGCAGAGGAGAGAAATGAACCATCTGACTCCTATTTATAGATGAAGTTGGAGATGGATGGGTTCGAATTTCGAGGAGGCGAGGTGGCGGCCCCCGGCGACGCCATGTGGCGAAAATTCAGAAGAAACTCTAGACAGCTGTTTTTAAGTTGCAACAGCCCCGAACTGAGGCGGGCACGCAAATCGAGGCAAATCATCCTGACCGGGCGGGACCGAGGACCGTCCGGTCAGGAGGGGGTATTGTGTGTACCACTCTTTTTTGGAGGGGGTCGGCCGGTCACCAAAGAGCAGCACCCCCCCCCCTTTTCTTTTGAGGTCGGCAGGTAGACAAAGAGAAGGGGGGGGTCGGCCGGTCACCAAAGAGCAGCACCCCCCCCCTTTCTTTTGAGGTCGGCAGGTAGACAAAGAGAAGGGGGGGGTCGGCCGGTCACCAAAGAGCAGCACCCCCCCCTTTCTTTTGAGGTCGGCAGGTAGACAAAGAGAAGGGGGGGGTCGGCCGGTCACCAAAGAGCAGCACCCCCCCCCCCCCCCCCCCTCCTTTTCTTTTGAGGTCGGCAGGTAGACAAAGAGAAGGGGGGGGTCGGCCGGTAACCAAAGAGCAGCACCCCCCCCCTTTTTTCTTTTGAGGTCGGCAGGTAGACAAAGAGAAGGGGGGGTCGGCCGGTCACCAAAGAGCAGCACCCCCCCCCCCCTTTCTTTTGAGGTCGGCAGGTAGACAAAGAGAAGGGGGGGGTCGGCCGGTCACCAAAGGGAAGCACTCCCCCCCCCCTTTTTGAGGTCGGCATGTAGACAGAGAGAAGGGGGGGGGGTCGGCCGGTCACCAAGGGAAACAACACCCCCACCCCGGGTCGGCATGTAGCCAGCGAAATGAGGAGTCAAGTAGCAGTCAGACACGGCCCGTAGTGCTGACAACGCTCCGCATTTCCGGGCCAACGTGACCAGGTGTCAACCGCGCGCCACGTCATCGCGGCGGTTGAGCTCATTGCGGGGACACGTCACTCGCCCGATTTTCGCGGAGTGTAACCGTCACCCCGCCACTATAAAAGGGGACCCACCCCTACAGCGAGAGGAGGAAGATTTCTGGAGGAGACGCTGCCCGTTTCGTCCCGGAATTCGCGGAGCTTCGGAGGTCGGTCGGTCTGCACCTAGAAGCTGTCTGCGGAGGTCGGTCGGTCTGCACCCAGAAGCTGTCTGCGGAGGTCGGTCGGTCTGCACCCAGAGTCTGTCTGCGGAGGTCGGTCGGTCAGCAGCCAGACACTGTTTGCAAGCGACCTGCAGACAGACGCTGTCCGCAGCGGTCGGTAGACAGAGTGAAATTACAGAGGTCGGTAGTTTGGGAGACCGGTCCTCAGGGAATGTAATTGGGGTTTAGGTGAGAGATTGTAACCGAAAGATAGTTCTAGTGCATTCTCGCCCCGCCCGTGGTTTTTTCCCCTTCGACGTTGCGAAGGGGTTTTCCACGTAATTCTCGGTTTGTTTTTATTTTGGCTTGTTGGATTGTGCTCGCCACCCGAACCGTCCGGTTCGATTCAGAACCCCCCACAGACACCATGTGCAGCCCACTACCTAGACTTGGTTTTGGAAGACATTGGAAAGATCCCTAATATAAAGAGAACATTGGATAAGGCAATAGCAATAAATGGTTTAATCTATAATCGTATGGGTCTTCTAAATATGATTAGTCGATTCACAGGGTAAAAGGAGTTGATTAGGCCAGCCATTATCCGATTTGCAATTGCATTCCGCACACTTTCAAGCATACATCGTCAGAAAGATATCTTGATGAAGATGTTTACTTCGGCGGATTGGACTAATAGTAAATGGGCTAAGGAGCAAAAGGGAAAGAGGGTAGCTCTTATTGTATTGATGCCTTCCTTTTGGAATACCATTGTCTACATCCTTAAGGTAACTGGTCCTCTCGTTCGTGTACTTCGATTGGTGGATAGTGAGAAAAAAACGGCGATCGGATATATTTATGAGGCTATGGATAGAGCCAAAGAAGCCATTGCCAAGACTTTTAATGGGAATGAAAGTAAATATGGGGATATCTTTGAAATCATTGATAAGAGGTGGGAATGTCAGCTACATTGTCCTTTACATGCAGTTGGGTACTTCTTGAACCCGGAGTTCTTTTATGGCAACCCAACCATGGAGACAGATGAGGAGGTTATAACAGGCTTGTACGAGTGCATATCAAGGTTGGTACCTAACATCTCCAAGCAAGACAAATTCACTGAGGAGTTGACTATGTATAAAAGAGCTGAAGGACTTTTTGGGATGAGTATGGCAGTAACACAACGAAATACAAAGGCACCGGGTAAATTTTTCATTAACTTCTTCTCTATTGAGCATTATCATTGTTGATTAAGTTGGTTGGTTTAACGTGCAAACTATATTAACACTTTAACAGCTAAATGGTGGTTTGCTTATGGCTCCTCAACTCCTTATTTGCAACGATTTATTGTAACAGTTTTAAGCCTAACTTGCAGTGCTTCTGGCTGTGAACATAATTGGAGTGTTTTTGAACATGCAAGTTGTTTAATTGAAAAAAAATCTGCATTTGCTACCTAATATTTTAAAAATCTGCATTTGCTACCTAATATTTTAAAAATCTGCATTGGAGATTTTATATGCACTTAGAAGAAAGTTTATTAAATAAGTTCTCATGTCTCCCAGTTTTTGTTTTGTGAATTTTCCAGATCCATAGCAAAAAGAGGAATAGGCTAGCACAAAAGCACTTAAATGATTTGGTATATATCAAGTATAATCGAGCTCTGAAGCGTAGATATAACATGCGTGACACTATTGACCCCATCTCATTGAAAGACATAGATGATAGCAATGAGTGATTGGTCGAGAGGATGGATGAAGAGGCTGAACAAGGTGCATAAGATGAATTCGTCTTTGATGATGATCATTTGACATGGGGCACTGTGACTATGGCTAGTGGAGTCGGAGAGCCTAGTACTAATACTAGATCAAGATCAAGCATAAGGGTACAAGCAAGGGCAATGAGCTCTAGTTCTACTTCTATGTCAAAACAGAATTTTGAGGAAGAAGAGCTTGATTTAGAAGAGACGGAAGAGGAAGACACAGAGGGCTACAAATCTAATGATAGAGATGATGTTTTGGTTTATGATGAGGATGATGATGTTTAGGGCCCGAATCTGGATAATCATTCTTGATACTATTATTTTTTTGGCCTTTTGTCATTTTGATGATGATGATGTTTTGGCTTATGATGAGGATGATGTTTTGGTCCTTTTAGGATTTGTCAGTTTGAAACTATTACCTTTTTGGCTTTTTGGTATTGGCTTTTTAAGATTTGAGACGAAGATAGTTTTTGAAAGCTTCATTTGCTTATTGGGTATGAAAGGATTAAAGCCAAAGAAATATCTCTTCTTGTTACAGTAAATGGACTTGCTTATTGTCATATTATGACTTGAAACTTGAAAGCTTGTTTGGGTTTCTTCACTTTCTTGTAATGCTTATTTTCCCTTCTTCACTTTTGTTAATTGTATGTTTGAGCTCTTGATGAGTTGTTAACTATCAGAATAATAGTACGACATATTGCCTGTGGGATTCGAACCCACCTTTATGTGACGAAAGTCACATGCTCTTCCATCTGAGCTAAGGCAATTCAAATAAGTAACACACACATATATAATTTTAATATATTATATATATATATAATTATATATTTTTGCGCCTTATTTCAATCAGGCTCGCGCCTTGAGTTGCGCCTAGGCTCTAGGGGACCTTTGCGCCTCATGTGCGCCTTGAGCCTTTCAGGACATTGTACTGCATAGGAATTACAAGAATATTAGTATTTGTTATTTGAATTCTTTAATTCATCGGGGTTCTGACCTATTTGTCATTGTTTAAAGCATTTTCACCTTGTCTCTTGAATTTGCCAGTTTTTTTTCTGGTCAATTTTTTTTCCATAGATATTTACATGCAGGTAATATCAAATTTGCACACAAGTTTTTTTTATTTCATCCATCCTTTGACTTTCTAAAACTTGTATCCCCATAACCATAAATTGTTTATATTGTGATGATATCAAGTACCCTTTTTTTTTGCTTTTGTATTTAATTTGGTATTGTGGCAATAATCAAACACCTTATTATCATGTTGATATTGTCATGTCACCTTCAATTTGTAAAAAGTGAATTTGGTGTTCAATGACCTTAATTACAATGTACGCTAGATAGATTGTGAGCTGTTCCTTCCTGATATTGACATATAAAAAGCAGTAAGGTGGTAGCTAGTTTGATTGCCCTGACCTTTTATATGTTTTCAGCATTATGACATCATTGGATTTTCATATGAAATTTACTAATTTACGTATATGGTCAGCTTCATCTCACAGAAGGAGGCCTCCATGCTGATATTAATGGAGATGGAGTTCTAGATCATGTTCAGGTGCGCAAATCTTTCGGCCAGCTTCATTGTTACTTATAGGCATATATACCATAGCCATCTGCATTGGCTGATTGATGGAAGTGTTAGTTAAGATGGATTTTTTACTTTTAAGTGTTGAAGAAAGTTAGTATGTCGGGACATACTTTCTCTGTAAATTAAAGTTAGGATTTTAATTGTGTACATGCTTTGGCTGATCGAAAAATAATATGCTTCCACTGTTTCAGCTGAAATAAGTATTTTATTTTGTTCTTGAGAAATTCAAGAGAAGCTGAAAAGTTAAGTACACAAAACTAAACGTGATATGTGGAGAACATAATTGGTTAGACATGTTTAGGCACCAAAATATAACAACTGTATCAATTTTACTCGTCTACTTGATTTTAAGGAGCTATATTGTATTTTGAACAACTATGCATATATTAAAAGAGACTAGGTTTCTGAGTCACCCGAAGTGTTGTTTTACCTAGCATGTTCATGCACCTTCAGCTTTGTGACTACAAATGCATTCCTTTATGCATTGGGCAACATCAAATGGGTCATGGACAACAAGGGAAGCGAGGTACTAATTTTGATGTTTGTGGTCCACTAATACACGATCCACCTAAACTCACGCAGACTTGTTAACTACAAAAAATCTAGATTGGGAGGGATTGAGGTTGATCCTGTCCTTTTTTTTTATGAGGATGGACCTTGAAGAATTTCTAGACTGGAGGTCTAGTCTAGAAAATTTCGTTTACAAGTAGCCACTGCAAAGGGTGAAAGGTCCAAAATGCCTCTTTGATATAAGTTCTCTCTATTTATGCCATTTAGTTATACTAGGAAATATTATGATATGTAGTGTATGTGTTCATTAACCCGTGTGTTTGAAGCAATATGATTATCATTGATTATTGGGTTCTTTCCTCCTATAGGTTGTCGGGGGAAATGGAGCTGAACAGACTGCTGTATCTGGTTCGATGGAAGTGCTGAAACCATGCTGGGCAGTTGCTACATCTGGTGTACCAGTAAGAGAACAGCTATTCAACGCTTCGATCTGCCATCACACCCATTTCAATCTATTCCAACATGGAGACTTTGCGAGAAGCTTTGGTAGAAACACTGATACAGTTAGTTTGGAGGTGGCGACCCCTATCCTAGTTCGCAGAGACGATGGACATAAGCATCGGAAAGGAAGCCATGGTGATGTTGTGTTCTTGACAAACCGAGGAGAGGTCTGTATCACTCGTAGTAGTTGCTAAAATTATTGTACACAATGAGAAGCTCGACTGATTTCGTTTTCAATTGGCATGCTTTTAGGTTACCTCGTACTCCCCGGGACTGCATGATCAGGGTGCTATTTGGAGATGGCAGCTTCTGACGGGTGCGACCTGGTCGAATCTCCCAGCCCCATCAGGAATGATGATATCTGTGGTGGTGCCGACTCTGAAGGCGTTCGCCTTGCGGGCACACGATAACCAAGAGGTGATAATCGCAGCCGGTGATCAAGAGGCCGTGGTGATCTCTCCCGGAGGAAGCCTGTTAACTTCGATCGAACTCCCCGGGTCTCCAACCCATGCATTGGTCTTGAAAGATTTCTCCGGCGACGGCCTCACCGACATTATTCTGGTGACTTCTGGTGGGGTCTATGGATTCGTCCAGACGAGGCAGCCCGGAGCCCTCTTTTTCAGCGGGCTTGTCGGGTGCCTGATAGTTATCATGGGAGTCATATTCGTTTCCCAGTATCTGAATTCCGCCAACAAGAGCAAACCGAGGGCTTCCACCGACTACAGGTGACGTTTCTCCCGCTGTGTGATGAGCACATTTAGCTGGCTGGACAACGATGAAGCTTGACAGAGACATGGGGAGGAGCAAGGCCTGGAGATATATCTATGTGCTGTATTGGTGCACCAAATTTATCGGGGTAATTGAAAAGTTTTCTGAGGACCTTATTGTCATATGGTGTCTTTTTTACTGTAGCATCTGGTTAAAATGTATCACTGTGATCCTCACAGGGAATGTTACAATGACACTGTTCACTACAAATCCGAATAGGTTTTTTTTTTCCCCCTCCATTATATGATAGTAGATATAAATATGTGAATGATGAGTTATGTTCATGATTTTCTTCTAGGGTATGTATGTCATTTCACTTTATTCATCATGGTGAAATGACCAAAAGCCCTTGAGGCGGAAGGTGATGTTCATCTTCCTTTAATCGTTCTCCTTTCGAAGAAGTGTAAGATCTCTGAAAGCTGATACCTTGATGAGACGACTCGACCTCCAGTAACTTGCTGGGTTGGAGTTAACCGAAGCTGAAATCTGTTCGTCCGATTCGACCGATTCCCGGTTTCTGCTGTCCCGCAACTGCATGTGGTTCTTCTTCAAGTCTGGCTGCATCGAGAGCATTTTTGCTACCCGGTTCATTTGCTGCGTGCACTTGCTTACGGCCCAATCGTGGGCCGCCACTTCCAAAAGAAAAGGCATAATAGGGCAAGTGAGTCGTGTAGCAAGTCTAGTCCCCATTATGCCCTTTCTTCTGGACGATGTGATAGCCCACAATTGGGCCGTAAGCAAGTGCAGCAAATGAATCAGGTGGCAAAATATGCTCTCGGCTGCATCAGTACGCATGTTGCACCCCCTCCATTGGAGATCTCTAAGGCTATTTTGGTTGCCGAGAAATTTTTACAGGAAAGAAATTTATTGGAAAGAAAATGAACAAAATGGATAGAAAAGAAAGTAAGGATTGACTTTTTGTTTCTTTTCTGTGCTTTTGGCGAGAAAATTTTTAAGGTCTTTTGATGGAAAACTGATTTCCATCGGAAAAAGTGTTTTCTTGTAGGGACGACACTTTCTTATAGAATTCTTGGTGATTCTCCCTCCCCTGGCAACTCCAATTCCTGGTGATTCTCTCTCCTAGTAACTTAAGAAGCATGCCATTCTCTCTCTCCTCAACAATCACATACAAAGATTACAAGTAATGTAATCTTCCATAAGCATTACCAAGTAAATTGACATAATTCAAGGCTAATAGAATTCAAGGGGAAGTCACACTCTTCCACGGTTTTGATTCATCCAAACTCATGGTGTTTGATCCACATTTAGCTTGTTTGATAACATGTATCTAGAAATCCGGTGGATGTAATGGGTTTTTCTACGATTTTGCAAAAACTTGCATCCGAGCCTCGGGCTGCGATGGGTTTTTCCCATCTTCCACGATTTTGATGAAAAACGGGTCCAGGCGAAACCGTTTCAGCATCAGCCAACATACAAAATCTGATAAAAAGTTGAAACGCGGGTTTCCGTGGATCCCGTTTCAGCTTTATCAAACAAGGGCTTAGTTTGAGAAGAGAGAGAGAGAGAGGGGGAAACATCCCCTTTGAAATATTTTTTACTTTTTAACTGGAGGATGTTTTTACAGAATAGAAATCACCTCAAAATTTTTGAGAAAAAAGAAAACATTTCACTGTGTGACTAGTTGTGGATTAAGGTTTGCCTCCAATATATGAAGAACATCCAATCAATGATGGTTCCATAACAATGGAACTGCGATTTCCAATCTCGTATTGCGCGTAGCCGAGGAGAACAATCAAGTCCTACTTTTCATGAAGTGTCAAAACTTTTTTTATAGAGAAAGATGCAGTCAATCCATAGACGCGCGGCGGACTCTTTCGCTCCGACGAACCGTTGTTCTTCTCGCCGCTTCGAAATGTGAGGCTCTGTCTCATTTCTGTGAGAAAGGGGGCTGGGTTGATCAGCATTGCTATCAAAAGGAATCAATGAACAGACAAAGGAAATACTCCACACTTAAAAGCTCGAGAATGAATTTTCTGAACCAAAGTCTGATGCATGCTCATGACCGAGAATCCGATGTTCTGATGACCAGCATCGTATACTACATCTCAGCCCTCTGATGAAAACAAGACTCGTGATCGAGAATCCGAGATGTGAAGAATATGTTCTTCATCAATAAGCAGGATATTCTGAGTTCAAAGTTTGGATAAATTAAGGATTTGCATGTGATGCATGCAATCTCAAATACCTGAATAAAAAACGTCGTCATCCCGATCGATCGTTATCGAGATAATATCGGAATTTAAGGTGAGTCACTTTTCAAGAAAGCCTAGGATCTAATTATTCCCTAGGTTTTGTTATGGAATCTTCCCTTTTTTTCAGAACTAACAAATCCTCAGGGAACATGATGCATATCACCTTTTTCTTTACGAATGATTTTTTTTTAAGAGCCTAAGTTTGTAGGATTTTATTCTATCCAAGATGCCTTTGATCCATTGATCGTTCAGCTAGCCCAATCGGTTTTCTCATTAGATCCGAGGAGTGTCACTGCCTCGATCTCGATCTCGATCTCGTCAATCTTGGGTTTCAATCAAGCTTCGGATCTTTCTAGATTTGAGCTTTCATGATCTTGCTACCATGGTTTTTTAGGGTCCTTCGAGGGATTGATGCATCAGCTTGGCAAGAAAAAGTAAACCCTTTCCCAGCCCCTCATCATGTCCCCTATGCAAACCCAAGTTCAATCCATGTTCTGCAGCTTTACACGAATGATTAGCGGATCGATGCGATCAAATAAAGTTTGATTTAAGTATAGCAAATACTAGAAGGTTGAGCATCTTACAATATTGAAGGATGGAGACGTACAGTCGTTCCAACTGATTCAGTTGATCCAAATTTTTGAAACACTTAAAAGTCAGGAAATCTTATATATGTTCCACTAATGACGTACACTCAATCTCAATCATGAGCCATTGATATAAGTCTCGGTCTCTTATGCGATCATTTCGATATTTCAATTATACAAAGCTACCAAACTTATGCAGAAAAAGACTATGCGATGAGAAATAACATGTATATGTACAGTTTGAATCATCTAAATTATTCCTAAAATTTAGATTTAAAACCAAAACTTATATTCTTTGGATTTTGTTTTTATTTGGATAGTTGAGTTGTAGACTATTTTGTTTGCTTACTGCTTATCATGGATTCAGTAAGACTAATCGACCAATCTATATATAATACAAAAAATTAATTTTATATTGAGAACAATATTAGCATCTGTAATGATGTCTACAAATTGATCCATAATTTTTTTTTTCTCACTCAGCTTTATAGTACTTCACATATGCAACGAACACAATATGAAATGGTGCAATATATGGTTGTACAAATTTTATTCTCTCTCAATTTAATTTTAAATAATTTACTTTTATTTTGATCAGTCCCTTTAGGCTATGTATGATACATGACCTCATAAGTCATATGAGCATGAATTCTCTTGAGGTTGAGATTGCAATGCTTTGAGTGCTTAAATTCACCCCCCCTCCCCCTCTTTTAATTAGGTGTCATGTACACATACATTAGAAGTTTGACATTGTATGCGTCTAAACCTCTAAAATGAAGAAGTGATTTACAAAGAACCCAAGTTGTGGTTTATGATGTTTAAGTTCTCGAAATAGATCGATCTCATGCATTTATATGGAAACAATTTGCTGAAAGTAACTTCAATGTCATATAGTATTGCAGTCATGTTTCATTAAATAAAAAATGTAGCTATATCTTTTCTTCTTAAGAATTCGATGTCCATATTGCTTTGTAATTTCATCGGTGTGCTAGCACGACAAAAAAAAAAAAATAATAAAGATATGCATTTCAAGGGGTCTACAACATATAAGAGAATGATAAAAATACCATAATTTGTTAGATAAAGTTCCATAAAATGTTTTGTAGTCATGAATATAATTATAAAAATCAAACAAAGAAAAATAAAAATTTGTTCATAATATTAGAGATGGCAATTTTATAAGTGTGAATACTAAAAATATGTAAGCAAATAAGTTCAACATAAGTTGTTTCTTGGTAAATATTTTAAATTAGTAAATTCATAAGAATTGAATATATAATCTAATATTTTTGAAATGATATTTATCTCTTTTGGTACTTCATAGAACTTTTACAGAATTAACATAGGAGGATTAATTAAAAATATATTTGACGTTTTCCCAAATGAAGAAGTATATACTTGATGTAGAAAACATTAAGAAACATAAAATGAACAAAACTATTAGAAAAATCTACATTGAAATTTAGGCATCAGTTTGTGATTAGCATCCAAATTTTTTTTGCATATGCATAGAAATTTGTTGCACATTTATGTCTTATATTGTGAATGTACGGCACTGCTAAAGAAAATAAGAGCGAAAGACAAAAGAGAAATTAGTCAGCACAAATCTATTATTTCGTATCATTCACTCTTCTTAATGTAAGTCGATGTTCAATAAAGATACTCATAGTGGATTCAGATGTGAATTAGATGACCTATTATGCTCACAAGTTGTGTTGGAGTTGTAGATTTATTTGGTTCATTTTCATGCTATGTATATTCATGTCAATCAAAAAAATAAAATAAAACGATGCCGGCACCCCTTAGTAGCTTTTTCACAGGATCATAATTACACATACATAGAGAAAGTATTTCTCAAATTTTCATTGAATCCTTTTTGTCATTCATTTCGACCTAAGCGTACTTGCGTCATTTCTTCCAATACTAGTAGTTGCACGTGCAAATGCACATCAGTGGTCAAGAAATAGGGGAAGAAAAAGAGAAAATCTAGAGAGTGGGATAAGGAATACGTACGTTGGAAAGGGGGAGAAACAGTTAACCCTCTCTCTCTCTCTTTATATTTTTAGGTGATGGGGGAGAAAAATGACTAAATATGTACCCCTCAATTCTTTATGTATGAGGAACAATTATGGGTATTATAAATTTATTATCATAAAAAAAGATCAAAACAACCATACTGCTAATCTAGATAATTATTTATTCATGGGTAATATATGGTATTGGATTCATAAGGTCCTTTTGTTTTATATAGTACAAACAATTCTTTTCAAATTGGTTATCATACATTCCTTTTTTTGTAATCTGGTCGAAGCCTCTCGTTTCTCACTTAGATATTGATATCCCTTCTATCTTCACTAAACTTGGCCATATATCATCGTCTATTCACCAACTATATTCTTAATTGATGTGATTTCTTAGAATTTATTATATTTTCATCCCTAACCTGATATTTCTTCTCATTTCTACAACACATATATGCTATTATCCATCTATCTGATGCCAACCCACATACTCTTATCTAATTGAACTTTACATTTAGGGCATGCTGACATCACCATCAGGTGTCTTACATTTCTCCTTTTGGAATAGATTCGGCCAGTGATTAACAAAAGTCAATCAGTAGGTTCCCAAGCGCATATCAAGGAAGTAGTAATTCTGGATAATTAGCACTTAAAGTATATATCTAGATAACAAATGAATAAACCAATACATGATCAATATAAACTGTTACTAGTAAGCGACCAATTATGGCAATTAAAGGAATTCATTTCAAAATAATGAATTCTAAAATCTACAGCATAAGATCAGATTATTAGTACTAATTAATAACTTCGCTCTTGGACTTTGAATCCAAAACTGACTGATGTTTGTTTTAGCACATCTCATTGTGTTTTCTAGTTTTTCTTCTTTCCCTAATACAATTCATTTTGACACAGGCCTTAAACCGCATTCAGTGGAAGGAGGAGAAATACAAGGATCAAAAAGAGAGGAGAATTCTCCATAAAATTGTATTCACAAAGAATATCTTATATTGCCTCCTTGCATTCTCCTCAATCCTCTTATGTAAAGAACCCCTAAACAAACCCTACCAAACTTACTAGAAATAGAAAATAAGTTGAATCTGTCAATTGCCAAATAAAGAAGTTCAACTCATCTAGAGCTAGCTAGCAAAATTCAAGAACAATTTGAATTTATTTTGCCTACAAAATTTTTCAAAAAGAATTGGGTTTTCACAAATAGAAAAGTTTGACCTTCAGGCTGGCGTAGACCCTTGAAGTGATGGAATTTGAAGCATGAAAAGCTTGGATGCGGCTTAGTCAAATAAAAAGACCATAAAGTTTAAATCCCGGATTAAGAATTGAGTTATAGTAGCAATATATCACAAGAAGTGTGAAAATTATGATCATTAAATGCTATGTAAATCATATCGATCGATCATCATCAAATGTTGCTGTTCTAACTACATTTTGACTTGAACAAGTTTCTCCATATGAGCAATGGATCGATGTCTATGACCATCCTCCTCAATGCAAATAGGAAGAACTCATTCTTGAGTTGAAACCCTCGTTGCATGATGAATTGTCAGTGTAAGGAATTTGATTCAGATGTCCTAAGATTGATTGGAAGTTTCTATCGGTAGCCATTTTCTTTGATCTTTAGGATTTCACAATCCCAACTTCTCTCTAACTAATCTAGTTATATCCATTGGCCCTTCCTCAAAATGGTACATACATAATCTCCAACTTCACTAATTGCTTTTCTATGATTGCTTTCCTCTATTGTCGATCAATAGCAGCTTTTTATAGGTAGAAATGTCAGCAAATATCAACCACGAAATATACATTGTTATCGATCGACTATAACTTCTCTTTCCTCGATCAACCCCTACTCTTAGACATAGCAAGAAGTGAACTTTTTGATGTTAGTTTATGTACTAAGATATCATCGAAAGAAACTACCATGAATTTAAAAAACATCATCCAGCAAATCCTGTAAAAGTTGCATTAGAAATCATTCATACAGTCCATGACACACAACGACTGTCCAGCCTACTCATCTTCTTGTTTATATGCAACTAATAGTAACTACATTTCAGGTTGATTTTGGAAAAAGATATGTGCATCAAAACATTGGTCTAACATGACATCTAATATGAAGATAGAGAAATGGTACTTTATAATAATTTGGTCAATGGTGCGGCTATCAACACATATGCATGGCATAAAGTGCTTAGACTAGGTAAAAAAGTGCATGCAACATTGAATGAAAATTAGAGCTACCAGAGTTGTATGTGATCATTATATAAATTTTAAATTTTAATGACAGCCAAAAGTGTTGCTAAAAATACACAAGTGTCGATTAAAACTACAACGTTAAAGGTCTTACCGGAAAGTCACATTTTTTTTACTAGTGGAAAGAGGGAATTCTCTATAATGTTTCTAGCCCCTACAAAACATTGACTACTAGCGACAGTTTTTAGTGATTGTCCCTAAATTTTGTAACCATAAAAAATAATAATTTAATAAATTTCTATGTTTATTTGTGAGAAAATATTACTGGGTAGAAAAATTGTTGAAGTCTTTGTCCTTTCCATTAGTTAAAACAATGTGAATAACTTGTACAGCCTATAGCGACATACAGTTTTAGTCGGCAATTGTATAATGAAAGATGCAGCGGTGGTCACTAAAAACTCCTAGTAATTATCAATATTTTTTTAGTGAGTCTTATATAGCCCCAAGTATGTAAATGAACTAATTAAGCACCGAAGCTGGATTCCATTGTATATTTGTTCGGACCTCCTAACGCATATTAAGTTATTAACCCTAGCTAGGGTTCCAATCTGATCTTGGGTAAGGGTGAACTTTTTTCTATGGCTTCTCTTTAGTAATGGCACATTGATAAGCCTTCTCAATAGTTCCTAATAAAAATGGACGAATTGCGTCTAGGATCGATCCATCCGAACAAACCACCAAGATAGTAATCAATCACAAATCTACCACTTTGAATAGATTTTTTGATGTGTTGCTACAAGCTTTGTCTATAGTCGAATGGCCGAATTTGCTCATAAGTTTTCTCCTTCTTTCATCGGCCATCTTAAGCTTCTCTTGTATTGTACATGGAATGTTATCAAATATTGACTTATACAAAGAAACTCTTAACAAAACCCTAAGAAACTTAACTGAAAATATAAGACATAATGAATCTGTCCATACCACCAACTAAAGAAGAAAAATCCTATTAAGCCAACCTGTTGGACAAACTTAATTTCTCTTAACGGTGATTGGCGAACCGCGCTCATCCATGAGCAACGGCTGACGGCTATGATCATCGGTTGCAACCTCAGTTTGGCAAAAGAGAAAAAAAATGGAAAAAAAGGTTGGCTGAATAGGATTGTTGAATAAAGCAATCATAATTATATTTTTCCCTACGAAATTTAGGGAGAAAAAAAAGAAGCAAATGAAGCAAATTTAGACATTAAAAATCGCATATAGACCCTTCAAAATGATAGAATTTGCGGAAAAGCAACAATCATCACACCTAACGTCAGCTGCTTTTGATATAAAACGGTTGCATTATCTTTTTTTTTAAAATGGAGAAGCCAAAATATTATGAAAATTACATTAAGTTCATTAATAAGAGTAAACTATGAATCCCTTTCATCCCCCCTTTGGAGTTTGGATAACTTGCATGCACCAACATATAATCTCATGACGGTGCCTCAAGAGGCGAAGCTACTCACGTATACAAAGGTTGGCTATAGATCACACTGCTGTAGCACCAAGTGGAGAGAGAGAGAGAGAGAGAGAGAGAGAGAGAGAGAGAGAGAGAGAGAGAGAGAGAGAGAGAGAGAGAGAGAGAGAGAGAGCCAATGGAAAAAAGGTGGGGTTTCATGGAACCGAAGATTAGGGTAGAAAAATGGTAGATGATGAATGGTGGTAGTTTAAAAGGATGCAGTAAGTAAAGAAGGTGGTCTGACTAACCTGGGTTTTAGGGTCGGGGGTGGTGGGGGAAGAACTGGGTTCCGGCCATGAAGGCGCTGAGGGGAGCCGTGTTGTACAGAGAGGAGGGTTCCAGCAGCCCGACGGCGCCGCTGGGACTGCTAGCAGCGCCGGCGGTGGTGACGGCAGCGGCGGCGGCAGTGGAGGAGGATTCGCCGTGGTGGAGGTGGCGAGCGGTGGGCGGGTACTGGGCCTCCGGTCCCTGGTCGTAGAGGATGCCCTTGAACACGTGCCCCCCGATGCTGACCGCCGTCTGGTACGCGTACTCGTCCTCCTCCTCGCCCAGCGGGCTCACGCGCACGCACCGCAGCACCGCCGGCGAGCTCACCTCGGATGGGAAGTTCGCCGCCTCCATTCCCCCTCCTGTAGTCGGACGCAAACCACATGAACGAGAGAGAGAGAGAGAGAGAGAGAGAGAGAGAGAGAGAGAGAGCGCTAGAGAGAGAGAGAGAGAGAGAGAGAGAGAGAGAGAGAGAGAGGAGTTGTGAGGTGTTGTGGGAATTGGAGTGGATCACGCAAAGGATTGGGGCGAACAGTGGAGCTGAAAGACAGGAGGAATAGTGGTTAGTTAGCACTGGTCCGAATAGGAGTGCAGCAGTACCTGAGGTGGTGGTGGTCAGGCGAGTGTAGATCTCTCTCGGCCTCTTGGAGGCTTCGCCTCCGCCACGAATAGCACCGGCTCGCGGGTCTTCGCGGTGGTTCGGCGCGGCGCCGGCGGTGGTGAGCTGCTGCTGGCGCTCGCGGCGCTTGGAGGCGGGGACCCAGGTGCTCTTGACGTGGGTGGAGCACTGGAAGCCGCGGCTCTTGCAGCAGGTGCGGCACCGCAGGTGGGTGCAGTCCTTCTTGGCCTGGTTGCCGCAGTCCTGGCAGCTCATCGTGCCTCCCCCGCTTCCCGACCCACCTTGCACCGCCGCCGGCTCATCTGAGAACTCCAGCAGCCTGGCGGAGGGGTAGAGGTGCTGCTGCCGCTGGGCCTGCTGCTGCTGCCATAGCTCGAAGCCCCGCGAGTAGGCGGTCTCCTCGTTCCCGGTGCCGCCGCTGCTACCACCGCCGGCGTAAAGGAAGAGGCTCTCCGGCGGGATCCCTTCACCTCGCCCTCCACCACCTCCTTGTCGATTCTGGGTACGTCTCCCGCCTCCTAGTGAAAACCCCGACATTCTCCCCTACTCTCCTCCCCTGATTGAAACTGAAAATCCATAGCATGACCCAAATGGGTCTCCCCTCCCCCCCCCCCCTCCCCCCCCCCTCTCAAAGATCGCACTACAATTCCAGTTACAAACCCAGACTTAACATCGATGTGTTGATGGGTAGGTGATTGATTGCGGTCAAGTAACTCTCTCTCTCTCTCTCTAGCTCTATCTCTCTCTCTCTCTCTAAAGAGGTGGAAAAGGAGATTGGTTTGGTGAAGGTTTCTCTCTCTATCCCTTCTGTTGCTGCTGCTTCTCCTTCTCTGCGAACTTTGTCGACACAGACGTCGGTGTCGGGGTTAAGTCTGCTTTTGGGGGCTTCCCTTTTTTCTCACTACTTCGAAGAGGCGGCAGCGGCAGCGCCGCTAGCAGCAGTTGCCGCTGGTCTCTCTCTCTCTCTGCCTCTCTCTCTCTCTCCTCTTTTCTCTCTCTCTCTCTTGAAGCACAAAAGTTAAGACACGGAATTAGAGCCACTGTAACGCCGCCACGCAGTCTGCTGCCCTTGCTGCGACTTCCTCGATTCCATTTATGTCACCACCCCTCTCCTCTCCTCTCCGCTTTCCTCTTCGACTGCAAATTCTCTCTCTAGAAAAAATATTATAAAACAAAAATAGTAAATAATTATTTTCCGTTTATAATTTTAGGAGCTGAAATGGGTAAAAAAAAGAAGTGGAATTTTTTTTAAAAAAAAATTAATCTGATCCACGGCTCCCACTCGTCTGGATCCGGTCTCGAGCCATAAGAGACGTTGGCGTCGCATCGGACGGAGGGGAGGGCTACAGGTGTCGTTCATCCAGCTTTCTGAATGCCCGTCCATTCGCACCCGCTGCTTTTATGTGAGCCACCCGTCCTCGCTTTGGCTGCTCCTTCGGCCCCGTCCGAAAGTACAAGCGAGGAGAGGAAACCCTAATCGACCCCATTAATGATAAGGGCAACCGATGTAATTAGAGGGGTGCTACGCTCACGTGCCGTGTGGGCCACGGCTGCGCACATGCTGCTGGGGCTGTTCATCGCACTTGATGAATGAATACATCTGTGTTAAACGAATCATATGCATCCAGTGATTTAAGCATAAGCTCCGTTTATTATCTCGAATCGAATCTCTCTTCTTCAATGTTGGTGTCTCCCTATACCATACCAGGCCTCTAGTGGATCTCACCTTATGACCCGGGTTTTGGGACGTGAGGGTATCTCACTATAAGAAATTCTTTTACCGACGCTTCATAACCGTGTCGGCAAATACTTTTCCAGACGCACTATTACTGACGCAGTGCCGACGTTGGTTATTGCGTCGGGAAAGAGTTTTCCCGACGTTTTATTGATTATTCCCGACGTATTATTTCATCGGAAAATGTGTAATTTGTTGTAGTGTCTACAATGACATAAGACGCATGTTAGCACGTCTCCAACTGATAGCTCAGTAAGGGATGCACTATGTGGTCCTCTCGCTTTAGTGGCGACCCCGTTGAGTTTAGTTGCGTGTGGGTCGCGTGCGGCGTACGTACGGGTGGCCCAATAAACACCTACAACTGGCTTTTCATGTTTTGAGAGTGTCAATACAATCGTGGAAACGTGATAAATTTCCATCCTCCATCTATTCCTATAGATGGTTGGAATATATTTTGGCTATTAGGGTTTTAGGTGGTGTCCTAGTTTAGATAGAAATTGAACCTCCTCATCTATTGAGGTAATTGTCTAGCCAATGTCTAAACTAAAAATGCCTTCCCCTTCTCCCTCTCTCCCTCTCTTGGATAGCTAGGGATTTCGATCGCGAGGGGTTTCGATTGTTTGCGAGGGTGATACTCAGATAGGGATCCATCAAGCAGCGTCCAGATCGTCGTCCCCACTGCGTAATGGCACGGCGGCGTTGCATCTTAGGGCGGCGGTGTCGAGCGGGCCTACTTGTGCGATGCGACTTCGTCGCCCTGTGAACCTCGTCGACCAGCCAGCCAACAGGATCGGCTGTGATGTGCTCGATCCCATGGTTGGCCGGCTATGACACACGGCGTCGATGGCGACCGATTGCACCTTATGCTGCACGGGGTCATCATGGTCGACCAGGAGCACTGTGCAACGTGGGCCGACCGAGGGAGGTGTGTGTGTGCGCGCACGCAAATGCGTTGCATTGCGCACAGGTGTTGCGTGTGGTATGGCCGCTGTTCTCCTCAACGATCAGCAAGAGTCGGGGCGAGTACGTGTTTTCAAGAGACGTGTTTACTTTCATAAGCGATCAATCCACTCAAAGCTTGCAAACTTGACTTGCTTGTCCTCAAGAATTTCTTGCCATATAAAATACCGCTCTAGGCGATCGATCCACTCCACGTAGACTTCTGTTGTAGCATTCCCTTAAAATCATTCAGTTCTAACTTTATGCCACGATCCCACCATTTGTCGTTGTATATCTTCCATCATCCAACCTTTTATTGTTATTCATCATCCCACGAATCGATCAGTCATCAATCTCATAATAATTCTGATTCATATATGGATTTCTTCAACCTCCGACGTTCCTAGGGGCTTGGTTATATTGGAATCTTTGATTTTCACTGTGGTTTTCCTCGAACCTAGCCGCAAGGCGGGTCATGTGACAAGCCAGATTGGCAACGTCTTCTTAGATACAATTTATAGTTTGATCTTGTTGTAGTGCTTGGGAGTACAACTCATTTTCAGGAGGTGGGTTGGCTTCTTGGAGGCCATTGATGGATCTATGATAGAATCTCTAAAGTAATTTATTTTAGGGATTTAATGTAGGTTTCGATTTGAAAACCCATGCTTAATTGCAATGGATGAATATGATTCACCTAATACAGGTAATACTAGGTGGTTATGTGAAAAAATATATGGGGTTGTTGTCGGGGGTCCCAAATATATATGCAAATATGACACTAAAAAAGAAATGACATCAAACACACACTATGATAGAACAAAGAGGAGCGATTGTTGTGTAAGAAGTACACAACTAGTGCACTTCATACTAACGCAAAGAATGAAAATTGTTGAAATTACTGCTCTTTGTGAGTGCTTCAATCTCTCTCGTTGGTGCTGATTAATCTAAAAACCATCATTAGAGACCGGGCCATTAGCAATGGTTTTCATTGAAAGAAATCATAAAAGGCATCATTAGAGACAACGCGCGACAATTAGTTAAGTCGTGCTTGCTAATTAATAGAGGCTTATTGATTTTTTTTGTTTTTTTTTTGGAGTATCTTGGACAACGGTTTTAGTGTATGGCTAAGTTTTTGCGTATGTTGAAGTGAGACAGCTTCACCCTTAATTTTTTTTTTTTTTTGGGCAAATTATATAAACCTCCACTAAACTATACACCTCATTTCCTATTGGTCCCTCAACTATTTTTTAAAATAATTTGATCCCTAAACTATGCCCTGTGTGCATTTTGCCCCCTCCAACAATTTTTTATCTCAAAAATATCCTTATCAATTTCCAATAAGTCTCAAAATTGTATTAAAATATTTAATTTATGCTTACTAGTAGGGGTGGCAATGGGTCGGATCGGATCGGGTTCGAGTCGGGTTGAGGCATATGTATAAGGGCAAAATACCCAAACCGAACCCGACCCGTTTAATAAACGGGTCAAAAACTTAAACCCAAACCCGACCCGCCTAATAAACGGGTTGACCCGACCCGACCCGTTTAACCCGTTTACTAAAAGGGTCGGGTCGGTTTGGCTCGGGTTGGGTCAACAGAACCCATGTAAACCTGTCGGGTTGGGTCAAGACAAGTCGGATTGGGCCGGGTTTGATCGGGTTGGGTCGGGTTGGCTCGGGTCGGGTCGGGTCGGGTTGACACGACCCATTTGTTAAACGGGTCAAGTCGGGTCAATCGGGTTATAAGGCCAAACCCGAACCCGACCCATTAAATAAACGGGTCAATCGGGTCGACCCGTTTATGACCCGAACCCGTTTAGGCCAAACCCAAACCCGCTAACTTCGGGTCGGGTTCGGGTCGGGTTGGCGGGTCGGGTCAAGAATTGCCACCCCTACTTACTAGGATAAGGATATTTTCAGAATAAAAGCTAACGGAGGGGGCTAAATACAAACGGAGCATGGTTCAGGGATCAAAATGTTCAAAAAAAATCTTAAGGGACCAATATGAAATGAGGTGTATAGTTCATGGGAGGTTTTTATAATTTGCCCTTTTTTTTTAGACCATTTGGATTAGCAGCGCGAGATGTGGGGACAGGTCATCAATTTCTACGGACATACTTAGTGAATTGAAACAAATAAGTAGGGCACAAAGATCAACTAATTCTATATGACAGTGTCATTGGATATGTTGGTGCGGCATATATGGATCGTAAATGCGTAGCCAAATACAACCTTAACAACAATGAATCTAAGGGCATATATCTCCAAGGGACTCCAAGCACCACTCCCTATTTAAAGGGAGCCATTTGATGTTTTCTCTAGAACAGAGAGCCAAATTTTGGAAGCAATTCTATGAGGATCTTCAAACATTCTCTATTTTGACCGTTGCCAAGTGCTAATGTTTTCTTCTTTTTTTTAGAACCCCTCCGTAGGAGGGGAGGCTAGGTTAGGCACGCCCCGACCAATTTATTAATGTAAAATCAAGTTACAATTAAGTTACAAAAGTTCTGAGCTTCCCCACTTAAGGAATCGACCAATGGGATCATCCACAACTTGAATATGGATACAACCGATCTCCATAGCTCATCTTCGCCAACTGATTTTTCATTAACAATTTTGTTCCCCTCTATCCAAAGGACCGAAAGGATCCCTATCATTAGGATATGCTAGGCCATCCAATGTTCTCGTCTCACACGATTTGTGATGACCAAGATTTAATAGTCAAGACTTTTGAGGCTGTGATGCCAAGATGAATAAGGTGATGTGAGGTAAGGTAAGGTGTCTAAGGCCACAAGTTAGCTCACATCATCTGGAGAGAATGAGATCTTGAGCTAGTTATATATTTTCCCTCCCAAGCATGAAATTTAAAGATATGTTTTAAATCCGTGCGCTGTGACGGATCTCGTACATAAGAACTCCATAGTTAAGCATGCTCGGGCAAGAGTAGTACTAGGATGAGTGACCTCCTGTGAAGTACTCGTGCAGGCACGGACAGAGCGGACAATATCTTGTGTGCTTGAGGTAGATGTTACTAACATGGTATTAAAGCCGGTTCTCCTCGCAATGGGGGGGTCTAACTCTATATATGAACGTGTAGTCCTTAAGGGGGGTGGATTGTGACAACCAAGATCCAATATCTACTAGCTAAGACTCCTTAGACTATGATGCCAAGATAGATGCAGTGAGGTGTCCAAGGCCACGAATTAGCCCCACATCACTTAGAGAGAGAAGATCATAAGCTACTTATATAATTTATTTTCTCAAACATAGAAGATGCGTTTTAAAACTGTGCATCACTACGGATCGCGTAAGAACTCCATGGTTAAGCGTGCTTGAGCCAGAGTAATACTATGATGGGTAGCCAAGGGTGTGACGACCAAGATCCAATAGGCCAATAGCCAAGAGCCAAGACTCCTGAGGCGGGAATGCCAAGATGGATGAGGTGAGGTGAGGTGAGGTGAGGTGTACAAGGCCATGAGTTAGCCCCACATCGCCTGGAGAGAAGGAGATCCTGAGCTACTTATATAATTTCCCCTCCCAAACATAGAAGACGCGTTTTAAAACCGTGCGCCGCTACGGAATTCGTAAGAACTCCGTAGTTAAGCGTGCCCGGGCGAGAGTAGTACCAGGATGGGTGACCTCCCTGGGAAGTTCTCGTGCGGGCACGGGCAAAGCGGACAAAATCTTGTGTGTTTGGGGCGGATGTTACAAAATGGTATCAGAGCCGGTTCTCCTCGGGATGGGGGGGTCTAACCCTACACGAGGACGTGTAGCCCTAAGGGGGGTGGATTGTGACGACCAAGATCCAATAGGCCAATAGCCAAGAGCCAAGACTCCTGAGGCGGGAATGCCAAGATGGATAAGGTGAGGTGAGGTGTACAAGGCCATGAGTTAGCCCCACATCGCCTGGAGAGAAGGAGATCCTGAGCTACTTATATAATTTCCCCTCCCAAACATAGAAGACGCGTTTTAAAACCTTGCGCCGCTACGGAATTCGTAAGAACTCCGTAGTTAAGCGTGCCCGGGCGAGAGTAGTACCAGGATGGGTGACCTCCCTGGGAAGTTCTCGTGCGGGCACGGGCAAAGCGGACAAAATCTTGTGTGTTTGGGGCGGATGTTACAAAGGGGGTGTTTGGCATAAGGAATAACAATTTTGCTTAATCCTCATCCAGAATAGGGTATCCATGTCAATTACTAATGCTAATGTAAATCGATGGTTCAACGTTCCGATTAGCAAAGAAATGCAGAGAGTGTGATAGTATAGTTCCCAACTCCTTCATTCCACCTGAACAAATAGCATTCGTTACTTTTAAAATATGAAATTGGGAATAGAAACGGACTGTTTGGGAATGATGCCAAACATCTCCCATGACTCTTGAGACTGTGATGCCAATTTGGAAATAGTGAGGTGTATAAGGCCATGAGTTAGCCCCATATCGTCTGGAGAGAAGGTGGTCATGAGCTACTTATATAAATTTTCCTCTCAAACATAGAAAACGTATTTTAAAACCGTGCGCCGCTACAGATCCCGTAAGAACTCCATAGTTAAGCATTCTCTAGTGGGAGTAATACTAGGATGAGTGACCTCCTAGATAGTCCTCGTTGGGGCATGGGCAAAACGGACAATATCTTGTGTGTTTGGGGCGGATGTTACATGATCTCCTATTATGCCACGTGTACCATAATACTCGCAGGCTACTCTGGTGGGAAAGGATACCACACCTCTGTTTGAAATAGTCCCACACCCTCCGCGCTAGTGGGCATTGCAACAGAAGATATATGTGTTGCGTTCTTGTCTTTGGTGTGACAAAAAGTGAGTGCTGATTTTGTCACATTATGGTTCCTTCTCTTTAGTAGATTAACTTTCATGAGGATTATGTTCTTCGATACTATAAAGGACAAAAAGTTTTCAGTTTTTGGATGCAATGGTTCTGCACATGCCGTTTTTTGAATGAAGCAACTCTGCAAGTGCTACGCTCCACGTCATACCTTTGAGGGAACCATGATTACTGAAGAGAGTGAGCTGAGTATGGATCGAATGCTATTATAGCGAGCGATATCAGTCCCTTGGAGTGGGTTTTATCCCCACCCAATCCCCACTCACTCGCTATGATAGCAAAGGAGGGATTGCTGAAGAGTCGTTGGGAGATGCTCTAAAATATTTCGAATAGAAAGATATTTTTATAATTATTTATTTAATAATAAGGGGATTTAACAATTAATCCTTTTACGAAGATTATTTTTAAATAAAGGACAGACAATAAGATGGTTTTGCATCAAGTCCCTCCCAAAAAAGATGCATTAAAGCAAGTCTCTCTGTCGACTTTTATCCCCTTTAAACGAAAAAATGCCCCTTATATTAAAATCCACAATTATTACTCTTCATTTTCGAATTGTTAGTTTTTGCTAAAGTAAAATCACTATTCAATATTTTCTTTTAAATCCTGATAAATTTTTTCTTGCAACAATAAAATCACGTACTATAGCAATTGTTACTCTTCAATCACCGAATTGTTACTCTCGCTACCACTGTAGCAATTGTTACTCTTCTATCACCAAATTGTTACTCTTGCTATCACTATAACAATTATTTTTTGCTACAGTGAAATTAATAAATTCTTATTCTTCATATGATTTTCTTGTACCTCTACATATAGAAGTAAAATAGATATTTTTCAATATACGATACTACTGTTAAAGTATCTCTTAATAATATTTAAAAAGCAAAAAAAAAATATTGATACAGAAAATTGCAGGACTAGACATTTAATTCCTGGCTGCCCCTATTGTGGCCTTTACTCCCATGCGCCGATGCGCGGGATCGGGACTCAATATTATTCTACGGTGCAGATCAATATTCAACTGGGTTCCGTACGGACGCAATCGTACCGGTTGAAAAATCAATGTTTTCAATCTGCACCGTTGAATCCTTATCCGGCGCATGAGAGCAAGGAATCGAGGCAACAGAGACGAGCCGAACCCCGGACTGGCCGTGGGATGATGTGTGCGTCTCCCAATAAACTTGCCCCCCGTCGCCCTCCAACTCGAGCCCTGTGCAGCCCCCCGGGGATTTGACCCAGCTTTCGCTCTCTCCTCGTTCCTCTCTCCTCTCTCCTCTCTCCTCTCTCCCGGGGATTTGACCCAACTTTCTCTCTCTACTCGTTTCCTCTCTCTCTCTCTCGTCGTTCCTCTCTCCTCTCTTCTTTCTCTTCTCTCCCGGGGATTTGAACCAACTTTCTCTCTCTCTCTCTCTCTCTCTCTCTCTCTCTCTCTCTCCAAAGCAACTTTCTATCTCATGACACTGCACAGCCATACTGGTGACAATAGAATAGAAAAGAATAGAGATGAAAGCACAGATATTGAGGAGAATAGTGAATGGAATCAGTGGGGGATTAGTGCACCCCCATATACACAAATCCCCAAGATAACAACCTTCTACTCGGGGTCACGAGCAGCCCATGTGACAAAGGTTTATTTCAGAGCCCACTGCGTGTGTTTTTAATTAAAGGTTTTTGTTAATATGCTTTTAAAATTATTTTTTGCGATGTTAAAGTTTTTTTATTTTGTAATGAGCAATGCTATTCAGCCCGAAGGTTTTTCCGATTCCGCTCGTCCCGATTGGCATGGCAGCGTGCAACTAGTGGTGATCAGTTGCACGCTGCCATCTCAATCGGGACGTTGGGATGTTGAAATAAAAAAAACCTTCGCACTGAGTAGCATTGTTTCTTTTTTGTGCTATATATGTTTTTAAAGTTCATAGTAGGGGGCTATGCGTCACCATTCATCTACTAGAGCATCTCCAAGGGGCTACGTAGCCATTGTAGCGAATGGTGGATGTTATTTTGAGTCTCTAGTCGGCTCTTAAGTACTACGCTACTTTAGTTTTTAGCCATATATATCGCTTGACTATTGTGGCGAGCTCCCAAGTGGTTCCTGCAAAGCTTTTCAGCGACCCACTCTCTCTTATTTAAAAAAGATGTTGCTCTCTCGTTTTTCTTAAAAAAAACAGATGATTAGATAATTGAAAGTGGCTCTAAGAGTCTCTTGGAGATGCTCTTAAACCCTACCTCTTATTTTGCCTACATAGCAATTAGGAACTCTTATAAAAATAGGGAAGACACTAGGAGTTCGTTGGAGAACGATGCTCTAATTTAGTTGATACTAACCCTCCTTCATAAGTAGCATCATCACTAGATCCAAAAAAGAAATATCTCTCTCTCTCTCTCTCTCTCTCTCTCTCTTTCAACTCTAATGTTCATCATTTCCCTTGGTTCACTCAGTCCAAGACGAATGATAGATGAGTCAAAATATGTGTGGAAGTTAGGTTAAAAGGGAATCCACATAAGAGCATCTCCAATCGACTCAATTCAGTAACTCATGAGCTACTTGCATGTAGTGAGCAAAACATCCAAATCACCACTCCAATCGGCTCCAACTTCCTGAGCTCGCTACAGCTGTTTTTCCTAGTAGCGCTGAATACATGCAACACGATTGGGGGGGGGGGGGGGGGGAGGGGGGGCTCGATATATGCAACGCATATGCAACCTAGCTACACTTCCTTCACTTTCCCATATGACCTTTTGCTCATGCACATGCACTCCCTCGTGTGCCATATAACTGTTTCCTTGGGTCTTTTCATGGTATAGTTAGTGGCTCGAGAAGTGGAGATGTTTATAAAAAGTACACTACAAGAAAGACATTTATTGTCGACAGTAATATTATATACCGTCGATATAAGTACGTACACTTAATATCGACGAATTTATATATAGCCGTCGATATAAAATATTTATTCATTTTTATATTATTTTTAGATATTTAATATCGACAGGTATTTAGTATTCGTCGGTATAATAATATACGGACGATAATATTATATACTGTCGGTAAAATATACTATATTACCGATGAGCAATAAAGTATTCACCAGTATTACTATTTTTTATTTATTAATTATTTTTATTTAATTATAGACTGATAATACCTATACCGTTGCTATTAAACATTGATTTAAACCAACATATAATAAGTCACTTGTCGCTACAAATGTATTACACCGACGGATACTAAGATTTTCGTCGGGATAAAGTGAAAACTTATATTGAGGGATCGAACCCCCCCTTTCGGTTCTAGCTCTGTTGTGCCTCCCGCCTCAATCTGGCCTCCACTACGGCCTCTCTCCGACGTCGTCTCCCTCTCCGGTGAGTCTCTCCCTGTCGGCTCTATCTCTCCCCCATCTCCCTCTTCCGCCCTAGATTCAATCTCTGGCCTCCTCCTCCCTTCTCTCCTCCTCCTCCTCTCTTTCTCCCTATCTGATTTGTCTTGCCTCCCTGCAGCTCCTTTTGTGCCCTAGCTGCTGGTGCAACAACTACTGACCATGGCCGGCATCTAGGGCACAAAGGGAGCTGCTAGGGGGGAAGCAGAGGGCAGGAAGAGGAGAAGGAGGAGTGAAGGATAGAGCCAAAGAGGGAGGTTGAAGTGGGGGGGGGGGGTAATTATTTTGCAATATTAGCCATATGACAACATAATTTTCTTTAGCTATAAGGTCCCTGCAAGTATACAATTGTCTCCAGAAAGGGTATTTATTCGTCTTCAAAAAGAGTATACATTTTTTTTCAGAAAGAGTATAGATCTGTATTCAGAAAGTATATATTCGTCGGGAGGGACTTGAGCTATATTTTGAAATTAGCATGTCCTGCAAGTAAAAGTCATCTCTCATAAAGGACTTATAAGTATAGGTCAAACATGAATTATGTCAAACTTTTCCATATAGCAAATTAGGTATAGGTCCTTAACTATTTTGCAATATTCATTGCAAGACGCCATAATTCGCTATATTAGCTAAGGTCCCTACAAGTATACATTCGTCTTCAGAAAGTGTATACATTTGTTTTAGAAAGAGTATACATTCGTCTTTAGAAAGTGTATATATTCGTAGGGAGGGACTTGAGCTATATATTTCAAAATTAATGTGTCCTGCAACTAGAAGTCATCTCTCAAAACGGAGGCTAGGGACATGAACTATATTCGTAGGGAGGGACTTGACCTAGCTAAAAGTCATGTCAAACTTTTCTAAATTTATTCTCTTAATATGTCAATATTCGAAGATTTTTGAAAAAATTCGGAGACCTTGAATTTGTTATTATGGTTAGGGTTAGGTTTTAGGCTTAGCTAGGATTAGGGTTAGATTTTAGATTAGTTTTATTATTAGGCTTAGGGTTAAGATTAGGTTTAGGGTTTAAGTTAGGGTTTAACCCTAAACCTAACCATAACCCTACCTAAACCCTAACTTTAACTGTAGACCTAACTCTGATCGACCCTAGCCCTGATAAAAATCTAATCCCAACCCTAATCCTTTCCCTAAACACTAATTAAAAAAAGTGGGTAATCTTGTCAATTACTATTTCTAATGTATTTTGCATAATAATTGTTCTACTTAAACCTCATCTAGAAAGGTAATCCCATCAATTATTAATTTCAATGTAATTCGATGGTTCAATGTTCTGGTTAGTCTAGAAATGGACAAAGTGATAAATTATCATTCTGAAGTCCATTCCACCGGAAAATACTATTTGTACCAAAACTCTTACTGACATTATCATTCTAATGTCCTTAATATGTGAATATTTGGAGATTTTTTTAGAAATTCGGAAACCTTTATGACTGGTTAGGGTTAGGTTTGAGGGTTAGTGGTTAGGGTTAGATTTAGGTTTAGGTTTATTCTCATCATCTCGATCTCTAACTCTCTACGAGTGAACTTACCATAAAATCCTAGTATCATTTAAGACCTTGTAGATTCTAAGGACTGGTGTGACTTGTCACCGTCGATGACTAGTCTTCGGACCTAGGACCTAACCCCATTAGCTAAAATTAGGCGGAAGCCATCGCTATTTTTCCAGTTCCAAAAGGAGTCGGGTACGTCTTGGGCCTATTTGAACAATTTAGAGTTAGGGCACGATACTCTATATTTTATATGGAGCCAACCAAAATACTTAGATAACCGGTGTGGTTATGACAGAGTGTCATAGATATGGTTTGAAATTGCTGTAGACTAGATTTAGGGTTATCCCAAAACCTAATCATAATTCTATAACTCTAACTCTAAACCCTACCCTAATCCTAACCCTAACCCTATCCCAAACCCTAGAATTAAGTTGAATATTAGGATTAGGGTTAGGATTTGATTGAGGGTTTAGGTTTAGAGTTAGGGTTAGGACTAAAATATGAAAGTGAGATTGAGAGTACTGAGAGAATGATTGAGTGAATGAGAGAGTGAGAGAAAGATGACTAGTGTGATTGGGGCAGAATCTCATAGACATGGTTTAAATTATTGCAGGTGTATGTTTGGATAGATAGGCGAAGATGTCTTCATCGATAAGAGTTGGATGCGTAATTCGAATCAGATGAGCCAAGAGTACAGAGAAGGAGTTAAAAAATTTCTAGATTTTGTATTTGAGTGTCTTGTACTGCTTAATGGAAAAATTGTGTGTCCATGCATAGACTGTGGAAGGGTGATCGATCAGGAAGATTCGAGAGGAATATGAGGTTGGTTTAGTAATGCTTGACATTGACATTAGCTATACTCATTAGTTCTCGCACGGTGAGAAACTAGATGCAGTCCCTATAACAGCTCATGACAAATTAACATGCTAACACAATGATCGATGATGGTGATATTAATACGGACGATGGCGATGAAACGGAGGGTATGCTACATGATTTACAATACGGAATAGGCACGACAACAATATCAGGTGATCATCCCTATATTGAAGCGGACAAGTTATACATATTGCTTAAGGATGCTGAACAACCTCTATACTCGAGGTGTAAAAAGTTTTCAAAACTTTCTTTCACTGTAAAGATTCTTCATTTAAAATGTCTCAATGGTTGGAGTAATATGTTATTTAATATGTTGTTAAAGTTGTTGAAAGAGGCTTTTCCCATGGGTGAGACATTACTGAAATCATTCTACGAGGCAAATAAGACAATGAAAGATCTCGCTCTTGGTTATGACAAAATAGATACGTACATGCGTTATTGTACCGGAAAGAGTATGAACATACACGGTCATACTACATATGTGGAGCATCGATTTGTAATTTGGACAAAAACTTATGATTTTTTAACGCTTAGATTCAAAATTTATCCATCAGAGTGCAAAATCTTAAAATAGCTACTAAAAGTCTTAAAGCTTGACACGAGCATCTTGTTCGGGCCAAAGAAACTTATCAAAACCAATGACACATCAATTGGAGTCTTGATTTATAAATTAGATGATCGAAAAACTTGTGATTTTTGAATATATACTCAAAATTCTTCCATCGAAGGGCAAAATCTTAAAATAGCTAGTAAAAGGCTTGAAAACTGGCATTGGCACCTCTTGCTCGGGGCTAAAGTAGCTTGTCGAATCCGATGGTACACCGGTCGAAGTCCCAATTTGTAAATTAGATGAAAACTTATTATTTTTTAATGCATAGATTCAAAATTTGCCCATCAAATGGTGAAAAATTAAAATAGCTACTAAAAGTCTTAAAACCAAGCACGAGCATCTCTCTTGGGATCAAAATAACTTATTGATACCGATAACACACCTATTGGATTCCTGGTTTATAAATTTGATGATAAAAAACTTATAATTTTTTAAGACAAAGACTCAAAATTCATCATTTAGAGGGCGAAATCTTAAAATAGCTAGTAAAAGACTTGAAAATCAGCACGGGCACCTTGATCGGGGTCAAAGTAACTTGTCGAATTTGTCGGTACACCAATCGAAGTCCTAATTTTTAAATTTGATAAAAACTATGATTTTTGAATGCTTAGATTCAAAATTTGCCCATCAGATGGTGAAATCTTAAAGTAGCTACTAAAAGTCTTGAAACCTAACACGAGCATCTCACTTGGGGCCAAAGTAATTTATTAAAATCGACGACACACCGATCGTACTCTCAGTTTGTAAATTAGATGATCGAAAAACTTATAATTTTTGAATATATAGACGCAAAATTTGCCCATCAGATGATGAAATCTTAAAATAGCATGTAAAAGGTTTCAAAACTGGCACGAACACCTTAATCAGAGCCATAGTAACTTATCAAATCTGACGGTACATCGATCGAAGTTCCGATTTATAAATTAGATAAAAACTTATGATTTTTGAACGCTTAGATTCAGAATTTGCTCATTAGAGGACGAAATATTAAAATAGCTATTAAAAGTCTTGAAACCTGGCACGAGAATCTCGCTCGAGCTCAAAATAACTTATCAAAACCGACGACACATCGATTTGACTTTCAGTTTGTATTAGACAAAAACTTATGATTTTTTAACACTTAGACTCAAAATTCGTTCATCGAATGGCCTAATCGTAAATAACTACTAAAAGGTTTGAAAACCGGTACGGGCACCTGTCTCGGGGCTAAGTAATTTGTCAAATCTAATGGCATACCAATCAGAGTCTCGATTAAAATTTTTGAGATATACTTAATTTCTTAATATGTAAAATGGGGCATTAAACTGATCCAATATATATCATCCAATCCGAAATATGAAAAATCTACTCAATTCAATTCAAATTGATCTGATCTGATCAAAGTTGATTTGATCTGATACTAGGGGTGCAATGGAGTTTGATAACCAAACTCGAAACGTGGCTGGTATGGATTTGGATGTTTCTCAATATTCATACTCGAAACCTGAAACCTGATCGAAACTTGATTATCTTATAACTTGTTATAATTATACTCATTAATCTTTTTATATTAATTATGGATGTTAAAATAAAAATTTAATAAATATATTTTTTTATAAAGGAGGCGCAACATTATAGAAGTAGTAGCAGCATCAGTAGCATTCATATATGCCAGGGTCATATGTTTTGTTTTTGTAAAAAAAAAATTATAATATTTTTTGATTAAAATATTATGATGTGTATCTATAATAGTGGGTGATATTTATGTATTTGTGGTTGTATAATTATGGTTGTGTAGTTATGGTTGTGTTGTTGTGCAAATAGTTATGTATTATGATATTATAATATGTATAAAATATTAAAAATTAAATATAAATTATTGAATTTTTTTTTAAAAAAAACTATTTTACGAACGAACTTAATTTAGTAATACCGTCTGTATAAATAATTTTATTAGTTTATAGTAAAATATATATTACCGACGGGTATAAATACCGTTGGTTTTAATCAGCTTTATGTCGATGGAAAGAGTTTGTATCCGTCGGCTGCCTTAATCAGCTTTATGCTGACGGAAACAGTATATATGTATCCATCAATATTTAGTTATTTATTACTAACGAGAACTAAGATTTCATCGGTACAACTACTTACGTTATTATTTAATTAAGTAAATAATAACGACATATATTATATTTACTTTTGGGAATATATATTTAATTCTGTAAAAATAAATAACCGTCGTATTTATTATTGCTGACACCATCTTTATCGACAGAAATATTTACTTATCGATGGATATTCTTACAGTCAGGAAATATAAATAGTGACGAAAAGTATTTTTTACCAATAGAAATGAGATATATTCCATCAGAAAAAAAAAATATTTTTCTTTTCGTGGTGGCTCCCATATTTGTTAAAAAGCCAAAATGGTTTACTAGCTAGTAAACCATTTTGGCTTTTTAACAAATATGGGAGCCACCACGAAAAGAAAAATATTTTGGCTTTTCCAGGTTGTTCTGGGCAAAACACCCTGGAATGCCGGTCGTTACAAAGACGGTTGTGGGTTTTTAAATTCTTGCATTCTCCTAACGATTCTATGACGTACGAAAAACATCGCCATAAAAAATTGAGAATCTGCGCTGTCATAAACAATGTTTCCAAAATTAAGAAATTTTACGACGCATAACTATGTCGCCGATTGCAACTAGCAGCATACTTAGTCTCGTCGCGAAAACTTTTTATTTTCCGCGACTAAATTTATTTCATCGCGAAAAGTAAACAATTTAATGACGCACAATTACGTCACCAATTGTAACTAGCAGCACACTTTGTCCCGTCGCCAAAATTTTTAATTTTCCGCGACATAATTTATTTCGTCGCTAAACATAAATAATTTAGCGACGTCTAACTGTGTCGCCAAATAGCCATTTATCATCACCAAAAAACCTTATCCGGTCTTATAGGCGTGAACTCAACCATGATAGGAAACCTTTAGCGACACGATTTTGCGATGAATAAGATATTGCGTCGCGAAAAGGCAACTTTCAGCGACGGAAAATGATCTGCGTCGTCATAAACAATGTTTTCAAAAAATAAGAAATTTTGCGACGCATAACTATGTCGCCGATTGCAACTAGCAGCATACTTAGTTTCGTCGAAAATTTTTTTAATTTTCCGCGACATAATTTATTTCGTCGCTAAACGTAAATAATTTAGCGACGTCTAACTGCGTCGCCCAATAGCCATTTACCGTCGCCAAAAAACTTTATCCTCCTAGGCGCGAACTCAACTATGCTAGCAAACCTTTAGCGACATAATTTTATGACGAATAAGATATGGCATCGCGAAAAGGCAATTTTTGACGACGGAAAATGATATACGTCGCAGATAAGCGTCGCTAAAGGTGCAATTTCTTGTAGTTCGTTGGAGATATGGAAAAATCTTGGAGTTCGTTGGAGATGTTCTAACATAACTTTCCTCTCAAACCCTACACATGTAGAAAGTCAATCCTATTAGGGATCCGAGTCTCTCGATGCCCGCCCGAGAGCCGGGCGGACACCGAACCTGGACCCCGTCGAGTCGCGCACGCACCGTGGCGATCCGCCGGATGCAACCGGAAGCATCGTGTGCTACGAATTAAGGAACGAGAGTCCACAGAGATCACATTTAACAACTGGCACAGAGAATATGGAGCAATCACACAATAGAACAAACTACAGAATATCACCGGCAATAAGTATATTGGATTATCATCAATCAAAGATTACATAAGCGGTGGGTCGCCGTTTGTCGGACCCTCGCAAATCCCTCTTTGATCCTCTTCCTCCATCTTTTTTTGTCCTTCTTCATCTCTTCTCTTTCTTCCTTCCTCCCTCGATCTCTCTTCTCACCTTGTGAAAAACCCTGGATCGGGTTTTCCTTCTCTTCTTGTACTTCAATATCCTCTCTATCAACCCACTACCGAGAAGCTACACTCCACCGTGTCATCATTGCCATTAGCCTTCAAGAGCCCGAGATCATTCATTTTTACCATAAAACCTCTTCTCCATAGATGATCGATCTCGATCCATCTCCATGTAGCCGCCGTTGACGATTCCAAGAATTATTCATTCATAGATCAAACCCTAAAGCCACCCTTACTTTCCCTAAATAGGCCAGGGAGCAAATGTGTGCCCATAAGAGACCCAAAGTAGCCCCAAAAATCGGTTAAAGCAACTCGAACCCACAGCCCCCACCGACGTGCTGCCAGGCCCAAGTCGCAAGAACGACATGAACATGCTGTGCGCACGATCTGCTCCCTCCCCTTTATGCATGTCTTTGCAAAATCCGGAGCCCGGACACCTCGGACTCGGGTTTGTTTTACATCTGAACTCCTCGGACTCGGGTTTGGACTCACGCTCGGGTGCGGGCTTCATTGGACCAAACCCAATAAATCCAGTGCATACATAAAATTTCCGTGTGTGAGCCGAAACGGCATCCGTAACACAGACTCCAAAACGCACCCCCACAGCACAGCCTGGCTCTCATTTGGGCCCCACTGTATTCAGTTCTCATTTCATGCGGGCCACCGCGGCTGGGTCACAGGATTCGGTCGAAACAACTGGACCACTGGTCCCGTGTGCATGCAGGACTGCACGCGCACACAAATTGCACCGTGACAACAAAAACTGAGCCAGAGCTCCTGCACCCGTCGCACGGCCCGCGTTGGCGGGTCACCATCCCTCCACACCCCCTCCATCCTTTTTACAGTTCCACAACGATAGTTAAAGCAAACCATGTGCTTCCACCACCACAACTGCACCCCTGTGTTAACACTACTCTCTCTCTCTCTCTCTCTCTAACTACACCCATGTGTTAACACTACTCTCGCTCCTACTCTCTCTCTCTAACTGCTCCCCTATGTTAACACTACTCTCTCTCTCTCTATCTCTCTCTCTCTCTCTCTCTAACTGCATCCCTGAATGTGTTAACACTACTCTCTCTCTCTCTAACTGCATCCCTGTATGTGTTAACACTACTCTCTCTCTCTCTAACTGCACCCCTGTGTTAACACTACTCTCTCTCTCTAGTCTTTCTCTCTAAGTGCACCCCTATGTTAACACTACTCTACTCTACTCTCTCTCTCTCTAACTGCACCGCTGTGTTAACACTACTCTCTCTCTCTCTCTCTCTCATGTCAAATGGTGCCCGGACGATTCTTGCTGCCCCCCCTTTCTTTCATCTCAAGTCCTACATGGCTTGGATTATATCTCGGGCCCGGTGTAGCCTAAAAGCCGCGCGCTGCCCGGTGCCCAACGATTTGTTGTTCTCTCTGTGGGTCCCACTCTAACACCACCCCCACCAAGTCACTAACCCTTTTTTTTTTCCTCCCCCTCCTTTGGCGATCAAATAACCCGTACGTCCACACCTTCATGTCTCTTGAACACCTGCCTAGCCTGCTGGCTTCCACACCATTGGGGGTGAGGGAGATCTAGGTACTGCAACAATGTAGTGGGATGCACAGGGGAGCTCCCAAAGCCTGTTGTTACATAAAGGGCCAAGATCTTGTGACTGAGCTGCTGAAGGGTTTGGGACCATGGGTCCCCCCACTCCCAAGGGAGTCCCTATGCCCTAACAGGCTCACACCCACCTTTTAGGTTTCCTAGTCATCAGTGAAGACAGCAACAAGAAGGAGGGGGGTAGGATCCTAGCTAGCTAGGTTTCCCCTACTTCATTGCCATTCCAATGGACGCCCAGAAATAGCCTCAACCCTCTACTTCATTGCCATTCCAATAAAAGCCCAGAAATAGCCTCAACCCAGGACCCCAAGAGCCCCACAACTGGCACCCATCATCATCTCTGCATGCTCTCTCTCTCTCTCTCTCTCTCTCTCTCTCTCTCTCTCTCTCTCTCTCTCTCTCTCTCTCTCACTCTCTCTCTCTCTCTCTCTCTCTCTCTCTCTCTCTCTCTCTCTCTCTCTCTCTCTCTCTCCTCTCTCTCTCTCTCTCTCTCTCTCTCTCTCTCTCTCTCTCTCTCTCTCCAGACATAGCCTCAACCCTCTACTTCATTGCCATTCCAATAGAAGCCCAGAAATAGGCTCAACCCAGGACCCCAAGAGCCCCACAACTGGCACCCATCATCATCTCTGCATGCTCTCTCTCTCTCTCTCTCTCTCTCTCTCTCTCTCTCTCTCTCTCTCTCTCTCTCTCTCTCTCTCTCTCTCTCTCTCATCTCTCTCTCTCTCTCTCTTGCTGAGAGGTATTTTTGTTCTGTTGAGGTCATGTGCATTGGTCCACAGAATCCCGGAACCCTAACTGTGTGCTGGTGACCTCTATTAATTGGTTGGTGGCATATATGCCCTTCCAGGGATTTAGTTATATTTGCAGTAATCCAACAAAAGAGAAGGAAAAAAAAAGATTCTGGCTTATATTAGGCAGTTTTATTCCATTTAATTTAATTTAATTTTTAGTGGAACACCCTGGGCATAATCTCAGGATGAGATTAGGGTTTGGTATGGAACCTCTCGATCAACCGATATATTAACTGAAATATATACAAGAGAACCAACAAAAAAACAATTACAAGTTGATAAGTGTTATGCAATGGTCTCAAGATTGCTGATGCCCAGAATTTCAGCAACTCTTTGATCTGGAAGATTATGTTGATAGTATTTTTTTCGGAAAATTAGGGTATAGGTCCTTTAGTATTTTGCAAATATGAGCCGCAGGACACCATAATTTGTTGTATTAGCTAAGGTCCCTACAAGTATAGATTCATCTTTAGAAAGACTATATATTCGTCGGAAGGGACCTGAGTTTTAACGTGTCCTGCAACTAAAAGTCATCTCTCAAAGGGACTTAT
Organism: Chamaelirium japonicum; assembly: GCA_947650365.1. Lineage (NCBI taxonomy): Eukaryota > Viridiplantae > Streptophyta > Magnoliopsida > Liliales > Melanthiaceae > Chamaelirium > Chamaelirium japonicum. The sequence continues at coordinate 45,064,232 of OX393550.1, forward strand.
GTCAAACTTCTCCTTTTTTTTTTAAAAAAAAAATACCATTTAGTTCGAAATGTTTAGCCCGAATGGTCAGCCTGCAGATTGATGAGCCTGCAGATTGATGTGTCTTGATCATAGTCGTCCGTTGAACCCAACACCGACCAGTGAATCACATTCAACCACGACTAGTTGGCAAAGTGACGATGTGATCGGATTCCATGTCAATCGATTGGGCTGATTATTCGAGACAAACGCTTCGGATTGAATAGCATTTCTTTCTTCTTTTTTTTTCTGATGGACCGGCCAAGTGATAGAGGACATGGCACTACAACAAGGGTTCAAAGATGTCAGAAGATGAAAACGGGAGAGGCACCATATGTTATTTATTAATTTCATAATCCCGTGAACATGACATCAACGGTCTGGATTTGCACGATCAAATAAGGCACATCGGCCTTAAGGGAAAGTTCGATCAACAATAGTTGCGAGTGCTTAAAATAAAAATCCAATTGCAGGATTCCTCTCTCTCAGCCAAATACCCAAGCAGATTGTCATGGAAACGATGCTTCACAGTTTTTTTTTGTCTGGCGAAACTTTAGTCTTCCTCCAATAAATCCAAAGTAGAAGCGGGTATACGATGGATAAAATCCAAAAGATTCCAAAAACTTTAGTATTCCCATTCAAACATTACAACACATAATTACTTGATAAATAAAAGTAAAATTCTATGGTACGTATTCACCGTGGTAATGTACCGAAATGCATATATAGGAACCATCGATCGGATGGCTTTAAATTTACAGAGGATCTGAGGCATCAATCCACCTAGGGTTCATCCCATGCCCCCTAGGATAATGCTTACACCACTAGGATCAAAAGGATAATGAGATGGGTGGTGAAGATGGGTATGGTATCATACCAAATTTCGCAATTCGGTACCGAAGTGAAACCCTAAATTAAAATCTAAAAGTTTTGCGAAGCAAAAATAAAAAAAAAATAGATTCTAATAATTGTCTTATCACTGATACATATGTTGCTGCTAGCCAGGCAGACATAATAATTGGATACATGCATGCTTAATTCCCATCTTCTTGGACCCCACACGAGGCCCCGGCCTTTGTTGCAAGTTAAATAGCTTCCCTCAATCAACTGCAGCTAGCTAAACTCTGTCTAGGCTCACTGGTACATCTTGACCAACCATGTCAGTGGGCTTGGTTTGAATCTTTGTGAGGTTATGGGCACCACCATCATAGAGACTGGACTCTACATTGACCAATTACTTACCTCACCCCATGAGAAAACATTCTACATGCATGTACATGCATGCATGTTCTACATACATACACAATACTTCTCTTTTCCGGTGCCTTTTCGATCTACGAACAAGAATTGGAATCCGGCATTCATACCATGAATGCATCCTAGGATTGATCGATCGATCACCTTCTTCAGAGATGGGTGCCAAACGTTGAAATAAGCCCTGCCTTCTCTGACGCTTGGCGGTGGTCATAAATACCATGGAATCAAATTTTGAAAAGATTATGACAGAAATGGTTTTTTTTTTTCAAATCCAACGTACATAGAAATTGTCCAAAGTTTCTATAGTAGTAGATTTTCTTTAGGTATAACAAAATGCTTGCCGGAATTTGACATTTGATCAAAATTTGACATTCTTTCTTTGGATAATTTTGCCAAAAAAAAAAGATCCATTTTTGAAGCAAAAGATTCCATCTCTTTTAGTGAAAAAATATTATTTTACCTTGATTTTGAATTATATAATATCATAAAAGGCCGATATTTGGACCAATATTTGATCGAAATCGATCGTAATTACTTAGATGGTAATTGCCACTGAAAATACCAAAAGCAAATTAATGTTTCTTTAAATAGGTTAATATTTTCACCGGTTATTATAATCGCAATAAATCTCGATCTCTTTTATCAAAATCCATGTTCACTATATATATATATATATATATATATAGGGGCATGCTATAATGCGGCATGCGGTACTACACCACAGTCATCTGATGCACGCGTTGCGTGCATGCGATGCACGCAGCGGTTCATCAGATGGCTACTATGCAGTGCCGCACTTACCGCATGCCGCATTATAGCATGCCTATATATATATATATATATATATATATATATATATATATATATATATATATATATATATATATATATATATATATATATTTATATATATATACACAACAGAGAAGCTCAGTTGATTTACAGGACTGAGGAAAAACACAAGGGATGTTGTCATGGTTGATCAGGTCAAGGAGTGGCAAGGGAAAGTCCGAGTTCAAAAGTCGAGGGCCCCGTAATCTTTATCCTTCGCTAGCTATATCCAATTACAGCCTAGTTAATTTCCATTGCGATAAACATAAGAGATTTTGACTTGCATTAATGCTTCCATGTATTGAAAGGATTCTTGTAGCGAGTGGAACCTCTACTAAATATTTTCTCTAGCGGTAGACATGTCAATGGATCAGATTTTGATCTGAATCCGATCTGAGCCTGATCCATTATAAGTAAGTCGAATATAGAGGGCTTTTTTTAAAAATCCGATTCCAATTACGGTTCCAATCTGGTAGCTCGTTAACTTAACAAATCAAATATGGATTTAGATCAATCTGATCTATTAAGAACTCGATCTGACAAACTATAACATAATTGTTTTCCTTTTTTTTTTATGTGTGTGTGTGTGTGTTTGTTGGGGGGTGGGGGGGGAGGGGGGGGGGGGGTATAGTTTGATGCAATTCCTTTTTGAGATATGGCACTTAGTTGCAGGACATGTTAATTTTGATATATAGCTCAAGTCCCTCCCGAAATTGCACATACTGTAGCAAGTCATAACCTTCTTTTACCCCCTCAATGACAAAACTGCCCCTCCAACAAATATTATACATTTATCTTCAGAAAGATTATACATTCGCTGGTTGACACAATGCATGCAGCGCGGTTGCTACAGTGAAATCATTGTAGCAACTTGGCAAATGTATGCTCTTTTCTAAAAACAAATGTACACTATTACTATAATGATTTCTCTGTAGCAATGAAATCACTGTCGTAACCCGTATACTCTTTCTGAAGATGAATATATAATATTACTACAGTAATTTCACTGTAGCAGCTACAGTGAAATCACGGTAACACAACGAATAAATAATATTGCTATAGTAATTTCGTTGTACCAACTACAGTGAAATCATTGTAGCAACCTGGCGAATGTATACTCTTTCTAAAGACGAATGTATACTGTGTCAACTAAGGATATTCTTTGGATTATTTTAGTACAACTAGCACTAACTGTTTCTTTAATCTTAATCATGGGTGAAAATGGAATCTCCAATCAAACAACTTAGAAAATATAGGGACCTTAGTTAATATATCATATTATTGCATCTTGCTGCTATTATTGCAAAATAGTTAGAAACCTGGACCTAATTAGCCAATTTTTTTGTATTCATGATATATAATATATACATAAAAAATATATGTTTATATAGTATTATATGTAAAGAACATAACATGTCCACATATAAAATAATATAATAAAATTATTTTAACAAATGACATCAATTTATAGAAAGAGTTCCCAAAAGAGGGAAAAGATCACAATCAAAGCCTTATACAATACAAATTTTCAAAATAAATAAGGGTGAAATCCATCAATGCAAGCATTGTCCCTTATTTTAATTGCAACAAAATAACACTAAATAAATAAATAATAAGAATCATTTTGATTACGTGCCCAACATACAATTTTCAAATTAATTTAAGTCCATATATGTTTATCTTCTATACTTTTGTAGACTATTCATCACTTAGAGAATCCTCCATACCATACTAGTTGTAGCCATCTAGAACACATAAAAATAATTATACGTATCCCCCATTCTAAAAAAGAAAGGGCTTTTTTTCGAAATATTATTAAAAAAATAAATATTTAACTAAATAGCAGTTGACCAAAACTATTTATCAACCTAGCTAGCGCTCTAACAGCCACGTGGAATGTCAGCACCATAAAGCCGGTATTTGGATTACCGGGTTTAAACTCTAGTATTTGGATTACCGGGTTTAAACCCGAAATCATTTTCGAAAATACCGGGTCTCTTCGTTTCAAGTAGAACCCAATATTTGGATTACCGGGTTTAAACCCGGTATTCTGGATACCGGGTTTACCCGAAATCTAAAGAGAAAATGGCTAAGTATGGAAACTCGGTATTCAGAATATGGCTAAGTATAGGTTAAAATCGGTATCCAGAATACCGAGTTTAAACCCGGTAATCCAAATAGCGGGTTCTACTTGAAACGAAAAAAAAAATCTCGCACTTGCTTTATGGCACTGACATGCCACGTGGCTGTCAGAGCGCTAGGTTGTTAAATAGTTTTGGTCAACCACTATTTAGTTAAATATTTATTTATTTAATAATATTTTGAAAAAAAACCCAAAAATAAAAGAACTATTAACCTATATTAATCCCAAAATGGATTTTTCTTTAGCGATGGATCCAAGTCATCCAACAATGAATAATTCAGCTCATAAAATTTTTAACGACAAATTAGGTATAGGTCCTTAACTATTTTATAATATTAGCTCCAGGACACCCACCATAATTTGCTATATTAGATAAGGTATGTACTTATAAGTATTTATTCGTCTTCAAAAAGAGTATATATTATTTTTGAAAGAGTATACATTTGTCTTCAGAAAGAATATATGTTCGTCGAGAGGGACTTGAATAAATTTCAAAATTAATGTCCTACAGCTAAAAGTCATCTCTCAAGGAGGACTAATGTTAAACTTCCCAAAATTTTAAAAGATATACACACAATTAAATAACGTGCACATAGATATGCACTCACGGGATGTGTAACGTAATATATTGCATAAGAGATTTTCAACCATCATTTTGTCTAAGTCCTTAGAATTTTTCAATCAACATTAACGTACATGATTAAATTATGGATCCTAGCATGCCTTTTATTAATCACCACATCCATGGGATGTAATGTACCAACAGAAATGTACGTGATGCCTTTTAAAAGCAACGCCACGTCCATGGGTACGATGCGCAAGGATCTGGATTGGCACCGATGAACTCGAAGGCTACAACCTTGAAACCCAAAATTTGGCGACGATTAAAGACTAGGAAAAACTCAGAAATAATAAAATCGATCTAATACCAGTGTAAGAAATCACTGTGGATTTGTTTGATCTGAAACAAACAACTCAATGGATTAGATCAAATTAAATGATAAACATAAGCAATCAAATTAAGTGTATATATACCTATCGTAGACGATTGCATGATTCCTATATATATTGAGTTTCTCCTTTGATCAAGGATGAAGACAAATCCGATTCCTCGTAGCTGAAACCTCATAGCAGAGAGAGAGAGAGAGAGAGAGAGAGAGAGAGAGAGAGAGAGAGAGAGAGAGAGAGAGAGAGAGAGAGAGAGAGAGAGAGAGAGAGAGAGAGAGAGAGATGTGTTTCTAATTTAGCTCTTGGCTTTCTATTCCCAAATAAAGATACTCATGTGCCAAATAAACTTTGAAAGGATATCCTAGAAGATCAAAGTAGATTTAGGCCCCGTTTGGTTAAGTGAAGGCGAGCCACGCTTCTTGTATTTTAGCAGGGCTGGGACCTTTTTGTTGGATTTTAGTTCCATATCAGCTAGAGGGCTGGGCAGTATTGTCTTCATGTACCCTCCGTGGACCTCCCCTTATGACCCGGGTTTTAACATGGTATAGAGCAGGTTTGACCTATGCCTGTTACGCCAAGTGGAAGCTTACCCACGTGGACCGGCCTGCGCTTGAGGGGGAGTGTTGGAGTTTAGTCCCATATCGGCTAGAGGGCTGGGCAGTGTTGTCTTCATGTACCCTCTGTGGACCTCCCCTTATGACCCGGGTTTTAATATGATATCAGAGCAAATTTGACCTATGCCCGTTAAGCCGAGTGGGAGCTTACCCATGTGAGCCGGCCTGCGCTTGAGGGGGAGTGTTGGAGTTTAGTCCCATATCGGCTAGAGGGCTGGGCAGTGTTGTCTTCATGTGCCCTCTGTGGACCTCTCCTTATGACCCGGGTTTTGTGGTATGAGGATATCTTTATTTGGTATTTGGCTATGTAGATAGCGGTAGTGGGATGCGTATTTGGGGAGAGTGCCCGTCACAATTAATTGACTTAAAAATTGAGATCTGCTACTGCTAAAAAATAGATAAGCCTAGTGATGGACATGGGCTGGTTTGAATCGGGCTCATCCTAAAAATTCCGCATTACTTGGGTGGCGCAGGCCCGACCCAGCGAGGCGTTGGGCCTAATCCTCTCATCCAAAGCCCATCCCTACATAGTAGTTTTAAGGCCCACGCCCGACATGACATTTGGTAGTTTCTATGTTCATATCTTCATTAACCAACCGTTTAGCCTCTCACCTTTGTTCTAAGGGATTTTTTTTTTCAAAACAATATTTTTTAAAATTTCCCCCCCTATTTGCGATAAACTCGACATCTGGGATGCACCCTGCATTCGGAATTCCGGGTTTAATAGGAGCCCAGTTTTGTCAAAAAAAAAAATGCTAAATGTTGAAGCACCCTAATTCAAATAAAAAATATTAGGTTTATCACATATGGGGAAAAATAAAATTTCGACGTGGTACGCACTTTGCGGCATTGTCCTCCTACGAAGTTATCAGAACACTAAGGGTGTGCATCAGTTGGAAACCGACCTATTAGGGCAAAACCCAAACCGATGCAGCCTTGATCGGTTTTCAAGATTTTCAATCCGATCCAAACCGAACTAAGATTGGAATCCAATCCAATTAAAATCAGTTTGGATTCGATTGGATGGTCGGTTTAGGCTTTGGACCATGTTCTTATTGGGCTCCCCCCCCTCTATAAGGACCTAGTAAAAAAATAATAATTGTTATCAAATCATTAGGCTTAAATATGATTTTTAACTAATTTTGAGTCATCCTATAGTATTGCAATGGTTGTTGGTAGCAAGGGCATATGAGGACATATTATATATTTAATAAAATATTATATGTATATACCTATGACAATTCGGTTCGGTTTATATCAGTTTTGAATTTACAAATCCGTCAACTGATCCAATCATGTCGGTTTTTTAAAAACCCAATCCGATCCCATCCGATCCATTGATTGTGTCGAAACTGATCAAAATTGGTCGGTTTGGTTTGATTTGGTTTGGTCGGTTTGGTTGGGATCCTGCACAACCCTACAGAACACTAGTTTGCTAAACATTTCCGATAAACCGCAATTGAATTAAATATTATTTTGTATAAATCCAGTGTTATAATCCCTCCTATGTCCAGTTTTTTTACTTGATTGTCCAATGGTATGTACGGAGCATGATTGCTCGGATCTCTGAATCCAGGTAACTCTAAAAATTCGAATCCTAAGCCCGACCCAACTGGATGATCGGGCCTGAAAACCAAGCCCAGCACGATCCAGCAGGCCTCTTCACCTAGCATACCCAAGCCCACTAGGCTTGTCAGGTGCTCCTCACGTGCCTAAGTCTACTAACCCTGTACAGAAGAATTAATATTATTTTTTTTGGTAACCAGATTGCACTAATATATCATAACAGTTACTTTTGCCTTGCCCTGCTCGGTGGTGAGTTAGGCTGGTTTATTTGTTTTGTTTAGGGTTTCTAGGTTGCCTTACCCTGCCCATATATAGTAGTACTAATGTGAGTTAGGTCAGCCTGATTGTACTATTCTCTCTTTGATTGTTAATAAATGTTTTAATATTTTTTAAAAAAAGAACAGTTACATCAGTGTTTGGACACCTATCGGGCATAACAACAGGGGCTACAATCATTTTGAGCGTGCCGCATAGCATCTGGAGGAAAACTGGAGGTTCAGAAATCGGATTGTCCTGTCGCCCGAGCACAGCTGGTAGACCAATCAACCACTGAGTTTCCTTCCCGGTAGATGTGGAAAATCCGGATCGACGCTCCCAAGAGACTGGCTCAGATTTTGCAATCCTTAAGAAGAAGGGACGAGATGGAGTCAGAAGACAATTGTGAGAGCACACTTTGAGAGTCTCCTTCGATCCACAGAGCGTGTCCCGGAAACAAAATAGAGACTGCTTGGAGCCCTCCCCATAGACCCTTGGTTTCCGCCACTTGCATAGAGGCTGTGATTAGATAAACTGCACCTGCTACCAAAATTGTCCCATTATAGTCCATGATAACAAAGGTTGTGCCAGCCAAAGAAGTTGATTGATCACCGAGCCATCAAAATTCAATTAAAAGTAATATGAACCGCCAGATTGAACAAGTAAAAAACGGCTATATTTTTAGCTTTCCATATGTTCCAAAGAGTATACCCTAGGAAGGCTTTGGCAATCTTGCTGTGCCCCGCCCCTTGATCATGAGTATGACTAAACAAAATGCCAAACTCGTTGACCGAGGTGGGGATAGTTGTCATCCCGATCTTAGTGATAACCCGCAACCAAAGTTGCCTAACAGGAGGGCACTGAAAAAACGCATGATCCAGAGATTCATCATGCACCAAGCATCAGGGGGATATAGTAGAAACGGACATCCCTATCCGACGAAGATACAATCGGACTTGGAGGCGTAAGTACAAAAACTTCCATAAAAATAAACGGACCCGGGGCCCCATATGTGTTTTTCAAAGGATACGCCAGATCCCTAACCAAGGGCACGCTATATAGAGCAATGATAGACTACGGTCACGTTGTAGCTCGGTGTAAACTGGGACCCAAGGTGATAGTGTATCGTGGTTGGTATCAAAGTATCGGTAGACTGCAAATACTGGAAACCCATTCCGATGGGAATAGAGCCATCAAGGTAGGTATGTGCCATCCTTGAGGGCTAAAGAGGTCCGAACTCATAATATGGTTGGAAGTGAGGCCGGAGTTGAAAGGGAACACCATCCGTGAAAAAAGGATTGCAGAGTACCATGGGGTTGACTAGAGGTCGAAGAAGGCTCCCATCCAGACTGTATGTCGCATATGATTTCGAACGACCGACAGGCCCTCAGATATAGCACGCCAAGCCCACGAGCACTTGCCAGATCTTGGCCACTTCTACGGATCCTCAATTACCTTATATTTATCTTTGACGAACGACACCCAAGGGCTATTAATGTTCGAGAGGACCTAGAAGATTTTCTTCCCCATTATTGCTTGACGAAAATGGGTAGATGACGGAGTCCCAGACCTCCCTGCAACTTCGGATGGCATACATCATCCCATTTATCTAGGTGAAGTCCATTTTTCTTATCCCCCTTAGCCCAAAGGAATCGATGAAATTCCTTTTCCAATTGATCCAAAATTCTATAGGGAATCCAAACCACACCCAGCTGAAACACTAGGAGGGATTGGAGGACTAACTGAAGTAAGGTTACTCTGGCCGGGAATGAAAACATATGAGCTTTCCAATTAGAGTTGCGCCCCGTGATAGACTCACCATAGGGGGCCAATTCTGAAGCTTGGATCATGCGACCCGAGATGCGAGCCCCCTAGATAAGTTAGCATGCCATCAAGGGAGGACATCCCAAGAGAGAGAAGAAGAGCCGAGCAAAGTTCTGTCTCGACCCCGTCACCGAAGATCACTGTCAACTTTTGGTAGTTAACATTTTGATCTGATAGTCGATAATATTGTCAGAGCAGACACTGTAGAGTCGACACACTAGCAGGGGAAGCCTCATTGAAAATTAAACTATCATCTGCATAAGAGAGCATTCTGATAGATCTCGCCAAGGGGGAAGGTCGAATACCCCGCTCGGTACCTCGCTAGATATGAGCATTAACGTTTCGCTAGATATGAGCATTAACGTTTTGCACCAGACCACGAGAGGAACTGAATCAAGCCATAGGGGAGCCATTTAATAAGATGGAGAAAGATAGATTCTTTATACAACCTTTAATCCATTGGATCCAGATTGGATGAAATCCAAACTTGGCCAACACCTGATAGAGGAATCCCCATTGCATCCGGTTATACGCATATTGTCGAGTTGCATGGCCGGTAGACTTGTTTCGAGTTGCATGGCTGATAGACTCATGCTAAGTTGTGCGGCTGGTAACCTCGTACTGAGTTACACGATCGGTAAACTCATGCTAAGCTGCGCAGTCGGTAGTCTCGTGCTAAGTTGCCCGGCCGATAAACTTGTGCTGAGTTGCACAGCCAGTAATCTCGTATTAAATTGCACGACCGGTAAACTCGTGCTAAGTTGCGCGGCCGACAAACTCGTGTTGAGTTGCTCGTTGGTTGCCGTGCGGCCGGGGGGAGGCGCGCGACCGAAGCGAGACACGCGACCGACACGAGACACATGGCCAGGCTGAGTTGTGCGACCGAGGCGATGTATGCGAGCACAAGCTGCATGGCCGGTAAACTCGTGCTGAGTTGCACGGGCGGCAGACTCGGGGTGAGTTGCACGGCCAAAAGACTCGTGCAGAGTTGCATGACAGGTCGACTCCTGCTGAGTTTCACGGTCGAGCTGAGATGCGTGGCCAAAGCGAGACATGCGGCCAAAATGAGTTGCACAGCCGGTCGACTCCTGCTGAGTTGCACGACCGAGGTGAGACGCACAGCTGGAGTGAGACATGATGTTGAGGCAAGGTGCTTGGTTGAGGTAAGACACGTGGCTAAGGCAAGACGTGCGGTCGAGGCGAGATGTGCGACCAAGGTGAGGCGTGCGGTCGAGGTGAGACACGTGATCAAAGTGAGATGTGCGGCCAGGACAAGGCTTGAGACCAGAGCGAGATGCACGGCCGGAACGAGTTGCATGACCGGTAGACTCGGGCTGAGTTGAACGGCCGGTAGACTCGGGCTGAGTTGCATGGCCGATAGACTTGTACTGAGTTGCACGGCCGGTCGACTCCTACTGAGTTGTACAGCTGAGGTGAGATGCACGGTCATAGTGAGACGCACGACCAAGGCGAGACGTATGGCAGGGGTGAGGCGCACAACCAGAGCTAGATGCATGGCCGACACGAAACGCGCGGCTGAGGCGATATACGCGGTCGGGGCGAGGCGTGCGACCGGAGCAAGACACGCGGCCGAGGCGAGGTGCGCGGCCGGGGTGACGATCGGTCGACTCCTGCTGAGTTGCATGGTCGGTCGACTCTTGTTGTGTTGCATGGTCAGTCGACTCCTTATGGTCAATAGGCTGGTCGACTTCTCCCAGTCTGCTCTTCTTTCTTTATTTGCTAAGGTACACATACTAAGCATGTGTGCAAACCCTAGCCTCCCCTCTCTTTTTCTCCTATCCATCTCTCGACTATCTTGTCTCCACTCGCTTGCGACCTCGGATCACGATTTGTCTTCCTCGCATGGTGTTTCATAGATAAAGAAGACTCATCGTATGGAGGCACTCATAGATCCATTGATGAGGTGCCATGCATCGTGCAAGATCGGGTGAACTAGAAGGTGCCTCCCATAATCTTTTGATGTCCAGATTTTACGCAGAAGATCAATCATATTTCTATTGCTACAGGAGCTATAGAACTCTTAACGACCTCAAGATAGATGCAAAAGTTGTATATCGAAGTTCTCTATTTGCAGTCCAAATTTTAGCCCAATCAGAGTTTGGGATCAAAAGTTATGGCCATTGCACCAAAGCTATCTCGAGCAGATCCGTGTCCGTCTCCATTGACAAAGAAGAAATTTGTCATGGTGAAAGAATCCACATGGAGGTATAAATTCTAACTTATAGATCTAGTGTAGATAGAGCATGCATGCTAGATTATTCATCGTGCAAAATCGACGTTAGGGGGTCGAGTAATCACCATGCTACATTCATACACGCACATATAAATAGTTTCGATGAAAAATCTTGATATGTAATGCACACCACCCACAGTCTTTGGACCTAATCTTTGCTTCCGCTGTGGGCCTCTATCATGAGATTATTTCCAACAATTGGTATCAGAGCAACACAAGTGGTGTGTATTTTATATTTTTCATAAAACATCATGTGCGCGCATGATTAGCATATTCCGCCCTCGGGGTTCTACGAGTAGATCATGCATATTTTCGATATGGTGTGTTCTATGACTTGTTCATATAGGTCGTCACCTTAAAATCTTCTGGATATGTTATTTCTTGCTACCAGGGGTCAGACCCCGTGCTAGCATATGTGCTGGATGTGTTTTCCTTTCTATATGTGGATAGGTTTTAGAGTCGTAGTCGGGCAAGAGGTGGAGGTTAACCACCCTTGATTCCTAGGTTTTTTGCTAGGCTTATTTTCTTTTTTTTTTTAAGAAATTATGTACGAGTGAGCACTTGCTCGAACTGTACTAGATCTTTTTTAATTACAGATTGAGAAGGAGGACTTGCCATGGAGATTCACCATCGAAAAGACGAGAGGAACCTTGGAGGACAATGGTAATTCGACAAAATGTACATAATGACTGCAAAGTGCAAAAGCGTCAGAAGATCGTATACAGAGGCTTGCACTTGATCAAGGAATCTAGTGAAGGAGACAGAGAGCCTGCGCTGTACTAGTCAGGTTTAGGGGTTGGACCCTAAACTTGATTCAGTTGTGTGGTTATTTTTTTTCTAGTTCTTTATATTTCTATAGAGAACCCCAATGCGATAATTAGAGTATTTATATTAGAGGTATGTCCTTTCCCCTCGGGTCTAAGCGACCTTGTTAGGATATGATTTCACTAATGGTGCTGGTTATCTAATTGACTTTTGATGATAGGGTCTGTTGGAAATAAATCCATGGCAGAGGCCCGCAGCGGAAGCAAAGTGAAGGTCCGAGGACCGTAGGCGGTGTGCGTTACATATCAAAATTTTCATCGAAACGATCTACATATGCGTGTATGAAACTAGCATGGCAACTACGCGAACCCCTAACGATGATCTAACGCAAAAGAACAATCTAGCATGTATGCATGTTCTAATTATGTTAGATCTACTTGTTAGAGATCATACCTGCGTGCGGAATCTTTCACCGCGACAAATTTCTTCTTTGTTGATGGAGACGGGCTACGGATCTGCTCGATATAGCTTCGGTGCGACGGCCATAACATTCTGCTCCGAACTCCGATTGGGCTGAAATTTGGACTGTAGGTAGCCAACTTCGAGACGCAACTTTTGCAATAAGTTTCATATCGTTTAGACTTCTGTAACTCCCGGAATCACAGAAACAACGCTGATTTTCTGTGCAGATTCTGGACAACAAAAGGTTGCGGGAGACGCCTTCTAGTTCACCCGATCTCACACGATGCACGTCACCTCGTCGATGGATCTCTGAGTGCCTCCATACGACGAGCCTTCTCCTTCTACGAAATACCATGCGAGGAAGACGAGTCGCCATCCAATGGCGCAAGCGAGGGAGAGAGAGAGACGAGAGAGGAGATGCGAAGAGAGGAGAGGGGGTGGCTAGGGTTTCCCCCATGGCTTGGGCCGGCCCTAGGGCTTGCATGGCTCATTAATTTCGTCCCCCCCTCTCTCCCTATGCCTTATATAGGGCCGGCCTTATCCTTACGGATAAGCCTAGCGGATAGGATTGACTGATTCAAACCTCTCCCTATATATCTCTTCTTTTATCTCTATCTTTACCTTGTTTTCGAAAACGGTCAAAATCAGCCCGTTTTCTGCGCCTCTTGACCGACCCTTTCATCGGAGGCAACAACCTCCTAAAACTAATAGGGTCGGCCTTGACCAGTCTGTCAACACTTAGGGCCGGCCCCCTTAGTGCATAGTGGCGCATGGTATGACTAAAAACGCCCTTATGTCACTAATTGATCGTTCCTCGTGTACGAGACTTTGCTAGGCACACATAAGTGAAGTGCACCAGTGATTTCACTATTCTCTGAGGTTCCCGTAGGGTGCCCCTAGTGAAGTCAACTAGTCAACTCGCAACATATCCCGGTGCATTGCACCCATGTGGCAAAGTCCACTTATGACAAGGAATTGTTACATGCGTCTCTGCACTAACCTAGGGTTTCCCCTTAGTGCACACACGTAGCTACGCATCTACCGTACACTAGTGCGAAGCACTCATGGAGCGTAGGCTTGGACTTCTCGCTTCCTCTAACTACATTCTGTGTTTCGAGGAGATGGTATAAGAACCATACATAATGTCGATAAGGTAGAACCTTCAGAGACCAGGGTTCATGGCTTCCAACTTAGACTCGATCGACACACTACCCGAGTGTACCATCGATCCTCTGAGTCCAAGTTAACCTGCGTAGCCACCCAGAGTGCGACGCAGACTGCACACCAATTCCCCCAGACTTACTATGTTCTCCCTCATACCCCTGCTCTCCGCTTAGTATGGTAAACTCGCTGTCCCTCCACTGGTGCCATGACGCAACTCGAGCGGTGGAGAATACCGTCAGACTCGAGTGCTCATATGACTCGGTTCCTTCCAGGTTGACCACGTATATCGTACCTCCGATAACTCTGACGAGTAACCGGATCCGTCACCAGTCAAACTGATGACCACCTGACCAGGGTTTAATACGATGTAGGTCAGACCAAGGAACGCACCTCCCCTTAGGGGTGTGGATAGCCTGCAGGAGTGACATTCTGATGCAACGCCAGCCGGGTAACCCAGTACACCGTGGTTTTGGATCACTGCATCCGGATCCTCACACATTGGTGCGCCAAAGCACCACACAACTGGTTAGTCCACCAGACATGGTTCCTCAGGGTTTAGGACCATTTTACCCTAAGCAGAAACACGGTTTAGTGCACCGGTGTCTGCTCACCTATCTGTGCACCGTGTTGGTTCCGTTCGGCCACAGACACTGTGCCTGGTAATGACCGTGGTGGAGACACCCACGCTTTGTCATCCCAACAGCTTAACCTGATAGGGCGACCAACCCTAATCAGAGCTGCGAACGTATTTAGGTTACATGGGACCAGTCCCTTGAGTCTTCCACTCAAGTGGACTACCATGTAGCCATGGCTCTCTGTTCTGTAATCAGAATATGTACTAAGGTACGTACCAATATGCATTCCTATACTATCAACCATACATAGCTAAACTATAGGTTTTACGAGCTGTAGACCTCACTAATTCTAACAATCTCCCACTAGGTCTAACGAGGAATAACGGTGTTGAGCTCTGTAGCTTCTACATGCTGCCCAAAAGCCTTTGCAGGAATTCCCTAAAGGAATTGGCAACATTGTCTGTAGATTCCACCTCAGTACCGCTACTTGCATTTCCTCCTATAACTGTCAGATCAAGTGGAGTTTGTACTTGATGGGTTTTCCCTCATGGCGGTGCCTAGTCTCCTTGGACCTTGCTTACCGCTCTTCTGTTTGCAACAACAGATAACTGAGCCTCTGGTACGCATCCCAAGTTCTCTAAGAACTTCCTAAGCCGTACCACCTGATATACTACCTCGCACGCAACAACGTGCTAAGCCTCTATGGTAGAGTCTGTGATGCACTCTTGCTTTACACTCTACCAACTACCACTTCTAATCCCAAGATAAAAATAATCCCTGAAATCGATTCTCTGGAACACACATCTGACACCAAAGTCAGATCCTGTGTGTCCAATTGATATCAGGACCTGTGAAGTGCAAGCTAACTCACAATCCTTATTTAATGAGGATTTCTGAGTATACCCTTCACATCGGTCCAGAGATCTGGACCCGGGTTCGACTGAAACTGACCCATCTTCCTGCTGCGCAATAGATATCTAGCCTCGTGAACCGAATCTGGCTAGAATCTTATCTTCATGCGTAGCCTGTGACAGCAAGAGAATCTTGCTCTGGTTATCTCGAGTTACCTTGATTCCCAAAGCATAACTCGCCTCACTAGGGTCTTTCACATCGAATTGTGATGACTACAAACCTTTACCGTAAACAATATTCCTACGTCATTTTCAATCAGTAGAATATCGTTAACGTAAAGTACTAAATATACCCTTGTAGCTATTTCACCTTTCTTGTACCATCTTGGTTTATCCTCATTCTGATCAAATCCGTATGAGCGGATTCCCTTGATCAAAATAGATATTCCAACTTGGATGCTTGCATCAGTCCATAAATGGACCGTTGCAACTTGCATTCCATATCTTCCTAACCTACTGACACAAAGCCTGGGGCTACTCATCCATATGTCCTTTCCAAATTCCCGTTAGGGAATAACTGTCTTGACATCCATCAACCAGATTTCCCAACTATAATGGGCTGCGATGGATTAAGAGGATCCGAAATAGACTTAGGCATAGCTACCAGTGAGATGGTTTTGACATAGTCAATCCCTTCTCCTTTGGCAACTAATCTAGCTCCTTAAGTCTTAATCGGGTGCTCTTCTTATACACCTCCTACACCCCGAAGGGTGATAGTGCTATAAGTGTCAAGACTATTCCAAGGGACATTGATGCAAATTCGCCTCCATAGTCTTTTGTCAGTCAGAGCTGTCGAAAGCTCTTACTACTTCTTCGTAGCTCTAGGGATTATCCTCCTGAAACTCTGGATTAACTATCGAAGTTTCTCCATAGTATCTTTCAGGAGCTCTGATGCTCCCACAACGATGAGGTGGTGGTGGTACAAAGTGAATCGTTTCTACAATACCTGGTATACTAGTTTCTTGTATCATCTACTCCCACTACGTTTTCAGATGCGCACTCTCTACCAGTACCCAGTAGTTCACCCAGAACTACCTTACTGATAAACTTATGGTCTTATAATATAATCTTGATCTAGGTAGATGGTGTTCGTAGAAATGATTACCTTCCAAACCTCAAGATCATAAAACAGTCCACCTTATGCCTCCCAAGGGTAACCTATAAACAGATATACCTGAAACTACATCTCCATCTCATCCCTCTTGTCCTTTTGCACAAGTGCAGGACAACCCTATATCTCAAGACTCTATAGTGTCAGCTTTCGCTTAGACCATAGCTCTTTATAGGTCTGAGGTACTGATCTAGATGAGAGATAGTTTCAGATATAAGCTACTGTTTTAAGGTACAACCCCACCAAAAGGTGGGTAGTACATTTGGTGATATTCATCATATTATGGACCATGTCAAACAGAGTCCGATTCCTTCTCTCGGAGACTTCATTCTGACGTGTCATCCTTAGAGCATTTAACTGGGAGATAATCCCATGCTCCCTCAGGATCCTATGGAACTCGTCCGATAGTGACTTATTTCTTTGATTAAATCGAAGAGTCTTCTATCGTCTAGACGCTCTTGGAATCATAGACGTCAAAATTAACTAACACCAATACCTTAGTGGCCCTTTTAGTTATTCTGCCTTCCAGATAACACTCATAGGTTAGAAGGATCTCCGATGAATCTGTGAACAGAAACTCGGCCTTCTTTTACCTTTGAATTTATCTAAGGCAGAATATCTAAATCAGAGGGGTCACAAATGGGATAGCTTCTCCAAAGGATTTAGATGAATTTCAATTAGACACTGCAGCTGTCATGAAATCTATTTTCAAATTAGGATTAAATATAAAGAGATTTTTCTGATCTATTCCTCTAACTATGAAGCTATCTATTCAGTTTAAGATACACACTCACGGTGATGTCTAAAACTAAAAAAAAACTTTATTTACCAAGAAGGAAACAGAACTACATCTCTAAAAACAAAATCCGTATTTCGAAAAACTAAGGCAATCATACCTAACAGCTTCCGCAGCAGCTTATGGCATCAGTACCTATGTTAGGATTACGTCACTATAAAGTAGCCTTCTGCTTTTCTTGAATCTTTATAGACCCGAAGTCTACATTCCAAGAAGCATAAGAGCTGCTACTAGATAGCGACTTTACTCCTAACATCCTGAGGCCATACTCAATCTTCAAATACCCCCTATTCTCGCCAAAATAGAAACACTTCCGTCTTTAGCGTTAACAGACTTAGGAGTCCACACCAGTTTCTGCACTATAATAGTTTTCGATCTCTGATAAGTTACTTCCTTAGGTTCTTCTAAAGAAGGCCTAGGTTAAGCACTAAAGGCTTTGCCTTTAATCTTGATCCCATCCTTTGTCTCTTGGAAATCTCCTTAGAAGTTCTGCGTTTATCATCTCTAACCTGTTAAAGCTAAAGTCTCTGATAACGCCTTCGAAGGTTCCAGACAAGGATGCAAGACAGACGTTTTCCACCACCTCGTCATCCGGTACTATGTCTTTGGAATCTAGTTCGATCTGGAACTCAAAGATGTGTTCCCGAACAAGCATACCCTCAGACATCTCGGTACCGACAAGTATCTTAGTGGAAAAGCGATGAGTCGACTGACTTCGCTTTCCAGACATCTAATGCAAGTAAAACTTAATTAGAGAAGACCCGACATATCTCTGACTCGCTTCTAAAGAGTTGTCCGCAAGTCTGTTATAACATGGCACTTGCACATCTCCTTAGACTCTCACCAGTCTTCATATGCCCTAGTTAGTGCCCTAGTGATATCTGGATCCATTAGGTCTAATACAGGGATGCTTAGATTACATGCCAATGTACGTTTCTACTACCCTATGCATAAGCTAAAGAAAGTGTTTCGGCTCTACATAGTTAGAGACCCGATAACTGGTTCTCTTATGGGATAGCTGATAGGGGAACTATATGGTTGAATGAAAACGAATGCAAAATAACTTATTTTATGGATTTTTAAAACAAGCTAATTATATCCAAATGTCAGCGCTACCCTCACAGCGAAGACACCTCTATGGATTAATTAACCATGTATGTAAGATCACGGAATCGACTACACCTGCCCTAGGGGGCATCATGCAGCATCAATCCGCTTACACGGGCCTTTCCTTGACCCTATCCAAATCTGCCAACTAAGGGCTTTGATGGACCATGGTTGTCCTTTTGGCCAGTGCCACGTGATCCCCATTGTGCAAGCAACAGATGCCTCACGTTCACTTCGGATGCTTACCCACAAGCCTAAGCAATTACGGCACGGGAGTTCATGCGGCCCCCACTTGGGTGGGATAAAAAGCCCTTCTCTCCTGGCCCCGTAACCGCCATATCCTGAAGGAGACCGCTAAGTTATCTGGTATGGAAAAACATAACCCCACCCTAGGGGGTGTCGAGCTACGCCCTTCCACCCAGACACAAAGCAGTTGGTTGTGGAGGCCAGAGGATCTCGACGAGTCCTCTTACACATCCCTTAATATAGTTGAGGGTTATTTAATGCAAGTATGAGTGTACACTAAGGTCACGACAACCTATACACTAGACCCTGGTCATACCGTGCTTCCACTAGCATTCAAGCCTTTCGCGAAGCATTAATCGATCTCGGAATATCATAGTCCCTGCCTCGAGTGGATTTCTCCACTCAAGGGTCACATTACATATCCCAAGAACATCGATGCTTTGCAAACTTGGCTATTACGCTAATGCCCTGGAGCCTAGCCTAAGTTCAGACTGACAGGAAAGGTCTTCCACTACCAAAGCGCCTTACTTATAAATTTGACGAATGATGTCATAGTAGAATTCAAACTCATTCTAGGTTTCGATGCTTGCCAAATAGACGCACCCGACTAATCGGGTGTTGACCTAATGGGGGCATAACCAAATGTGAGGAATTCATACTATCATCAAGGGTTAATTAAATAATAGGCATCACTAGTAGAATCCTATCCTAATAAGGTCGCTAGAACCCGAGGGGAAAGGGTATCCCTCTAACACAGATAATTAAATTATCGCATCGGGGTTCTCTACAGAAATATAAAGAATTACTGAAAGAAACAAGTACACAACTGAATCAAGTTCAGGGTCCGACCCCTGAACCTGACTGGCACAGCGCAGGCTCTCTGTCTCCTTCGCAAGGCTCCTCGATCCGGTGCAAGCCTCTGTATACGATCTCCTGACACTTTATGCCCATTGCCGTCATCGTGTACGCTTCGCCGGATCGCCATCGTCCTCCAAGGTTCCGCTCGTCCTTCCGGTGGTGGATCTCCACAGCAAGTCCTCCTCTTCAATCTGTAACCGAAAAAGCTCTAGTACGCTTCGAGCAAGTGCTCGCTCGTACACAATTTCCTAGAACGAAAAGGAAAACAAACCTAGCAAAAAGCCTGGGAATCAAGGGTGGTAAATCTTCACCTCTTGCCCGACTATGGCTCTAAAATCTATCCACACACAGAAGAAAAAACATCGAGACAAAATCGCTAACACGGGGTCCGACCCCCGGTAGCAAGCAATCACATATCCAGAATAATTTTAGAAGCGGCGCCCTGCAAGAACGATTCATAGAACATACAAAATATACTATGCATGATCTACTCGTAGAACTCCGATGGCGGCACATACTATTCATGCGCGCACATGACGGTTTCATGAAAATACATGAAACGCACACCACTAGCGTGCTCTGATACCAATTGTTGGAAATAAATCCATGGTAGAGGCCCGCAGCGGAAGCAAAGTGAAGGTCCGAGGACCGTAGGCGGTGTGCGTTATATATCAAAATTTTCATCGAAACGATCTACATATGCGTGTATGAAACTAGCATGGCAACTACGCGGACCCCTAACGATGATCTAATACAAAAGAACAATCTAGCATGTATGCATGTTCTAATTATGTTAGATCTACTTGTTAGAGATCATACCTGCGTGCGGAATCTTTCACCGCGACAAATTTCTTCTTTGTTGATGGAGACGGGCTACGGATCTGCTCGATATAGCTTCGGTACGACGGTCATAACTTTCTGCTCCGAACTCCGATTAGGCTGAAATTTGGACTGCAGGTAGCCAACTTCGAGACACAACTTTTACAACAAGTTTCATGTCGTTTGGACTTTTGTAGCTCCCGCAATCATAGAAACAACGCTGATTTTCTGTGCAGATTCTGGACAGCAAAAGGTTGCGGGAGACGCCTTCTAGTTCACCCGATCTCACACGATGCACGTCACCTCGTCGATGGATCTCTGAGTGCCTCCATACGATGAGCCTTCTCCTTCTATGAAACACCACGCGAGGAAGACGAGTCGCCATCCAATGGCGCAAGCGAGGGAGAGAGAGAGACGAGAGAGGAGATGCGAAGAGAGGAGAGGGGGTGGCTAGGGTTTCCCCCATGGCTTGGGCCGGCCCTAGGGCTTGCATGGCTTATTAATTTCGTCCCCCCCTCTCTCCCTATGCCTTATATAGGGCCGGCCTTATCCTTACGGATAAGCCTAGCAGATAGGATTGACTGATTCAAACCTCTCCCTATATATCTCTTCTTTTATCTCTATCTTTTTCTTGTTTTCGAAAACGGTCAAAACCAGCCCGTTTTCTGCGCCTCTTGACCGACCCTTTCATCGGAGACAACAACCTCCTAAAACTAATACGGTCGGCCTTGACCAGTCTCTCAACACTTAGGGCCGGCCCCCTTAGTGCATAGTGGCGCATGGTATGACTAAAAACGCCCTTATGTCACTAGTTGGTCGTTCCTCGTGTACGAGACTTTGCTAGGCACACATAAGTGAAGTGCACCCGTGATTTCACTATTCTCTGAGGTTCTCGTAGGATGCCCCTAGTGAAGTCAACTAGTCAACTCGCAACATATCCCGGTGCATTGCACCCATGTGGCAAAGTCCACTTATGACAAGGAATTGCTACATGCGTCTCTGCACTAACCTAGGGTTTCCCCTTAGTGCACACACGTAGCTACGCATCTACCGTGCACTAGTGCGAAGCACTCACGGAGCGTAGGCTTGGACTTCTCGCTTCCTCTAACTATATTCTGTGTTTCGAGGAGATGGTATAAGAACCATACATAATGTCGATACGGTGGAACCTTCAGGGACCAGGGTTCATGGCTTCCAACTCAAACTCGATCGACACACTACCCGAGTGTACCATCGATCCTCTGAGTCTGAGTTAACCTGCGAAGCCACCCAGAGTGCGATGCAGGCTGCACTCCAATTCCCCCAGACTTACTATGTTCTCCCTCATACCCCTGCTCTCCACTTAGTTTGGTAAACTCGCTGTCCCTCCACTGGTGCCATGACGCAACTCGAGCGGTGGAGAATACCGTCAGACTCGAGTGCTCATATGACTCGGTTCCTTCCAGGTTGACCACGTACATCGTACCTCCGATAACTCTGACGAGTAACCGGATCCGTCACCAGTCAAACTGATGACCACCTGACCAGGGTTTAATACGATGTAGGTCAGACCAAGGAACGCACCTCCCGTTAGGGGTGTGGATAGCCTGCAGGAGTGACATGCTGATGCAACACCAGCCGGGTAACCCAGTACACTGTGGTTTTGGATCACTGCATCCGGATCCTCACACATTGGTGCGCCAAAGCACCACACAACTGGTTAGTCCACCAGACATGGTTCCTCAGGGTTTAGGACCGTTTTACCCTCAGCAGAAACACGGTTCAGTGCACCGGTGTCTGCTCACCTATCTGTGCACCGTGTTGGTTCCGTTCGGCCACAGACACTGTGCTTGGTAATGACCGTGGTGTAGATACCCACGCTCTGTCATCCCAACAGCTTAACCTGATAGGGCGACCAACCCTAATCAGAGTTGCGAACGTATTTAGGTTACATGGGACCAGTCCCTTGAGTCTCCCACTCAAGTGGACTACCATGTAGCCATGGCTCTTTGTTCTGTAATCAGAACACGTACTAAGGTACGTACCAATATGCATTCCTATACTATCAACCATACATAGCTAAACTATAGGTTTTATGAGCTGTAGACCTCACCAATTCTAACAGTGTCAACCCGTCATATTTGGTTATGCCACCATTAGGACAATGCCTGACTTGTCCGAGTATCGCTATTTGGCCAACATCAAAGCCAATAATGAGAGTGATACACTATGATATCAATTATCAAGTTTATAATCAAGGTGCCAGAGTAGTGGGAGGTCTTTCTTATCAGTCTGACCTTAGGCTAGGCTCCAGAGCATTAGGGTGATAGCTGGTTTTGCGGAACATCGACGTTCTCGAAGTATGTAATGTGATCCTTAAGCAGAGAAATCCACTTGAGGTAGAGACTATGATACTCCGAGTTCGATTAATACTTTGCGAACGGCTTAAAATACTAATAGGAGCACGGTATGACCAGGGTCTAATCTATAGGTTGTCGCGACCTTAGTTTACACATATACTTGTATTTAAATAACCCTCAACTCTAATAAGAAATGTGTAAGAGGACTCGTTGAGATCTTCTGGCCTCCACAACCAACTGCTTTGTATCTGAGTGAGAGGGCGTAGCTCAACAACCCCCTTGGTTAAGAGTTATTTTTTTCTATGCCATATAACTTAGCAGTCTCCTTCGAGATATGGCAATTATGAGGCCAAGAGAGAAGTGTTTTTTTCACCCTCGTGGGAGCCGTATGAACTCTCGTATCGTAATTGCCTAGGCTTGTGGGTAAGCTTCCTAAGTACACGTGAGGTTTTCGATGCTTCGCATGGGGATCATGTTGCATTGGATAAAAAGGACAACTATGGTCCATCAAATCTCTTATTTGACATATTTGGATTGGATCAAGAAAAGACCCGTATGAGCGGATGACTCTGCACCCTGCCCCCTCGAGCGGGTGTATCCGATTCCGAGATCTCAGATACATGGTTAATTAATTCTTAGAGGTGTATTCGCTGTGAGGGTAACGTTGGTATTTGGATATAATTAGCTTATTTTTAAAATTCATAAAATAAGTTTTTTGTATTTTTTTATTTAACCATATAGTTATCATGTCCGCTATCCCATAAGAGAACTAGTTATTGGGTCTCTAAGCAGAAGTGTTATCTTTAGTTTATGCTTAGGGTTGTTAACGTATATTGGGTAACAATCTCAATATCTCTGAACCAAACCTAACGGGTCCAGATACTACCAAGGCACTGACTAGGGCATATGACAACTATCGAGAGTCTTAGGATATGTGCAAGCGTTGTGTCATAGCAGACTTGCGGAAATCTCTTTAGAAGCAAGTTTAAAATATGTCGGGTCTTCTGAAATAGAGTTTTACTTGCATTAGATGTTAGAAAGGCAAAGTCAATAGACTCATCACTTTGTCAGCAAGAGACTCATCGGTACCGAGATGTCTAGGGTTATGCCTGTTCGAGGGACACATACTTAGGTTCCAGATCAAACTGGATTCCAAAGATATGGTACTAGATGACGAGGTGCGGAAGATGTCTGTCTCGTATCCTTGTCTGGAACCTTCAAAGGTGTTGTTAGAGAATTTAGCTTTAAAAAGCTGGAGATGACAAACGCATAACTTATGGGAGCTTTTCAGTAGACAAAGGATAAGATCAATATTAAAGGAAAAACCTTTAGTGCTTATCCGATGTCTTCTCTAGATGAGCCTAAGGAAGTAACTAATTAGAAACCAAAACTATATCAGTGCAGAAACTGGTGTGGACTCCTAAGTCTGGTGATGCCAAGGACGGGAGTATTTTTGCTGTGGCGAGTAGAGGGGGTACTGGAAGATAATGTATGGCCTAAGGGTGTTAGGGATCGAGTCACTATCTAGTAACAGTTCTTCTGTTTCTTGGAATGTGGACTTCGTATCTACAGGGATTCAAAGAAAGTAGAAGGCTACTTTATGATTAAGTGATCCTAACATATGTACTGATGTCATAAGCCGATGCGAAAGCTATTAGATATGGTTATCTTAGTTTTTTTGAAACATAGATTTTGATCTTTAGAGACTTAGTTCTATTTCCTCCTCGCTAAATTTTTTTTTTAGTTTTAGACGGCACCGTTAGTGTGTCTCTCAAACTGAATGAATATCTTCATTGCTAGAGGAATAGTTCATAACTATCTCTTTGTATTTAATCCTAACTTGGAAATAAATCTAATGACAACTGTAGCGTCTGATTTAAGTCCATTTAAATCCTTCAGAGAAGCTAATCTATTCGTGGCCCCTTTAATTTAGATACTTTGTCTCAGATAAATTTAAAATTTATAGAAGGTCGAGTTTCTATTCACATATTCTTTAAATATCCTTCTAAACTGTGAGTATTATTTGGAAGGCAGAATAACTAAAAGGGTCATTACGGTGTTGGTGTTAGTTAATTCTGACATATGTGGTTCCAAGAGTGTCCAGACAGTAAGAGGCACTTTGATTTAATCGAGGGAATGAGTACCTATCAGATGAGTTCTATAGGGTTTTTAGGGAGTGTGAGATTATCTCCATGTTAAATACTCGAAGGATAACATGACATAATAAAATCTCCAAGAGAAGGAATCAAATTGTTAGACATGATCCGTAGTATGATGAATATTGCCAAGTATGCCACCCACCTTCTGGTGGGGTTGTACCTTAAAACAATAGCTTGTATCTGGAACTATCTTTCATCTAAATTAATGCCTCAAACCTATAAAGAGCTATGGTCTAAACGAAAGTTAACATTGTAATGTCTCAAGATATGAGAACCCTATGTTCTGCACTTGTACGGAAGGACACGAGAGATAAAATGGAGATAAAGTCCCAGGTATATTTGTTTAGAGGTTATCCTAAGGAGGCATAAGGTGGACTGTTCTATGATCTTGAGGTTTTGAACGTAATTGTTTCTACGAATACCATCTACCTAGAACAAGATTATATATAGACCACAAGTTTACCAGTAAGATAGTTCTGGGTGATCTACTGGGTACTGGTATAAAGTGCCTATCCAAAAATATAATGGAAGTAGATGATACAGAAATTAGGTTACCAGATACAGTAGAAACAATTCACTTTGTACCACCACCACCTTGTTGTTATGAGAGAACCATCAGAGCTCCTGAAATATACTATGGAGAAATATTGATAATTAATCTAGAGTTTCAAGAGGATGGTCCCTAGAGCTATGACGAAGTAGTGGAAGCTTCTGATAGCTCTGACTAGCAAAAAACCATAGAGACAAAGCTTGCATTAATGTTTTTTGAAACAGTCTTGACTCTTATTACACTATCACCCTTTTGGGTGTAGAGGGTGGAAGAGGACCTGATGTTCGAGTTAAAACTTAAGAAGCTAGATTAGTTACCATGGGAGAAGGGATTAACTATATTAAAACTTCCTCACCGGTAGCTATGCTAAGTCTATTTTCGGATCCTCTTAATCTATCACAATCTATTATAGTTGGGAGATCTAGTAGATGGATATCAAGACAATTATTCCCTAACAAGGATTTCGAAAAGGACATGTGTATGATGTAGCCCCAGGCTTTGTGTCAGCAGGTCAGGATGATCTTGAGTGCAAGTTACAAAGGTCTATTTATGTACTAATGCAAGCATCCAGGAATTTGAATATCTATTTTGATCAGGGAATCCACTCACACGGATTTGGTCAAAATGAGGATAAACCAAGTGGGTATAAGAAATGTGATAGCTACAAGGATATACTTAGTACTTACGTTAATAATATTCTACTGATTAAAAATGATATAGGAATGGTACTTACGGTAAAGGTTTGTAGTCATCATAATTCGATGTGAAAAACCCTAGTGAGATAAGTTATGTTCCAGGAATAAAGGTAACTTGAGATAACCAGAGCAAGGTTCTCTCATTATCACAGGCCACGCATAAAGATAAGACTCTAGCTAGATTCGATTTTATGAGGCCAGATATCGATTGCGTAGCAAGAATAATGGGTCAGTTTCAGTCGAACCCGGTTCAGATTACTGGATTGATGTAAAGGGTATACGTAGAAGTCCTCATCAAGTAAGAATTGTGAGTTAGCTTACACTTCACAGGTCCTTATGTCAATTGGATGCATAAAATCTGACTTTTATGTCAGATGTGCATTCTAGAGACTCGACTTCAGAAATTGTTTTTACCTTGAGATTAGAGATAGTAGTTGGTAGAGTGTGAAGCAAGAATACATCACATACTCCACCACAGTAGCTGAGCACGTTGTTGCGTGCAAGATAGTATAATAAGTGGTATAGCTCAAGAAGTTCTTGGAGAACATGGGACACATACCAGAGGCTCAATAATCTGTTGTATCAATAGAAAAGTGGTAAGTAAGATCCAAGGTACCTAGGCACTGTCGTAAGAGAAAAACCATCAAGTACAAACTCTACTTGATCCAACAGTTTTAAAAGGAAATGCAAGTCGCAGTACTGAGGTAGCATTTGCAGATAATATTACTAATTTCTTAAAGGAATTCCTGCAAAGGCTTTTGGGCAGGATATAGAAGCTATAGAGCTCAACATCGTTTTTTCTCGTTAGACCTAGTAGGAGATTGTTGAAATTAATGAGGTCTATAGCTCGTAAAAACCTATAATTTAGTTGTATATGGTTGATAGCTTAGGATTGTAACTTGGTACGCACCTTAGTACGTTTCTGATTACAGAACAATGAGTCATGGCGACATGATAATCCACTTGAGTGGGAGACTCGGTGGACTAGTCCTTATATAACCTAAATTCGTTCACAGCTCTGATTAGGGTTGATCATCCTATCAGGATAAGTTATTAGGATAACAGAGAATGTATGTCTCCACCACAGTCATTACCAAGCACAGTGTATGTGACCTAACGGAACGAACACGGTGCATAGATCGGTGAGCAGACACCGGTGCACTATGTCGTGTTTTTACTTAGGGTAAAACAGTCATAAATCCTGAGGAACCATATCTGGTGGTCTAACTAGTTGTGTGGTGCTTTGGTGTATCAATGTGTGAGGGTCCAGTTACGTGACCCAAAACCACGGTGTACTGAGTTATCCAACTGGCGTTGTATCAGCGTGCCACTCCTACAGGCCATCCACACCCCTAACGGGAGGTGCGTTCCTTGTTCTGACCTATATTGTATTAAACTTAGGCCTTATGGTCATTAGTTGGACTATTGACCAAATCTGGTTACTCGGTAGGGTAATCGGAGGGACGATGTATGTGGTCAATCTGGAAGAAAACTGAGTCTTATAAGCACTCGAATCTGACGATATTTTCCATCGCTCGAGTCACGTCATGGCACCAAGTGGAGGGAAAATAGGTTTATCACTACTAAGCGGAGAGCAGGGGTATGCAAGAGAACATAGTAAGTTCGGGGGTATTGGAGTGCAGCCTGCGTCAAACTCTGGGTGGCTACGCAGGTTAATTTGGTCTCAGAGGATCGATGGTACACTCGGATGGTATATCGATCGAGTTCAAGTTGGAAGCCATGAACCCTGGTCCCTGAAGGTTTTACCTTATCCATATTATGTACAGTCCTTGAACCATCTCCTCAAAACATAGGGCATAGTTAGAGAAAGCGAGAAGTCCAAACCTACGCTCCGTGTGTACTTCGCACTAGTGCACGGTAAATGTGTAACTATATGTGTGTACTTAGGGGAAACCCTAGGTTAGTACATAGATGCATGTAGCTATCCCTTGCCATAAGTGGACCCCGTCACATGGGTGTGATGCACAGGTACATGTTGCGAGTTGACTAGTTGACTTTACTAGGGGCACCCTACGGGTACCCCCGGTAAATAGTGAAATCACTAGTGCACTTCACTTATGTGTGTCTTACAAAGTCTTGTACATAAGGGATGACCAACTAGTGACATAGGGGTGTTTTGGTCAAACTATACGCTACTATGCACTATGGGGGTTGGCCCTAGGTGTTGGGAGACCAAGTCAAGGCTGCCCCCCTAGCTTGTAAGAGTGTGCAAAGTTCCTATATAGGGACTGGCCATAGGGATAAGGGCGAGGGTTTTGACTTGGTCAAAACCACTCCTAAAAGATAAGTAGGGAAAGAGAAAAGAGGAGAGAAAAGAGGGGGGGGGGGGGGGGGGGCTAACTTGTAGAGATCTCAATCCCTAAGGGGGCTGGCCACATCAAAGGAGAAAAGGAGAGAGAGGGGCTAGCCCAAGCATGTGTGCAAACCCTAGTCGCCCCTCTCTTCTTCTCATCTCCATCTCTCGACTCTGTTGACTCCCTCGCTTGCGACCTCGGATTGCGATTTGTCTTCCTCGCATGGTATTTCGTAGACAGAGAAGGCGCGTCACATAGAGGCACTCAGAGATCCATCGACGAGGTGCCGTGCATCGTGCGAGATCGGGTGAACTAGAAGACGCCTCCCGTATTCTTTTGCTGTCCAAATTTTGATCAGAAGATCAACTATATTTTTATTGCTGTGAGAGATACAGAACTCTAAACGACCTCAAACTAGATGCAATAGTTGTGTCTCGAAGTCCTCTATCTGCAGTTCAAATTTCAGTCCAATCAGATTTTGGGATCAAAAGTTATGACCGTTGCACCGAAGCTATCTCGAGCAGATCCGAGCTCGTTTCAATCGATAAAAAAGAAATTTATCACGGTATGACTTCTAACTTGTAGATCTAATGTAGATAAAATATGCATGCATGCTAGATTGTTCATCGCGCTAGATCGACGTTAGAGGATCGAGTAATGTCTCTCTCTCTCTCTCTCTCTCTCTCTCTCTCTCTCTCTCTCTCTCTCTCTCTTTCTCTCCCCCCCCCCCCCCCCAACTCCACGTCCCTATCCTCATGGGACTTCAACATTTAAAAAGGAATGGAGTATGATCAAGATATGACGGGCCATTTAACTGGGGTGCATTCAAGTTGAGGTGTAATGGGAAACGATATTTTTGGGATAGGAATGTGGCATGATCAAAGTTCAAGTTTGTTGAAAATGAGGGCTAATTACATATTTTTGGGGGTACAAATAAAATTTTCCATTTAAAGGGTTTTTTTTATAAATCAACCCTTCATTTATTTATTTACATATAAACCCCTATAAATTAATATTTACATATAAACCCCTTAATCATCCAATATTTACAAATCAAACCCTATAGTTAGCTAGCATCCAAAATAAGAGAATATTTTTAAAATATTCCTTCATTCGGCTGTTATTTTATCAATCTAAAAAAAAACAACCGATTTATTCATGGTTTTAATTACTTAAATTGATATATTTTTATTGAATATGGAAACAAACATAATCCGAATCTATCTTGGACCTAATCCGAATAATTATCACATTGGAGGGATATTTAGTTATTTACAGAATTTAGGTAAAATATAAAGGATGAAATCAAAATTATTCTCTTGGTTTGCATGTCTGCTAACTGCAAGGGCCAATCTGTAATATTTGAATGAATTGACGGTTTAAATCTCGTTTTGGATGTCAGCTAACTGCACGGAGAAGTGGCTCTGATCTCGCTCCTTATCTTTACCCGCGCCCTGTTATCACAGGCAGTGAGAGTCACGGCGGTCGGTCGGGATGCCGACGCCCGTGCACCCTTCGACGACGCCGTGCTCCGCCCTCTCGTCGGTGCAAGGTAACGCCGCCGCTTCGATTCCCCCGTTCTTCTTATAGGGCTTCGTTGATAGTCATCGGAGCGTCCTGTTGGCTTCGTTTGTTCGAATCGCGGATCGATCATCTGAAAATTCCCCTATCATGGAAGAGGGTTCTGATGCCGTGGATTATCCGGAAAATTTGATTTAATGTTGAAAATTTCCGGAAAATTTTCAACATGAAAAAGATTATTTTGGCCAATGCGACCTTTTATATTAGCCAAAATAATAATCTTGAATTTTCACATTACCTATCTTTTGCCAGAATTCTTTTTGCCAAGAAAATCATTTTCAACAAGGAGACGCACTGCTGTATTGAAATCAACATGCTCTAAGGATAACAAAGATTATATAGATGGAAGGAAGAAGCTTTACCTTGGGATGGACTTTGGTACATCTGGTGCTCGATATGTTCTTATAGACAAACAAGGGACAATTCACGCGGAAAGAAAAAGAAGTTATCCTCAACTTGCTGTGTAAGAATTTATATTAAGAATTTGTATGTAACTTTAGATATAAAAACTGTCTTTAGCATCTGCTATTGTTGATATAAGTTTAGAAATGTTCTTCTCTGAATATTTTGCCAATCTTTATGCATCAACTAATCGGCGTGGTTGTCTTGAACCACTTGTAATGGTACTAATCATCTTGAAGCTAATCATAACAGGGAAGAACAAACACATGTACAAGGATAGGGCAAGACGGTTTTTGAATTGTTAATGGGTCTATACCTTTATAGAACCTTCCATATCCAACCAAATGAAACAATTGGGTTGCATGCATTCAAGAGCATAGTAATATGTTAAGCACGTTATTATCCACATCCTTAAACTGGTCTAGAAGTCAACCACCAAGGGAAGTCTTTTCGGCATCAACTATCCCATTAACTTTTCTTGTAATATTCAAGTTTTATTGTGACAGATGACCATTTTATTTCGAGTAATATCATTGATCTCTAAGAAATTGTTTCATTCATGACTAATTAATTCAAATGATCTAACCATAAAACAAGAGCTAGGAGATAACAATCTTCTTGTACTAAATCAGGTTGACTAAAATCAATAAAGTCACATGTGAAACATCATCCCTTAAATTGGATAAGTCTTGAATCAAGCCCTTAGGCACACTCCCAAGAAAGTGAGAAACTTGGGAAACTCCCACTACAATGATTCTTCTTAGGAAACTAATATCTGAAATAGGACCACCAGCCTTGTCTGGTAAGATTTACCATTTTAGTCCTAAATATTGTTAGAAGCTTTCTACTGCCATTAACTAAATTAGTCGTTTCCTCTACCGATGTTATAGTTTCCCTACTTTTGTCATAAATCGCTTAATATCCCATTTCCAAGATCTTTATGTATGTAGAATAAACGTATGGAATCAGTTACCCTATTGGCATAACTCTATGGAATCATTACCCTATCATCAATATTGGCATAACTCTATGGAATTAGTCTTTGCAGCCGGCACAATCCTATTGGCATAACTCTATGGAATCAGTTACCCTATCATCAATAACGGCCGCTGTTGGCACTATCTTTAGGAGTGAAACCTCAAATGATCAATAATGATTGAATAACTGTTGCTGTCGGCGCTATTTGTAGGAGTGAAACATCAATTGATCAAATAAGAGCACAATACATGATCAAACACGTCATTTCTCTCTTCCTATGTTGTTATGATGAGCTTGATCTTCTAAGTGTTTGTATGATACACCTTGGATCCTCTGACATTTGGATAAGTATGTGACCTACACAACCTCATTTTTAGGTATATTATAGGTTACAAATTCTGGGGATTCTGAAGAATAAAAGACAATGTCGTTAACAATTTATTAGATGTGCATAATCTATAGTAACACTAACATGGAGTCTCACCAGACGTGGTTGCGCTACATGGATGCCTCTAGCGCCGTCGAGTGTCAAAAAGGTGCACCTTAAATTTTTGTCACATATCAAAGCCATTATGAACGACTGATATAGAACCTTATATTCATTCACAACACATGAAATGTGTGGGTCTCACTTTCATTCACGTATCTCAGCCGTCATGAATGGCTGTTGTGAGCGCGGAAAAAGATACGGGTCGTCTTTATTGCGGATCACACGAGATTACAAATTTTTGATCAGGAGATTGTGGGAGAGATCCTCTGGAGGGTCCCTTTGATCCGCGTCTCCACGTGGTATTCGTGCGAGAGTTCTGAAGGGGTTGCCCAGGACAGAGGTCTTTACAGGGTGAGGGTTTTTTAGAGGCTAAGGAGTTTCCGCTGTTGATTTTGTCCCATCCGTGCTTCGCGCTTTCTCGGCTAGGGAGGCTTTGGGCTTCGTTCCTCGGTCTTCGTGTCTTCCTCGATCCTTGCTCGACCTCGGCGTCCTTGATCGTCGGTTCGCGGCGTCGATCGTGTTTTTGGCGTCAGCTTTGGCTTTAGCTTTTGGCTTTGGCGTAGCTTTGGCGTGGCTCTGGCGTTTGCTTTGCTTTGACGCTTGTGCTTGAACGTAGGCGGGTAGAGGCTTGCGATGCTTTAGTTCTTCCGGACTTCGTGTCGTATCGGCTAGAACGTGCGGTGCTTTGCTCGTGACCGTCATAGTTGCTTGGCTTTGGCACGTGCGTTGCTTTGGCGCGGGCTTTACCGGTGCGTTTGCTTTGGCTTCTTGCGTTGGCTTTGGCTTTAGCTTTGACTCGATCTTCTTCTCGAACGACGATGGCTACTTCTTCAGGGCTTCTTTATTCTTCCGGCTTCCTCGACGGTTGTGACATCGGCTGGCTTCTTCTCCGGGCGTATTTGGCTTGATCGGAGTTGAAGGCTTCTTGTGGAGATGGTGGGTGTAACACCGATCTCTATGCGACGGTTGTAGCGTCGGCTTTTGTTGATGAAGGTGGCGGGGGTAGCACCGATCTCCGCACGACGGTTGTAGCGTCGGCTTTTGTTGATGAAGATGGCGGGGGTAGCACCGATCTTCGCACGACGGTTGTAGCGTCGGCTTTGTTGGTGAAGACGGCGGGGGTAGCACCGATCTCCGCACGACGGTTGTAGCGTCGACTTTTGTTGACGAAGACGGCAGGGGTAGCACCGGCTTCAGGCCTTCTTCTCCAAGCTTTCTTCTTCGTGCGAGGAGTCGATGCCTTTGTTGAAGACGACGGATGTTGTCGGCTTCGATCTTCTTCTCCGGCCTTTGCTTCTGGCGTCTTCGGAGCTGATGAAGATCGTTGGAGAAGTCGGGATGACGACGACTCCGAGTCTTCTTCTCCAAGCTTTCTTCTTCGTGCGAGGAGTCGAAGCTTTGATCTTCGAGTGCAAGGTCTTCACGTTGATGAGGACTTGAAGGGCCAAGGATTCCCGTAGGACATGCTTGTCGTGCCTCGTGAAGCCTTCGGTCTTCAAGCGTTGGAGCTTCTCTTGCAGAGCCCTTTCGTCTTCAGCTTTTCCGACCTCTTGTGCCTTCCCCCACCCCTTCTATTTATAGGCAAAGGGGGGCGGTTGGGGGAGATATGGCTGAAATCTTTTTGTTTCATCCGATATCTCCCCCCATAACCATCAAGATATTGTTCCTTTATCCGAGGAAACAAACTCGATCCCCTTCT
Organism: Chamaelirium japonicum; assembly: GCA_947650365.1. Taxonomy (NCBI): domain Eukaryota; kingdom Viridiplantae; phylum Streptophyta; class Magnoliopsida; order Liliales; family Melanthiaceae; genus Chamaelirium; species Chamaelirium japonicum. The sequence goes on from OX393550.1 coordinate 45,097,964, forward strand.
TTTTAGTTGGGGTGGTTGCGGGCTAGATGTGACTCGATCTTCGAAGATTGAGTTGTTGTTTTTTGCACTTTTGGATCGGATGGCGACACAACGTCATCTTGTCCGTTGGATCGAGGGATCGTCGCGGATCTACGGCTGCGTAGACGTCCACGCCACCTCCCCCCGCATCGAGGCGGTTTTGATTTTTTTCTTTTCTTTTCTTTTCTTCTCTTTTTCTTTTCTTTTTCTTTTTCCCTTTCTTTTCTTTTCCTTTATGGCCGGCCCCACCTCCCCATGGGGAGGGGGGCACGGTTTTCAAGAAGAGGGGGGCCGGTGGGCCCCCCTTTTGGGTTCGGGTAGCGGGTCCAGTAGGACCCGTTTGCTTTGAGTCGGGCCATTGCACACGAATTGAGTTCGCATGCGGGCCGAGTTTCGCATGCGGCCCGTTGTGTGCGGGCCTGGTTTCGCATACGGGCCGTTGTGTGCGGGCCAAGTTTCGCATGCGGGCCGAGTTCGCATACGGGCCGTTGTGTTGGGCCGAGTTTCGCATGCGGGCCGTTGTGTGCGGGCCTGGTTTCGCATGCGGGCCGTTGTGTGTGGGCCAGGTTTCGCATGCGGGCCGTTGTGTATGGGCCAGATTTCGCATGCGGGCTGTTGTGTGTGGGCCAGGTTTCATATGCGGGTTGGGTCCAATCCGTGGGCTAATTTCGGTGCCCACAGCTGTGATCGCAAGCCTTCCTATATTATTGACCCAATAGTAACCGGCATGTATGCGGCCCCATTGGATGAAGCCATCATTAGAGTCGATTCCCCTTCCTTTCCCCGTTAATTCCCTCCACACCCACGCAATGCCACATCACTCTGAATCAATTCCTATTCATTAATGCCTCCCCATTCTTTTACATGTGGATTCCTCTTCCTTGATGCCTCCCCATTAAGCCATCATTGGAGATGGTTCAGTTGATGTGGCGGATCAACAATTTGACGCCAGACCCTAGGATGACCAAGGAGAAGAGTAGATGTATGCCATTACGGTGGCTACCACGACCCGGAGGTTGCGAACGCTACGATGACCATAGCACCGGTGGCAAGCGCAATGGTGACCAGCAGCAGCCAGCGGGACGTGCATCATGTAGTTCGGGTGCGTGAAGCCTGAGTGGGTGGCCATTACCCCCCCCCCCCCCCCCCGTCCTCTCTCTCTCTCTCTCTTTCTCTCTCTCTTTCTCTCTCTCAAGCTATGAAATTGTTTTCAAAGCTATGTCATTCTTGATAGGTTAATGCTTACTTTCTTTTGTAAGCCTTCATGTTTCTCTATAAATGTCGTCTCTCTATTCATGTACTTTACATGCACATACCATGTTTCTTTGTTTTGGTTATCTTCTATATTTATGCATGGTATTAATTTACGTTTGCCCCTTTTCTTGCATTTCTTGCACTACTTGTAAATTTGCGTCCATATAGGGGGCATACACTATGATGGATCTGACAAGGTAGTTAAGAAGCTGCTACAAAATATTATTTGTATCTTCCATTCAATCAACTCCTTTAACTCTAGATCTTTTTTTGGGGATGGAAATTCTTTTCCAACTCATAGGTTTTTTTGGTTCACTACTGACCTCAAGGGTTTACAATACGACCAACCATAGATTGAGGGAAATGGAGGGTGACAGTTGTAGGCAATGTAAATCTTTTCACCCTCATCAAAATGCTTTGTGAGGTTAACAAGCATGCTGACCTCTTCGGCGGTATTAATAATAAGAAGATTGGTGGTGGAGTGCAAATCAAATCAAGGTCATGGGTTGTAATAAGGGTACTTATTACATTTGAGTATATGGTAGCTAAGGTACTACTATAAGGATATGCAGTAATCTAACTATTATGCATTATTATTGTTTTTGAATTCTCCTGCTTACTGGTCCTCCGAGTCATTATACATTTGAGGTCGTGCTTTTTCACACGGGCATGGTTCCGAGGGAAGCCATATGACGTCCTTTGGGGACTCCCTTTTTTCATTTTTTATTCTTTTCTTTTCTCTCTCTCTCTCCGCTTTGTTGGCTCTATCTAGTTCATTTGAGTGGGGATATTAAGTTAGATCCAACGGTGATCATTGAACCTATAAATGAGTCAATTTGCCCTTCTATGGTTCAAACTGGGCAAGGTTATGGCTTTGCACCTATCCAAACTAGAAATAAAACTAAAATATCTTTAGATCTACAAGTCGGATCGACATGAAATAAAAATTAAAGTTCGAAATAAATCAAAGAATTATTTAATGGTGCAATCGGATCGCTGATCAGCCTCTTGGATCTTCGTGGAGAAGCCAAAAACGGATCAATTGTAGGAATTCATGTGGGTGCTTACATCAATTGTTAAGAAAACATAATTATGATTTTTTTTTTCATTTTGGTTAAGTCCTAAGCCCTATTTGATGAAAATCCTAAACCCTAAGGCTACATCCCATATGCATAAAAAAAAAACGTGTGAAAAAAACGTGTGGGCATTCTAACAATACATGTGACCTATGGGCATACGGAACTTGTTGCCATGTTCTATACATCTGATTAGGCTCTTATTGCCCTAGTTTGGCTCTAAACAGAAGGTTGCAAAATTTAGCCTTATGCAACACTACTTGCCTTGACAATACACCTCCCTCCCCCCCCCCCCCCCCCCCCCCCCCCCCCCCAAGATGCATTGTCATGCTTCCTTTTGACCTATAAGCATCTGAACTAGGCCTTGAAAAAATTTAGACATGACTATTCAGCAGACATACATGCGACAAGAACCCCACACCTTGGTTTGGACATGAACTCTATCAATGCCCTTTGGTTTTTTGTCAGATTCAGCTGTCTTTATACCCTTGGGTTACAATTGAAGAGAGAAGGGACGAAGGGTCTGCTCATTGTACTTGCTTCAAGATTTGTTGACATTTTGAGCATGCAAACATTACTTCCTGTTACCCCCCAGGGGATAGGGGAGATGCTAAGCAACTGATGCTTTGGTGAGGAGGTTGTCGGTTCAATTCCTTCCCCTCCTAGAGTTACCTAGAGTGCGTAGGGGAACTTCCGAGTGGGTCAGTGCGCATCCCCAGTGGGATTAATCCGAGCCTGAAGTGGGTCCATTGCCCGAAAGGTTTCGGGACGCCCTCTGATGTCAAAAAAAAGCATTACTTTCTGTTACCTAAGCTGATATCCAAGTCGAGCATGCGTTCTTGTTATTTTGTATTCTTTAAACTTATTTGTATATAATAAAATCCGTGAAATTACAAATCGAGGCATAACCTAGTCTCATTAAGAGTCTAAAGCCCTACCTGTGACTCCACTTTTTAAAGTACTAATAAAAACTGGCTCATAATTAGCTCTGTCTATTCATTTAGTTGACAATCTCTTAGTTGTAGAATTTAGCCAAGAGTCACTTTATTAGTTTTTATTTGTTTTCTGAATTCAAATTGGTAAATAATTGCTTCTGAGTAAGAGAAGCAAAATCTAGATAATAGTGTGTATGCTACTAGCATTTATTAAGTGTCTTGTCTAGTTTGTTGATGCATCGAGTGACCTTGAACTTCATTGACATAAAGGTTGCAGGGATCCTGATAACTAGATAGCCCAAATGATTTGACTCAAACCTTGGTAAACTTCATTGAGTCAAGTTTTGATGCAGAACTTGTAAGAAAACTTTTTATATATGATTCAAATCTTGCCAAACCCCGAAATATATATATATATATATATATATATATATATATATATATATATAGAGAGAGAGAGAGAGAGAGAGAGAGAGAGAGAGAGAGAGAGAGAAGAGAGAGAGAGAGAGGGTAGGGAAGTTGAACTCGAGTTCACGATTAGGTTGGTGAACTTGAGTTTTCCAGGCGATACATGTACACCTTTTCTTTTACTATTTGTTTTATGTCTTTTTAGTGTTCATCGTTCTTAAATTCTTGTCCCCTCTTACTTGCTTTATGTCTTTCTAGTGGTCATATGGCGTAATATAAACCATGTTTCACCATTCATTTGTGAACTTAAGTTCACTCAACGTATGGGTAAAAAAATGATGGCCATCCGATCCTGACCCATATATATGGATGAATTATACAAAAGAATGGAGTGATTGAGTTGATACATCAAATAGACTGAAAGCCGAGTAGATGAAGTTGAGTTTCGAGGGTGTTATGTGGTCAATACATCCTATAAACTTCCAGGTTTACAGGATAATAATAAGGCCGGGAATATTAGAAAGTTCGGATATTGGACAATAAAGAGGGCTCAAACAAACAACTTGAGCATAGCACATATGAAGATGTTGTGGTGGATGTACAGAAAAGCTAGTAGGGATCGGATGAGGAGTAAATATACTAGAGGAAGTACTTGCACAATTGAGGATAAAATAGATGGAAACAAATGAAGATTGTATGGCATGACAAAGAAGAGTAGAGACCTAGAGGACGGTATCAGGTTATTGTAGAACACGCGATCTAGTGTAGGGGGAGACCTTAAATAATTTTGATCAAAGTTGTCAGATAGGATATGGAAAAGCTTGTCATGACAAACGAGAGAACCCTTAACAAGAATAATCTAAGGACGAAAAGCCAATCCAAAAAAGATAAGGCTAGACGGGTATCATTATGTTTATTTTTCAGATTTTTGTTTAAATTAATGATTTTTAACGAATTCAAGGCCAATTTGCTTCTTATAAAATCATATATGGCATGAGATTTTGGATATGGCATTGGTTTGCTCTTTGGTTGTAGGAGTGTAAATTGCATAACCAACAAAGTAGGTCTACGGTCTACCTACACGCCAGCTGGCATTTTAGGTTTCTTGGCAGGACCCTTTCTTGCCAAGTTGCCTTGTTCAGGTTTACCAATCTAAGAGGGCCATCTACAGGTTGACACTCTGTTGAAAATGGTCTCAATTTTCCTTTTAGTTGAACCCATCTTGATGGGATAAGAAGGATGATGATGATGATAATTCATATTGGATGTGGGTCCAGTACAGTTTGTCCTGAATCACCCCCTTGCATTCCTGATGCACTTTTTTTTTCAATAAATATGCCAATTTTCTACTTTATATTATTTTTCCAATTAAATTATACCTGTCCTTCGCCGTGTCCTTGATGCAGTTTCTTATTTGCTTCAAAGTCAATGCAATTTTCTTATTTATATTCGATGGTACTTATTTTTCTGATAAACCCAAGATGCATTCTTTTACTAGGCAGGATGGAAACACTATGAATTGGGCATGCTCCTGGAGAAAAACACTTATCTTACTGCTTGAAGATCTCCCTGTTAGTCTTCGTCCACATGTTGCTGCCATATCCATTGATGGGACTTCTGCAACAACCCTAATAATTGACAGGTGGATATTTCTTATCAAGAAGGTTTGCGTAAATCTTGTTCTTTTTCATCAACTGCCCTTGTGCGGCTTGCACATTGGTATCTTTCCTGAATGTAAATTCAAATTTCTGGCCACAGCAACACAGGGGAGTTACTATGCAGACCTTTTCTCTATAATGAAAGCTTCCCTGGTGCTCTACCAACTGTTATTTCCATTGCTCCAGAAAACCACACAGTGTGCTCTGCGTCATCTACCCTCTGTAAGCTTGTGACATGGTGGAAATTGCATAGTTCACCCCAAGAGTCTGCCGTGTTGATGCACCAATCAGATTGGCTATTGTGGCTTCTTCATGGAAAGCTTGGGGTTTCTGATTACAACAATGCTTTGAAGGTATCATTTCCTTTATTGATTTGCCACAAAAAAATTAAGCATTTGTAGCAAGAAAGTGAAAGCTGGTGTGTTTAAAATTATTGATATCCAGGTAACGACGAACATATAACTTATTCTGATTCTCTCAGGCATTTAGCTTAGGCATTGACATTATCTATAAGCAAAAAGGTAGCTTAAATAGTTATACTTGCTTGGAAATTATGAATTAATACTCTTTTTAGAAATATACATATATTTTTTTCTTCTAAAACTAGATATTTTATGATTCTAGAACAACACATGCTGCATGAATGTGGATGCATTGATAGCCCAATGTTCTATAACAGGTTGGATATGATCCAGAGACTGACTCCTATCCAAGTTGGCTGATTTCTCAGCCATTTTCACATTTATTACCCTCTGTTAAAGCACCAGGGACTCCGATTGGTGGTTTAAAAGAAGATATTAGATCACGATTCGGTATGCATATATTGTAGAGCGAATTCCTTCTTGAATACCTTAGTAGGCTATAGATTGGTTGATAATCCTTTATAGCATAGTAACTAAGAAGTTTTTTTTTTTGTTTTTATTAAGGGAAATACCAATTGCTTAAGCTTGCATATATAGTGAGCTTGATGATTAGATACATCCCCTTATTAATATGAAGTTAACTTCATTCAGAGCACTTTTGGAATCCTTTTTTCTTTCATTTCTAATCAAGATTGTATCTTATTATTCAAAATTCACATAAACGACATAAAAATCAAAAGCTAGTATTTTGTGCTATTTGAAAACTAAAAGTTTAAAGCTATTTAAAAAATAAAATTATTTTTAGCTCCATCTTTGATTGTTCATATGTAAAGAAGGATGCAAATATAATTATAGTATCATCTAGTCTATTAACAGGAATATATACTATAGGACAATTTTGACCTATGTCACCTGTCAACCTTATCCCATTGGTTTAATGGTCCTACCAGCTCCTTATAACTTGTTGACCTATCATTGTGTACATATCCACTACGACATCCAGATGCATAGTTTATCCTTACTTTATTATGTATCCGAGTCTATCCACCGTTTGTATATAAATACCCCTATGTGGTGGGATGCTTATTGGGTGTCTTATAATTGTATATGTTTCCTATGTGTCCTAATGATAACCCAGGGGGTATTTGCAAAATGTATTGCCATCTATAACTAACCGAATTATCTATAGAAACCCATTTCTTAATTACCTCCTCCACTTCCTCATTCAAATGTCAAATCCAAATTTGAATGAGCTTTATGTGCAAGTTGTTAAGAGTTTAGTGGGTGGTTATTAGGAACTTTTGGAGTTTATTGTAGGGCTGTTTTAGAATTTGTTATGGGGGACCGGCCTAGGTGGTTAGAGTTGGCCTCCCAACCCCTTTTTCCTGGTGTCTATAAATAGAAAGGGTGGGAGAAGGGTTCAACTATCAGAAAAACACCCCCTTCTATTTCCTCTTTTTCTCTCCAAATCATTTCTTAATTTTCCTTCCACTTTTATATTGTTTGATTGTTGTCCTATGGAGGCTTGTTCATTTTGCAATCAAGGAGATCATTCATCATGAAGATTAACATGGTATCAGAGCTTTGTCTGTTATAAGCCACTTTCCATTTTTATAACCGTTGCACTTTTTTTTTCATAAGAAAGTGTTTTTGATATTGTTAGATGTTGATAGAGACAACGATTAGAAGGTGTATGTGGCATTAATACTACTGCCTCTGTGATTTCTTACTGCCTATAAGCACTTAAGTGGTTTTTGGGGGTAGTCCCTTGGTCTTTGTTGTGATATGGAATCCACCAGTGTGGATCTTACATCTAGTGAGCCTAGCCTCAAATCATGATAGACCCATTTGGCACGACTCTCACTTGAGAATTATCTTCAGTTGGCCACCAATATACAGGTTTTCCTGAGAGCTAAAGGAAAAGAGAAATATATTACCTTTTCATCTCTTTTTTTGTTGTTGGACTTTATTTCATATTTGACTCATCCTTACATTGGGACTATTTGTGAGCACTAGTTTGGCCTCGCTCGGTGTCATCTTTTACTGCTTATCTTATATTTACTTTGTGGATGAATTTTCTGGTAATCCCATAAATTTTCTTGCATCAAATATAACACATAAGTGTCCTAAGGTGAAGAACCTATTTTTAATAGAGCAAATCATTAGTTTGGTGTTATTTTCTTAGTTTGCTTCTTACCCATTTGTGGACAACAAACACTTTGCTAGATCAGGCTAGATCATAAGGCGGAAAAGGAATACCTAAGAAATATTTCGCCTGTATTACATTGTCTTGACTTATGGATTTTCTTCAATCATGTTCATGACAATTTGTACCTTCTTTTCTTCAGATACATCTTTTAATTTCTCTTCTAGCCCTATGGTTTGAGTTTAGGTTATCAATACTTTTGGCCACATACCTGGTGCTATTTCATTATTTTGTTGTCTTTATCCCTGCCTTTCATGACCGAACTATCAACTATTTATCAGCCTTATGTTTGTAGTTCAACAGCAGCTACTTTCTTGTGCATCTAGGTCACCTATGGACTTCTCCATATATGCATCATTCTCTCGCGACTTTGCCATGAAATATAGCTACTTGTCACATTTGGTGTCTATTAGTGCCTTCTCTTTCTTCAGCTTTACCTGACTTGGAACTCAGTCACCTTGCCATTTTTGGCATCCGTTGATGGACCAATTCTTATATGTTGCCCCTACTTTCAGTTTCAGATGTCTCACATCATCAACCTGTGGGCTCTCATTATATCAAACTTCATTACCGATTTCAACTCGTGCCATCTGCCATTCTCCATTGCTTGGTATATTTTCCTGTGGATCTCTTGGATGTTAGTATGTAGCTTTAGGCTCCTTGCCATGATTGGAATTTGATTGTCTTTAGTACTCGCAAAATATGCACTGTCATTTTCATGGGTAGTGATTCAATTTCATGATGATTCTTTTGGTGCCATCTTACCTAGCTTGTAGACTTGTTTCGTATCCATCTTTTCTTTCTTCCACGCTTTGAGTCTGACTTATCAACTACATCCTTTATCCATTTGCTTGTCACTTCATAGTCATGTTTCTTTAAGCACCTTCTTGGCTTAACCTGTGGCTTGCCCACTTTAAGACATCTGAATGTTCATATACTTTGGCTAATACACTATTTTCTCTATGCTTCTTCTGTCTCTGAATCTATAATCATGCATTGGTAGTCCATCTTTCTCGTTACATCCTTTTGCTGTAACTTAGATGGGAATCAACATTGGGTTTTACCGAGGCCAACATCCCCCTTCTATCTCCAATGCCTGCCACCCAACTCCATTTCCTTGCCCGCTCCCAATTCGGTCCTTCAATATCATTACAGCTAGGCACTACTATGTTCCAAGCTGCATACACCAAGCTAACCGCAGGTTGGTCTGTTGCTGCCATCCCCTCCTCTCACAGAGGAGGTCTTAGGTTCGAGTCACGGTATGGAGTCCGGACTCGAGTTCTGTTGGTAAAATAATATAAATCCTTATATCTTATAACAATGATGTGAAAATGTTGCGACATGGTGAGCAATGACGAGACTCTCATTAATTATGAATTGTGAAGCCGTTCAATATATTTTTGTTATTGTTGTTCAATCCTTGAAGACAAGAAATCCTGTTACAACACTTTCTTTTGCTACAAGGTTTGATACCTTATTTTCTTTATGATTTGTAGCCACCATGTATCCTGTAATGATCTACTGCAATCTTCCTGCCAGGTTTTTCGAAGGACTGTGTTGTCTGTACAGGAACTACAGATAGTATAGCAGCTTTCCTCGCGGCACGTGCAACAAAACCAGGGAAAGCTGTGAGTTTTTGAAGGCCATCTTTCCTTAGTTTTCTCGAGTGCTTCCATCTTTGCTTCGTTCTGACTTGCTAATCTTTGTAGGTTACATCCTTGGGTTCCACACTCGCCATCAAACTCCTCAGCACCTGTCGGGTCGAGGATGCACGCTTTGGTGTATACAGTCATCGGCTTGATGACAAGTGGCTTGTTGGTGGGGCATCAAATACTGGAGGAGCTGTTCTTAAACAAACTTTTACTGATGATCAGTTGGCGCTTCTGAGTTCACAGATCAATCCTATGGTGACTTCTCCTCTAGATTACTACCCTCTACCAGCAATTGGTGAAAGATTTCCTGTTGCAGACCCACATATGGCACCCAGGTATAGACACTTCTATGTAAACACGCGATCTAGTGTTTCTCGTACTTGTCGGCACTACAGCGGCCACCTTCAGCGTCAAAACACAATCTCAACCAAGTTATGCACGCATCATCCAGATCGTTTGATAAAGGTTTCCTAATTTTTTGATATTTTGGGAGGATGATCACCTTGCCTTAGATAGCACACCCATAAAAAATTAGCACATTCTAAAACCTCTCGGTGCATCAAATCTAAAAAGCTTTTTCGATCGTCAGTTTTTATCGTTAATTTGAGGAGAACATTTGATAAGTCTAGAGGTTGTAGAACATTTGAACATGCTTGTCGGGACTAGGACGACCGCTTTTGGCGGCATCGGCACTGCATCATCAGCTCATCGCCTATCGACCCGCTACCGATTGCCCCCCTTCCACTGTCAACTCATCACCGGTCGACCCCTCCGTCAGGATTCATTTTATTTGGTAGAGTGACTAGAGTCTCGAATTGCAATTTGGATAATATGTCTACTTCCCTCTACAGGTTACATCCACGCCCAGAAAGTGACGTAGATTACTTGCATGGGATTCTAGAATCCATTGCCCGAATCGAGGTATTTGAATTCCGATCTCATTCTTGCAAGTAGTATTAGGGTTCCATCGGGATGGGTAATGACAAAGTAAGCGTGCGATGCGCTGATGGGAGGCGCAGGCCAAGGGCTACAGATTACTGGACGAGCTTGGTGCGACGGAGGTGGAAGAAGTATTTACAGCTGGCGGGGGAGCGAAAAACCAGGCATGGACGAAGATACGGGAGAGGGTGCTCGGGTTGCCGGTACACCGAGCAGCACAGGCAGAGGCTGCGTACGGTGCTGCCCTACTGGCGCTGAAGGGTGCGGGCACGGAGCAGTCTGAACAAAGGCAATGAAGCTGAAGAGTAAGATGTATTGTGTTTCTATTGTCATTTCAAGATTAGTAATGACTTGGAGGATGATGATGGAGATGCTTAGGAGCTGCGGTCTTGAGAAGTGGGAAGCAAGGTTGCACCACATGGAGCTCCCATACTCCACATGAGTCGGTTACATCGGAGGTGCGAATGTGAATGACCGGCCAGTTGTATACATCAGAGACCATAGATTGCATAAATTTATGGTTTTCCCATCCTTTAAGAAAGTATAACGATGAGCAAATGCTATTCAACATCGAGATGTTGGCGACATCCTCACATAACACCTCATTACAGCCGTCTAATGGCCATCGGCCGGGGTGAGTGCCATTAACCGGTTGGAGTGGGTGGCTGTGATGGCATTCCATGTCTGCAGGGATCCGAACCAGGATTTTATCTTCTTTTTTTTTTTTTTTTGGGGGGGGGGGGGGGGGGGGGGGGGGCGCAAAACATGAACCAATGTTTTTTTTCAAATTTTATTCATACCCCAAAAATCTGTAATTAGCCCCCAATTCGAACAAACTTGAACACACCCGGTTTTTTTTTTATTTTTTTTTGGGGGGGGGGGGGGGGCGCAAAACATGAACCAATGTTTTTTTTCAAATTTTATTCATACCCCAAAAATCTGTAATTAGCCCCCAATTGGAACAAACTTGAACACACCCGGGTTTTTTTTTTTTTTTGTACCCATGTCTATCCCAAAAATACCCTTCCCCCTTACACCCACCTTCAATACACCTTAGTTAAATGGCCCGCCCCACCAGGATTATACCTTAATTAAACACCTACAACCTTAAATATATCCCAATTATATGCACTCTTGAACACACCTCACTCTTAAATAAATCCTATGCAGATGGTTGGTACTTAGGGCACAAATAGGGTTGCAACTTGGTCGGGCTAATCCAAGCCCAACTCGAATTTGGGTGGGCTTGGGTTGGTATTTTACTTGTATGGGTTGGAAAATACCAACCTGACCTAAATTCAGGTTGGGATTGGGTAGAGGTTTCGAGCAATCCGATCCAACCAGAAACTCGACCATTTAGTAAATAATATTTAATATAATATAATATTGAATGGGTCCAATCAGAATCCATATGTTGGATCATCTGTTGAATACAAGTTGACTATGACCCCTGCTGTCGATGACACCATAGCCCTGCAGTCTCTGGGGCTGCCGATGATGATGACCTACAGTTCCGTTGTTGCTGCTGTCGTTGCTATTGTCGATGACGTTGTAGATGAGGATGACGTAGCTGTTGCCGATGCTGCTGTTGTCGTTGCCAATGACCCCTCTGCTACCACTGTCATTGATGTTGCCGATGACGGCGCAATCAAAGGTTTAGGTTTAGTTAGGATTTGGGGTACAAAAGAAAAGGATATAGTTGGTATTAATACTTTATTGAGTAAGTAATTGAGAAATGATGGGGAACGGGGGCTAATTACAGATTTTTGGGGTATAAATAAAATTTCCCATCCCAAATGATAAATTACACTTGGCCCCCTGAAGTTGAGCTTAAAAACACTTAACTCGTCTGTAATTTATTTTGTTCTAAATCGCACCCTAAAGTTTGAAATGTTAGCACAATACCCCTTTTGTTAACTACTTATTTCCTCATTTCACAATTTTTCTATGATTAAAATTGAATTGAAGGAGGCAAATTTTAGTTTTTAACTATAGGGGGGTTAAGTGTTTTTGAGCTAAACTTCAGTGGGGCAAAGTGTAATGCACCCAATCCAAAATTTAGGAGGGGGGGAATCATGGCCCCACTTTATTTATGTGTAGTTCTGTCTCTGCACGTCTGGATTTTACAAAATTGTTCAAGTAATATTATGGGGCACAGCCCCAATTGTCGTGCCACGGCCTACCGAGTAATGTGTCGAGAACATTCTTGCCTACTAAACCATGCAAACCATCATTTTGATGGAAGCTTTTCGATTCACATCACTTAATTTGGTTTCCATTATCTCCGTAAGTCATACGATCATATCTATTATAATAAGGGACTAGGCATGCAGTCCATATATGTAACATATGCACAAGGACAAGTGCTTTGGTGAGGAGATTATGGATTCAATTCATCCCTGGCCAACTCGACTTACCCAGGAGTGCATAGGGAAACTTTCGAGTGGGACGGTGCGTATTTCCAAAGCGATTAATTCGAGCTTGAAGTTGATCCATTGTCCTAAAGGTTTCGGGACAGCCATCATCCATCGATGTCAAAAAAAAAAAAGTATGATGCATATATATTCACCATTAGCCCAATAAGGAAGCCCATTAAAATCAACCACCACAATTAAGACATAACACTTAAAATCACTCCCACAAAGAAGGAAGGCCAATGAAATACCTCACATTTAATGCCCTATGATTAATCTTTCTTTTTAGTAAGATTAAGGATAATCGAATAAGGAATGTTAATTATAATTAGTCCTCTCTCTGTCTCTTTCTCTCTGTGTATGTGTGTCTCTGTGTGTGTGTGCGCGCGCTCTCGAACATCTTTTTGTCCTCGATATCAGCCGAGAGAGGCGACCACCTTCAAGAGTTCCTCACTGCCAAAGGCGAACGCTGCAGTGCCGACAGACACAAACAATATTAGTTATCTTATATGAGGAAAATGTTTTATTTTACATACAACTTGTCCGCAATGCAAATACTAGTTAGATCGCTTTCACGACGATCTCCGTTTTGTCCTCCTTTGTTATAGTTCTTGAAATCCATACTACGCGCTTTTCTTTTCTATCCTTGGAGTGTTGGGCTTGAAGCCACGATGAATTGGGAGCTGTCTTGCATCTATATCTATATAACATGGCACGTCGATTTTGTGCTGACTAGACAAAATGGAATAAAAAAGGTAACTAGGACAAGCTGTTTGGACAAAAATAAACCAAATAGATTTAACCATTTGTTTAAAAATCAACGCACGATCTCTCCTTGGTTCCAAATCTCAACCCATTTAAATTACACTAAACCCTTAAAATCCCTGCCCATTGAACCTGCATTAATCCTAACCGTTCATCCCATGATCGTTGTTTACATCAATGACTATAAATCCGCCAGCTGAAATTTCGGCCATCCCAAATCATCGGGTCGATCTCGAGGAATCCATTCGATCAGAGACAACTGTGATTGATCGATTATAAAAGGGAGGGGGAGTTGGTCGCGCCGAAGGCGCCCGTTTCGTGCCAACCGGCACGGACGGGGAAATGGGCGTCCCCTATGGAGGATGCAGGTGTTGTCGAAAGTGTTTTGTTGCCATCTAGCATCTAATCACAACCGTCCCTTTGCTTGCCGATTGGGATGAGTGAGATCCACGGGTGGATCAAGTGCCACTTCAGGATGGCCCGATCCGGATGGAGAATGAGTATGGACGAACAGCATTTCTCGATCGATTACTGGAACAGGGACGAGTCCGTCCAGTTGGCGCCGGGTGCGTGACCTGACGTGGAGGGGTCAGAGAACAGCAGCAGCAGCAGCAGAGAGTACGTAGAAGAAGTGCAGGCAAGGAGGCATGAGGGTGTGATTAGAGCCTTTTGCCGTCCATCCCATTTAAAGAAATGTCCTGACGGAGCCACCACCCGGATTTCTTTCCCGATTTTCAGGCCTCCGGGGCGGCGAATGCCTTTTCCGACCCAATCATGTCATTCCTTTGTCGTCCATCAGTCGAAAGAATTCAATGGCAAGGGACTAGAGAGAGAGAGACTAGAGTTAGAGAGAGAAAATATCAGATATACTGCAGATTTTCTTACAGAAGAACAGAACCTGCCACCTTGATTGATGCACAACGGTAATATACTTTTTTTTCTTTTTGATACACACAACGGTATATACTAACAATACAAGCAAATTCTCTCTCTCTCTCTCTCTCTCTCTATAGATCTGCACATTCTCACTCTCATGTATATCACCTACCCACTCTCTCTCTCTTATCTCTCTCCACCCATATAAAGGACAAGGCGGGGAGGACAACTCTATTTTTTTGGGGTTATTTTGACTTTGCTCTCCAAATTTTCCTCGAATTAGACTTTACCACCCACATTTTCAGTAATTACACTTTACCCGCCAAAACCAACTGTTCCGTCAGCTACGGAAAAGAAATAAAGTTTTGGAGGGGTGAGCTGACGGAACAGTTAGTTTTGTGGGGTAAAGTCCAATTAGTGAAATATGGGGGTAAAGTCTAATTAAAGGTAAAATTTGGGGGGCAAAGTCAAAATAATCCTTTTTTTTTGTTGGATCAGCCAGCGGTCAGAGGATATGATATCAACGGCCAGGATTTGCACTCACAAGGAACGCACAGCGATCCATGTACGACGGAGTTGACCAAGGATCCTCTCGAAAGTGAGAGTAGGAAGTACCACCGGGGCACGATCCTTACATGAATGATGAGAGAAAGAAATTTATCTTGGAGGATTAGTCCCATCTCGATGCGAAAACGATTCTTATATATATACTAGTACATGCCTGTATTTGTCGGCACTGTAGCGGACCATCTTCAGTAGCAACACATCTGTCGGTACTGCAGCGGGCCGTCTTCGGTGGTAACACACCTAAACGTCTTCAGCAATAAAACACTTTCGACGATAACACCGGCACTCATAGGGACACCAATTTTCTCGCCCGTGTTGATTGGTACGAAGCGGGCACTTTCAGCGTGATCAACTCCCCCTCCCTCTATAATCGATCAATCACAGCTGTTTCTGTTAGTACGGATTTCTCAAGATCGACCCGATGGTTTGGGACGGCCGAAATTTCAGTAGGCGGGTTTATAGCCGTTGATGCGAACAATGATCACAAGATGAACGGTCAGGTTTAGTGCAGTTTCAATGGGTCGGAATTTTAAGGGTTTAGTGCAGTTTAAATGGGTTGAGATTTGAAACTAAGGAGAGATTATGCGTTGATTTTTGAACGAATGGTTAGATCTACTATGCTCATTTTTATCCAGTTAGTCTTTTTGTTCCTTTTTGTCTAGTCAACACAAAACCGACGTCCCTTATTATATAGATAGTGCATGCTTGTGCCTGTCGGCACTACATTGGACCGCCTTTGGCGGCAACACATCTATCGGCACAGCACCCCCACCTACACCGTCATATTCGGCGGCAACACACCTAACCACCTTCAGTGGCCACACACCCCCGGCCAACTTCGGGCCGCCTTCAGCGGCAACACATCTTAGTTATAGTGCATGTCCATGCCTATCGGCAATCGGGCATGAACATGGTTCTGCTTTTTTTTTTGGGAGGGGTGGGGGGCGATCTTACCAGCGCGAGAGGGGGGCGTGAAGGGAGGGGATCACAATTTCTTGATTTGGGGTTGGGACGTTAACATTTTATTTTTTTTGAGATGAGTTGGGTTTTTTTTTGAATTTGTTTTACCGATTCTCTCTATATTTCTTTGTTAGTATTTGTCAGTTTGAATATTTTGTCTAGTCAGCATGTGTCTTTTTGTTTAGTTAGCGTTCCATTTTGTCTAATCAGCACAATACCGATGTTATATAGACTAGTACATGTCCATGCCTGTCGGCACTGCAGCGGGCCCCGCCTTCGGCGACAACCTACTTGAATGTCTTTGGCAACAAAACACTTTCGACAACAACACCGGCATTCATAAAGACACTCATTTCCTCGCCCGTGCCGATTGGCACGAAACGGGCGCTTACGGCGTAACCAAGTCCCCCTCCCCCTATAATCGATCAATCACATCGGCGGTAACACACCTGTTGGCATTGCAACGGGCTGCCTTCGGCGGCAACACACCTGAACGCCTTCGGCAACAAAGCACTTTCGAAGATAACTACATTTCCTCGCCCGTGCCAATTGGCACGAAGCAAACGTCTTCGGCACGACCAACTCCCCCTCCCCCTATAATCGATCAATCACAGCTGTCTCTATTCGAATGGATTCCTCGAGATCGACCCGATAGTTAGGGGCAGCCAAAATTTCAGCAGGCGGGTTTATAGCCGTTGATGCGAATAACAATCACGAGATGAACAGTCAGGTTTAGTGCTGTTTAAATGGGCCGGTATTTTAGGGGTTTAGTGTAGTTTAAATGGGTCGAGATTTGAAATCCATAGGGAGTTGGTTGCTAGGGAAATAGAGATTGTGCGTTGATTTTTTAACGAATAGCTATTCTGTTCATTTTTGTCCAGTCAGCTTGTCCTAGTCAGCTTCCATTTTGTCTAGTCAGCACAAAACCGACATGCCATGTTATATAGATAATGGAACCTCATCTAAACACCTGGGTTTTGGTATAGAGAAAATCTCACAAGCTTTATTTCTAGTTTCTCAAGTGTGCCATATGAGACGACAAACATTAGATCGTTGGCCCATATCAGGATCGAACTAATCCCTCCGGGAGAGAAGCCTGACCAACTCAAAATTTTCCACCATGCTCCTAGGTAAATCGAAGGGGCGAGGACTCAAAACACATAACCTCCTCACCCAAGCGTTAGTTGCTTGCTGACTCTCCTATCCCCTGGTGGGTTGTTATATAGTACACATGATTATTTGAACGGTTGTTGTTGGTGCTAAAATTGTCACTCGCTCGTTATCCATATGAGAGGAGCGGGTGATCACATATGGCGACACCGTCGGGTCCCCACATGAGGACTCATTGTTGGATGGGTCCCCATGCGGGTTGGGATCGATCTAGATCCTTGGATATAGGACCTGGGCGTTGAGTGTGCCAAAATACTCTGCAACCGTTTGATGCGTGCGGAACATCGTCGGATGCACCTCGCGTGTCACCCGGCATGGACCATTGGTCATGATCGCCTCATACAAAATTCCATGGACTCGATCGAGGTGCCAAGGTGTCACGGTTGTCCTATTGTAGCACCCCACTCCAAACCCTAATAGGGGGTATTTAGGGGAGTTGGGGGACTCTCTTTGAGAAGGGGAGAATAGCAGAAACTGGGGGGGGACCTATATATCAAGGGTTTCCCCCTCCTCCTCTGGTGTCTCCTCTCCCCTCTCTCAATCTCGAGCCTGGGATTAACATTGGTAGGGGGAGGGCATGGATCCAGCTCCCTCCCCTTGTGTGCGAGCATGGGGAGGGTGTGGCTTTGGCCCCCTCCCCCCTCATTCAGCTGGCGAGCAAGCACTGGCAGGGGGAGGGCGCAGCTCTGGCCCCCTCTCCTCTATCTCTAGCCAGTAGGGAGAAGGGCTGTCAGTCCCCCTCCTCCCCCATCTCTAACTAGCCGTAGGAGCAGCATCAAAGGGCTGCGGGCTGCCACCCCAATCCTCCCCCCCCCCCTCATATATTGTCTACACCGACCAAGAGGGAGGAGGCAACCTACCCCTCATCCCCCCTCCTATGTTCAGACCCTCCAAGGGGAAGGAGGCCGCCAGCCAGCCCCTCCTACATTCTATGCCGGCAAAGGGGGAGGAAGGCCGCCAGCCCCCTGCAACCCTTCTTTCGCCATTGACCATAAGGGGAGGAGAACCACTAGTCGCCTCGCGAAGGCCTTGGCTTGTTCTTCCGAAGGATCTGGCTTCTCTCGACGTCCGGCCTTGCTCTGTGTGCGGGATCATCGGCGCATCCTCGCATCGACCCATGGTGGAAACCCCAGGCACTATCTATCCGTTTCTTATTTTTCCTTCGCATCCGCATCGTTTTCACTCATTTGCAGCTCTGATTAGGATTGATCGCCCTATTAGGATAAGCTATTGGGATGATAGAGCATGAGTGTCTCTACCATAGTCATTACCAGGGACAGTGGCTATTGCCGAATGGAACCAACACGATGCATAGATCAGTAAGCAGATACCGATGCACTAAGCCGTGTTTCTACTTAAGGTAAAACGATTCTAAACCCTGAAGAACCATGACTAGTGGGTTAACTATTTATGTGGTGCTTTGGTGCACCAATGTGTGAGGGTTTAGACGTGACCTAAAACCACAGTATGCTACCCGGCTATCATTGCATCAACGTGCCACTTTTGCAGGCCATCTACATCCCTAACCGGAGGTGCGTTCCTTGGTCTAACTTACATTATATTAATCCTATGCCTGTTTGTCATCAGTTGGACTGTTGACCAGATTCGATTACTTGGAGGTATGATATAGACAGTCAACCTGGAGGAAACCGAGTCATATGACCACTTGAGTCTGTTGATATTCTCTACCGCTCGAGTCGGGTTATGGTACCAAGTGGAGGGATAACTTATTAACCACTACTAAGCGGAGAGCAGGGGTATGCGAAAGTACATAGTAAGTCCGAGGAAATTGCAATGCAGCCTACGTCACACTCTAGATGGCTATGGAGGTTAACTTGGACTCAGATGGTCGATAGTACACTTAGGTAGTGTGTCGATCGAGTCCAAGTTGGAAGCCATGAACCCTGGTCCCTGAAGGTTCCACCTTATCCGCATTATGTATGGTCCTTGAATCATCTTCTCATTTCATAGAACACACTTAGATAAAGTAATTAGTCCAACCCTAATACATTCCATGTGTGTATCGTATTAATGCACGATAGATGTGTATACATGTGTGTGTGCTAGGGGGCAACACCTTGGTAGTACAGAGACACACGTAGTCATCCCCTTACCTTAGTGGGCTTCGCTACATAGGTGTGATGCATCGATTCGTATTGCAAGTTGACTGGTTGACTTTACTAGAGGCACCCTAGGTATTTACTAAGAACACCCTGGTGATAGTGAAATCACTAGTTATAATCCACGTGTCTAGGCCATATGACTTTCTACGCAAAAGGGGTCAGCCAACTAGTACCATGAAAGACCAAAAGTCAACCATAGACTAGAGGGGGCCGACCCTAGGTGTTAGGAGACTAGCATAGATGGCCCCTCTAGGAGTTGGGTAATCCTTAACAGGGGCCGGCCATAGGGATAATACACAAGGGGTTTGACTTGGGGTTTCCCACCCCTAGAAGCAAGGAATGGATAGAGACAAGGAGAGAGAAGCAAGGGAATTACCTGACCCCACTCTTCATCTCTCTATCTCTCATCTATTTCTCTCGCTTGCAGCTTCAGACTTTGCCGAGACTTCCTCGCGTGGTGATTCGTAAACGGAAACAACTCGTCACGTGGAGACACTCAGAGATCCATCGATGAGGTACCGTCCATCGTGTGAGATCGTGTGAACTAGAAGATGCTTCTAGCAATCTCTCGCTGTCCAGAATTTGCAAAGAAGATCCACAATATTTTTGTTGCTGTAGGAGATCCAAGAGTCCAAACAACCTCTGGTTGGATGCAAAACTTGTGTCTTGAAGTTCTCTACCTCCAATCCAAATTTCTACCCAATTGGAGTTCGGGATTAAAAGTTATGGCTGTCGCACCGAAGCCACTGTGAGTAGATCCGAGTCCGTCTCCATCGACAAAGAAGAAATTTGCCACGGTAAAAAATCTGCAAGGATGTATGAGTTCTGACATGTAGATCTAATGTAGAGATAAAACATGTATGCATGCTATATTATTTTTTTCCGCTAGATCGACATTAGGGGGTCGCGTATTTGCTATGCTAGATTCATACACGCATGTGTAGAACATTTTGATGAAAATTTTGATATGTAATGCACACCACCCATAGTATTTTGACTTACCCCTTTTGCTTCCACTGTGGGTCTCTACATCAGAATTATTCCCAACACCCGGAGCGGCAATGACAACCATGGTAGCGGCGGTTCACGACAATGGCAACGTCAAGGAACGACTACACCGCGATTGCCCGCAGTACACGGCGATGACAAAAAGCAATGACCGTGAAGATAAGGAGTATGCGACGTCCGAGGGTCCTGACAGCTTTAAGGGACGACTACACCACGACAACCTAACCGCGGTCCGCGGAAGCCCCCGGCAATCTCGGAGATGGCAGCAACTCATGAGTTTGGGTATGTGAGTTGGCAAATATGTATGGGGGAGTGCGTGCGTGAGCACACGAGTGCTCTTGCGTGCCCAAAAAAATATGATGTAATGTGTGTAAGGGGTGAGAGCGATGATCCGGTGGAGATCAAGAGCTCGACAGATCAGGGGCACCTCGATCGACAGCCATGCAGCCGTCCTCTGCAAGTCGGCCCAACTTCAGCAATCGACTCAGAGAGCTACACGCTTAACGCCAGTACTTTACGCTTGAGAGATTAGAGAACACAAAAATGTACATGTAATTGATCTTGGATGATAGTGGATTCACTCATTCCGCCCTAGAATCCCCGTGGTTTTTTTCCTCCCATGCTAGAGAGGGTTTAACCACATAAATCTTAGGTCTAATATTCCCCCCCCCCCGTTCGAACACTTTTCTGACCATGCCCATGAATCTTTATCCTTTTTATATCCGGTCAAAGACATTTGAAGTAAAATAAACGACGGTCTAAGCGCGTCGCCATGTACATCGTTTTTCTCAATGGCCTCCTACCGAATGGCTCCAGCAGAATTATAAGAACTAAAGACTCAACTTCAAGAATTACAGAGTAAAGGATTTATAAGACCAAGCCAGTCTTCATGGGGTGCTCCTGTTCTCTTTGCGAAAAAGAAAGATGGATCCCTAAGATTATGTATTGATTACTGACAACTGAATGTGGTCACAGTAAAGAACAAATACCCCCTTCCACGTATAGATGACCTATTTGATCAACTACAAGGATCCAAATTTTCCTCCAAGATAGACCTATAATCAGGATACTATCAACTCAAAGTTAAAGTAGATGTTCCAAAAACCGCAGTTCGGACTCGATATGGACATTACGAATTCTTGATCATGCCATTTGAATTAACTTATGCACCAGCAACATTTACGGACCTGATGTATAGTATCTTCCAACAATATCTAGATCGGTTGGTAGTGGTCTTCATTGATGACATTTTGATATATTCAAAGAGTAGAGAAGAACATGAGCACCATTTACATATAGTACTCAATAGGGGTGCAACTTGGGTCGGGTAAAACCGAGAACCGACCCAACCCGATCTAAATGGGTCGGGTTGGTTTGAGTATTTTGATTAAATGGGTTGGTTCGGTTTCAAGTTTTGTGATCCCAACTAAATACGGGTCGATTCCGGGTTGGGGCTTAGGTAGACCCGACCCAACCCGAGAACCGAATTTATATATATTAGTCCACATACATATATATATATATATATATATATATATATATATATATATATATATATATATATATATATATATATATATATATATATATATATATATATATATATATATATATATATATATATATATATATATATATATATATATATATATATATATATATATATATATATATATATATGGGTTGGGATCCAGAAACACGTTATTTTGCCACAGAATTAGACACGTATCTCCAAAACCCTAGATAAAGGATTCAAAATTTATTGATTTTTTGTGAGGATTATAACCTTGCCTTAGATAGCACATCAGCAAAAAATCAGCACATTCTAAAACCTATTGACTAATCAATTATTCCCTTCAATTTAACGGTTAAAATGAACGGTCGATAATGCTCTTTAGATTTGATGCACCTAAAGGGTTTAGAATGTGCTGATTTTTTATGGATGGGCTATCTAAGGGTAGTTGATCATCCTTACAAAAAATCAACAAATTCTAAAACCTCTATCTAGGGTTTTGGATGATGCGTGTCTAACTCTGTGGCAAAATAGCGTGTTTTTGGATCCCGACCCTATATATATATATATATATATATATATATATATATATATATATATATATATATATATATATATATATATATATATATATATATATATATATCACAGGTTTGGACTTTTGGGCTACATCACACTAGCACATGAGTAAACATTAGTTGTATGCAAATGTTAAACCAACTACCAAAAAAACTCAAAGGAAGGCTAAAGCCTAAAGCCCAATGTGGACCTTCAGCTTGTTAGTAAATAATCGATGCCGTTTACCAACCCGACCTTTGTATGGGTTGGGTGGGTTCGGGTCTATGCCCAACCTAGGTTGTTTCGGGTTTCAATATGGTAGAACCGAACTAGTTTGGTTTGGTTCCGGGTTGGCTCAAACCCGAACCAACCCGACCTAAGTTGCACCCGTAGTACTCAATACCCTTAGATAGCACCAACTATATGCCAAAAAGTCCAAGTGTGAATTTTGGAAATCAGAAGTTGCTTTCTTATGACACATAATATCCAAGGAAGGAGTAACGGTAGATCCGTCCAAGATAAAGGCAGTCCAAGAATGGGAAACACTAAAGAATGCTACTGAGGTTAGAAGTTTTCTGGGATTGGCATAATCCTATCAAAAGTTCATCAAAAATTTTGCAAGGATAGCATCACCAATGACTCAGTTAACAAGAAAAGGGGTGACCTACAAATGGAATGACAAATGTGAGAGATCATTTACAGAATTAAAGAGAAGACTGACCACCGCACCTATCTTGATTATTCCCATCCCAGGAGATGGATATATAGTATATACAAGTGCATCTGGGACAGGATTCGATTGTGTATTAATGCAGCACGATTGGGTAGTAGTGTACAAATCTCGATAGCTGAAATCTCATGAATAGAATTACTCTACCCATGATTTAGAACTGGCTGCGATTGTATTCGCCTTAAAACAGTGGAGATGTTATTTATATGGAGAGAACTTTGAGATATTCTCTGATCACAAGAGTTTTAAATACATCTTCACACAAAAAGAGTTGAACCTCAGACAACGAAGATGGATGGAGCTACTAATAGAATATACTTCACTCTTCATTATCATCCTGAAAAGGCTAATGTTGTGGCTGATGTCCTTAGTCGAAGTGTTCAGACAAAACAAATTAACACAATTATAGTTTACCACCTATCAATACAACCAGCATGATAGAGAAGATCATAGAAGAACAATTTCTAGACCCACGATTAAGCAAGATTAGTATTGAAGTATTCAGTGGAGAAAATAATGAAGATTGGAAGATAAGTGATGACAAAGGACTATGATATGCGAATAAGCTATGCGTCCCTACCAACCAAAGTATCACAGATCAAATACTCTCGGAAGCCCATCACTCAAAATTTTTTATTCATCCTGAAAGTACGAAATGTACAAAGATTTAAGGAGAAATTTTTACTGAAAAGGGATGAAGAAAGATATCGCTCAATTCGTTTCTAGGTGTCTCACTTGTCAACAAGTCAAAACTGAACATCAAAGACATGCTAGACTATTACAACAGCTACCAATACCCGAATGAAAATGGGATCATATCACCATGGATTTCATGACAGCATTACCTTAAACATTCTGAGAAAATAATGTAATTTGGGTGATAGTTGACCGATTAACCAAATTAGATCACTTTTTTGCTAACAAGCTCGCCGACTCTCTGAATAGACTGAGTAAATTATATATACGAGAAATTATCCGTTTGCACGGTATTCCAGCATCAATAGTATCTGACAGAGATCCTTGATTTACTTCTAAGTTTTGGAAAAGTTTAAACGAAACAATGGGTAGCAAGCTTACGTTTAGTATAGCCTCTCACCCTCAAACGGATGGACAGTCAGAAAGAACAATCCGAACCTTAGAAGATATGTTGCAAGCTTGTTCATTGGATTTCTCTGGGAATTGGGATGAACATTTGCCATTAGTAGTATTTGCATATAACAATAGTCACCAATCCAGTATTGGGATGACACCATACGAAGCACTATATGGAAGACCGTGTAGATCACCCTTGTATTGGACTGAGACAAGAGAAACTAAAATTATCGGATCAGAAATTATTTTAGAAACAACGAAGAAGATCAAAATAATCAGAAAAAGACTCCAGACTGCTCAGAGCAGGCAAAAGAACTACTCAGACACAAGAAGAAGACCATTGGAAATTCAACTCGGAGACCAAGTGTTTTTTAAGGTGTCACCTCGAAAAGGGATACAATAATTTTATAAGAAGGAAAAATTATCGCCTCGATACATTGGACCGTTTGAAGTCACTCAACGCATCGGGGAAGTAGCTTATCAGGTGGCCCTACCACCTCAGCTATCCCATGTGCATCATACATTCAATGTATCCATGCTCAGAAATATGAACCTGATCCGTCTCACATAATTACATGAGAAGACTTACCTATCGACAAAGGAACAACATACGAAGAGTGACCAATGAAAATTCTCGTTATTAAAGAACCAAATCTAAGGAGTAAGACAATTAAGCTGGTCAAAGTACTGTGGCAACATCACAACATGGAAGAAGTCACTTGGGAATTGGAGTCGGTCATTCGAGACAATTATCCCGGACTATTTTCAGGCAAATTTAAAATTTCGAGGACGAAATTTATTTAAGGAGGATAGAATGTAATACACAGAAAATTTTTAATTCAATGTGTCTTAAGTCTGGTTGCCAAATGAAGAAAGATGAGCTAACATAGGAAGTGCACAGTTACAAAATTAAAATTTCAAGAGGGGTATATTTATAAAAGTAATATGAAGACAAAGCCCACTAGAAGACATGTTAATAAAATATGTATTAATGAAAAATGGTGGAGAAAGAGAATACCTGGTTTTATTTCATAAAAAATAATAGAAGGTCAAAGTTCATTAGAAGACAAAATACAAATATAATATGTGCTAATGGAGAGGGGAATGCTTTATCCTTCCATATCATGTGTACATTCCCCCTTTCCCCTAGTTTGATTACAACCTAGAAACCTATCCATAATCATGAGATTCCCCTAGAGTACTAACCCTTATCTTTTACCTCTTTCCTTTCATCCCTATCCAAACCCCTAAAACCACTATAAAAACCCCTCCCACCAATACTTTACTACACCATAATTCTCATTTCCCACCCTCATTTGGTAAGCATTTGTCTACCTTTCTTCTTTTTTATTCTATGCATACATAATTATAGGCCATGAAAAAGAATGAAGAAAAATATTGGGTTATGAGTATGAAAGAGAGTGATAAGTGAGTGGAAAAGAGATTGAGAGAAAAAAGTAAATAATGAAATGAGGGAGGAATGAGTACAGGTGCATGCCAAAATTGGTAAGGGAAAATAGAGAGAGAGAGAGAGAGAGAGAGAGAGAGAGAGAGAGAGAGAGAGAGAGAGAGTATAGAAAAATAAATAAGATAGAAAGATAAAAAGAAGACACTCATAAAATTTTATTCTATTTTAGGGATACCTAAAGAACCAGAGACTACCTCCATAAAAAAAAAAACTTGACCTGTTTGAAAATATAAGAACACCTCCAGATATATATGTTTTTCCTACTATTTAAACTGTCATTTTATTTTATGTTGCATGAATAACTTCGGCCTTATTTTTTATGCTACCTCATGTTGCATGATATGCATGGCTGGAAGAATGGACTGGCAGCCCCCAACAAGGGGCAGGGTGAGGCCAGGTTTGTTTTCCCTCGAGGATGATTGGACTAGTAGCACTAGCCAAGCACTAGTCATGAGTTCTACTGTCGGGAGCAATGGGCTCAAATAGCAGTTATGTCGGTTTACCGAATCCCGCAGGGTGGGAGCCCCGGTTAAAGACGGACATGCTCGTGCATTGAAATCATTTTCCTAAAATTTGTTATAAATTTATATTCTTGTTATTCGTGTTCTACTCTTGATAAATGCAATATAAATATAAAGCAATGCATATATCTGTTGGTTGTTCTTATCTGTGGTTTTTCGCAGATGCCTTTAATATATCAGACAACTGAGGTATGGGTGTTGGGCACACTCACCACAGAGTTTTATGAGTATAAGTTATATACTTCCGAAATCACTAGGAAGCCTACCATTATCTCTTTTCGTAAATATGCAAAAATCTATGTGGAAACCAGCCTTATGGAGGTCGAGGGTGACATATGGTTAGTGGAGTAGATTTTCTCTATTATTTCCCATCCCTTGTAGGTCTGGCTGGCTGATGATTCTGTCCCACTTTTGTCTGTACAGAGGGGCACGGGATACTTGGAGCTATATGGGACTCATGACATCGGACCATTATGATATTGTTATAGTATTTTGGATGGGCATGTAGGCTTGCAACGATGTTATAAAATATGAGGCATATGTAAAATAATCTTTATATGTATTATGGGACATAAGGTAGTGCATGTGGTTGGTTATGTAATATAATGAACTATATTAGTTAGATGAAAAATATATAAATCTACAAAAAACTCTGATGTATGCTTACTATATAAATCATAATCCATTGAAATGAAGAAATAATATTTTTTACCATCACACCCCAGGCCCTGGAGTTGAAAAAGGGGTTTGAGGCGTGATAGATAAGTTGGTATCATAACTTAGGGATAAGATCTTAAGGGTCAACATAGTTCTATTACTTGATATTAAATTGGACTGACATCTAATTATTTGTTCAGTAATGGAAGTACAACGGAATGCCAACGACTCTGCTCAAGATTCGACGAAGGCAATCCAACTTTTTCTAAATCTACCAACCATCCTACAACAACGGGGTGAACCAAGAAAAAAAATGGTCAGTCATCAAATAATCATGAAGAAAAAAAGACTTGTCATACTCCGAGGATTCCAAAGGTTACGACCCCCAAAGTTTGAAGGCGGAGACCCAAATCTAATCATGGCAGAGAAGTGGATAAAACAAGTAAAAATTTTTTTAGAAACCTCGGGCATTTAAGAAGGGCATAGAGTGTCTTTAGCTATTTACCAGTTTGAAGAAGAAGCCGATCATTGGTGGGATATGATCAAATACACACAAGATGTGACTCATATGGAATGAAAGAAATTTAATGAATTATTATTTGGAAAATACTTTCCTGAGGCAACCAGAGATGCTAAATTGAAAGAATTTGTACATCTTACTTAGAGGGATATGACAGTAAGTCAATATGAAGAAAATTTGCTGACCTATCTCGTTTTGCTCTTTTGTTGATAGCGACAGAGGAAAATCGGACAAAACGGTTCGAAGGAGGATTACGTTCGTCAATCAAAATTACATTGGTTGGTTTAAAAATCGAAAAATACTCCACCATAATAGATAGAGCCCTACTGGTGGAACGACAAACAAATGAGTCTCAGCAACAGTGGAGTGAAAGAAATTCCATCAACAATAAGCGTCGTCAGAATGATATCCCACAACCTGGGAATGCTAGGAAAAGGAGTGTGCCAACCTGTTTCTTGTGCGGAAAGATGGGACATCTTAGAAATAACTGTCCCAAGGGAGGAACGGCCTGTTATTTTTGTGGAAAACAAGGACATATCAAGCCGGATTGTCCTCTAAGAAATTCCATGGTAGATCCCACAATACAAGTACGACAGGGGCAACACCCACCATCACCCAGACGTGCAAATCAACCCAAAACTCAAGGAAGGGTATTTGCATTAAATGGAGTCGGAGAAAGATATACCGGCAATATCATAGAAGGTGCATTTTTACTATTTAACACATAGGCAAAAGATTTTTTGACACCGGTGCCTCACACTGTTTTATCTCCATGGGCTATGCGGATACTCTCGGACTTGTACCTGAAATCTTGATTATTGAACTTCATGTTGTAATTTAGAAGGACACACGAGGTTGGATAGAGTCTATAAATCCTACATCTTTAAGATTGCAAATAAGACCTTATAGATAGATCTGATCCAATTACAGATAGTGGGTTATGATATCATCTTAGGCATGAATTGGTTGAGTACCTATCATGCATTAATAGATTACCAACAAATAAAAATCTTTTTTAGAACCCCGGGAGGAGAAGTCTTCTCCATTATTGGAAATAGAAGAGATGCACTCCCAGTTTGTTTACAAACATCTAGGTAGTTGCGATCAAGGAGCTTTTCATCATTCATTGCCCATATATCTGATGAAGGAAGAAATAATACCGCTGAAGAAGAATTACCGGTAATCAGAGAATACCTCGATATTTTTCTAGATGATTTGCCAGGTTTACCTCCTCTAAGAGAAGTAGAGCTTAATATAGAGATTCTTCCCAAAATTGCTCCCATATCAATGGTCTCCTACTGAATGGCTCCAGTAGAATTATAAGAATTGAATACTCAACTTCAAGAATTACAGAGTAAAGGATTTATAAGGCCAAGTCGGTCTCCATGGGGCGCTCCTATTCTCTTTGCGAAAAAGAAAGATGGATCCCTAAGATTATGCATTGATTACCGACAACTGAATAGGGTCACAGTAAAGAACAAGCACCCCCTCCACGGATAGATGACCTATTTAATCAATTACAAGGATCTAAATTTTTCACCAAGATAGACCTACGATCAAGATACTACCAACTCAAAGTTAAAGAAGTATATGTTCCAAAGACCACATTTTGGACTCGATATAGACATTATGAATTCTTGGTCATGCCATTTGGATTAACTAATACATTATCAGCATTTATGGACCTGGTGAATAGAATCTTCCAACCATATCTAGATCGTTTTGTAGTGGTCTTCATTGATGATATTTTGCTACATTCAAAGAGTAGAGAAGAACATGAGCACCGTTTACATATAGTACTCAATAGAGGTGCAACTTGGGTCGGGTAGAACCGAGAACCAACCCAACCCGATCTAAATGGGTCGGGTTGGTTTGGGTATTTTGATAACATGGGTTGGCTCGGTTTTAAGTTTTGTGGACCTGACTAAAAACGGGTCAGTTCCGGGTTGGTGCTTAGGTAGACCCGACCCAACCCGAGAACCGAATATATATATATATATATATATATATATATATATATATATATATATATATATATATATATATATATATATATATATATATATATATATATATATATATATATATATATATATATATATATATATATAAGGGTCAGGATCGGATGACCCAACAAATTTTGACCCAGCAAATAACCCAGCACCCTTT